>JAPFFP010000012.1:13041619-13052838 GCA_026153255.1 Solanum medicagineum | reverse complement strand
AGTCTGTGTCTGATATTTTGTATTGGAGTTCCATCTTACTGAAGTATGGTCAGAGGCGGATGTATAGTATATTATAGGGGTTCGACTGAATCAGTAGCTTAACACTTTGTATATGTGTTGGGAAATCTGCTACAACGACAATAACAACAGGGTGGAATCCCAGAAGTGGGCTGGGGGAAGATAGAATACATGTAGATCTTACCTTTACCTCATGGAGGTGGAGAGGTTGTTTCTGGAGGACTGGAAAATCTGCTAAATAGGTGCATATATAAACTGCAAACCCAGTTGCACCAATGAGTTGTGGGTTTGATGGCAATTTGAGTCGCTAGAACCCATAAACTTCAAATCTTAAATCCGCGTTTGATCATGGATGGTTGAGTAGATTTAGCAATGTGAACAATCACTTTGTTTGAACTGCAGATTACATTTCTTAATGACATTTTATGATACCATTTGTATGATTGACATCTTGACATGACTCATTATAATCTCTTTAAAGGCAATGTATCTTCTTCCCTGTTCAATTATAACTATCTTCCAATTGTATTTCTCTTTCCTTCCCCTTCTTTTTGGCTCAACTTAAACTTCAAAGCAGCACAATATTCTGGTAGTAATTGCTTAAAAAGAACCTGCGAGAAGTTTGTGTGTCTATTTGCTGATAGCTTTATTATTGAGATGTAGGAGCGTCCAGATAACTGGCGAAATAATGCAGTCCACGGTCAGCGTGCATTTGCAACTGTAGCATCTGCTATTTCAAGATTTGAACCAGTGACAGTCTGTGCTAGTGCTGCTCAGGTTGGCACTTTTTGAAGGCACCAAAAAAGTTTTCTTGTTATGTCATGATAGTCCCTCTTTAGTCATATCCCCTAGCATGGGGTTCTAACACATTTCTATGTTGTACAGTGGGAAAATGCATGCAGCTTGTTGCCTAAACATATCAGGGTTGTGGAGATGAGCATGAATGACTCTTGGTTTCGTGATACTGGTCCAAGTGTGAGCTACTGTTTCCTCTCTATGAATTCAAATGGTATTTACTTTTAGCCGTCACACCACCGAGGAAGTTACAAGAAAATTTTATCTCTATCTATGCAGTTTGTCATCAGAAATACCACAGCAAATGCAGAACATGTAGCGTCAAGTGTTGCAGGGATTGATTGGAACTTCAATAGCTGGGGTGGTAAGAGATTTGGGTCCCACTCTTGATACATCTGAGAAATATCTTTACTGTTTTTCCTTTTTCAGGCAAAAGCTGTCAACTGGGGTATCCTCTCCTAGGAGTTTTCATCTGTTAGCTAAAAAATGCTATCTGATTTCCATTAATTTTAAGGGATTCTGTTTTTTCTTGGGAGGCTTAACAAATATTCTCAGTCTCCAACCTGCAATCTACAGGACCAAAAGTTTGAATTCATGATTATTTTGTTTGTAGTAAGCTATTAATCCTCCATAGGGTGATCTTTAAAGCTATATGCGCTGGTGTCAGAAATGTGACTATTTTTTGACGAAGGAAAATTCTCATCGATCCCATAAGAAAATCAATTTCCCCAAAATGTTAATCATCAGTTAATTTAGCTAATGGCCAATCTGACATGATGGTACTTTATGCTGACTTTTTCCTTATCAAATGCTTGAGGCTTTCTTAGCATTTCAGCTCCAGCATATGACATGAGTATTCTATCTCATGTTATGTCATATGGAATCCATAGAAATATAGGTTGATGACCTGTTGAAGGGCTTAGGATATTTATCTTCTTTGTTTAGTATCACACGCCTTTTTTTATCTGAAGGCTTTTTCCAATTTAAGTGATGGTATTAAAATGGATTATTTTATTAATTCAGAATTGCCACTTGGAATTGAGTTTTGGTGTTCCAAGTCACCTTATTTAAATCCCTAATCAAAGGGGGTTGACCTTTTATTTCATTGGTTTGCGAATTAGAAATTTGGATAAGGAATTTTACTGACCTAGGGGAAGGTATCAGGTGACAAGATGGAAAATACCTCAAATTTGGATCGAAGAAATATACCCATGTAAATCGACTATAGTCATCTATAAATGTCACAAATTATTTGAAATGAGCATGAGAATTAATTGGTGAAATACCCCAAACATCACTATGAATGATATCAAAACACTTTGTAGCACAACTACCAAAATTAGGAAAAGGAAGAGTTCTACTTTTGCCTAATTTACAAGTAGAACAATCAATGGAAGCACTTGAAAATTGATTTTTATTGCCTAACAAACTAGAATTTGATAAATGAGACAAGACAATAGAATTTGGATGTCCTAGACGCTTATGCCAAATCTCAGTCTTACTAGCGGTAGAAATACAAGCAAAAGATAGAACAGGAGGAATGGAAAAGTGTGTAGGAAACAATCTTCCAACTTTAGGCCCTTTGCGATTATCATCCCCGACACCTGATCCTGCACAAGACAATCATTACGAGAAAAATTCACATCACAATTGTTATCTACCAATTGTCCAACTGAAATAAGATAGTTGAGAGCTTTGGTGAAACAAAAACATCCTTGAAAGTTCGGAGTAATGTCCCCAAACCTTGGTAACGGGTAAATTACTACCATTGGCAACCTGTATTTGTGATGGACCTTGATACTTACGAATATTTTTTAGTATGCTCGTTGAGTTGGTCATTTGATTGGAAGCACCTGAATCAACAAACCAAAAGCTAGATGTAACTTCAATACCTTGTAGTCCATGCTGAAAGCGCTAACACAATCATTTGTTGTACCATTTCAGGAGTAAGAGCTAGTCTGGAAGATGAGTTATCAACTGTGGAACCATTTATCCCAGCTTGAAAGGCATTGACCTTACGATTTTGAGGGCGCGTGGGACACTCTTTGATAATGTGTCCTTGTTGTTTACAATAATTATAGAACTTCTTGCCACAATTACTAGCAATATGACCGTATTCGTTGCAACTGTAACACTGAATTCCAGTCATATCCCTTCTCTTTCCTTTACCTTGAGCAGCAAATGCAACAGTGACATCATTTTCTTTCTTGAAAGCATTTTGTGTGACTAGACGCTGCTCTTCACGAAGCAATTCCCTAAAACAAACATCCAAGAAGGAGATGGTTCACGGTACATCAAGCTAGAGCAAACACTCTCAAAGTTGGAGCATAATTTCATCAAAAATTGATCTCGCTTGGTTTGGTCACGAACTGCCTGAATCACAGAGAGATTCGGCAGGTATTTTGGCATAGACAATATCTGTAAATTCAGCCCATAAGTTTTGAAATCTAGAAAAATTTTCCTGAACAGAAAGATCTCCTTGAGTGTAACTAGCAATATCATACTTAACTGAAAGCGTCTTGTGCTATTATTTCGTTGTAAATCTTTTGTAAATAACCCCACATGGCCTTAGCTGTCTTGTATGGCCTAAGATTAAGAACAAGAAAAGGGTCAACTGATCCTAAAATCCATGTCATCACCCGAACATCTTTAATCTTCCATTCACTTAACTTTGTAGGATCAGTGGGAGCAGGATCACTTTCATCTATATGGCCCCATAATTCTTTTCCAGTGACAAATAACTGAAATTGAAATTCCCAAGAAGAATAATTTTTTCCAGTGAAACGAACACTGAAGGATTCAAAGTGATGTGAATTCATGCTTTTGAATGCTATGAAAACAAGAAAGACTCAAGAAAATAACTAAAGTGATCAAGAACAAAAGTCCTAGGTGTTAGGACTGATTGTCGACGATCAGTTAACAAAAAACCAAGATTTCAAAAAATTTGAAAGAAACCACAGAAGAACTCTATGAGACAAGACAGCAAAGAGAAGGCTCTGATACCATGACAAGAATTTTGGCTGAATGCCTTTCAAAGTGAGAGTCTTTCCATTATATAGAGAATATGCACAATACATATCCCTAAAGATCAGCTACTCAATCCCTGTAAATCTTCCACTAAAATCCCTCTAAATCTGCTATGCTATTTATATGATAACTACAATAAATCTCTATGATTACACTTATTTACATCATGAATGTATACAATCATTCACAATCTAAAATTAGGCACCTTTCGAGTCCCTTGGTTCTAGCACGGTCGTGTTTATTGACTTATACTTGTCTTAAACTATTTTGGATATATTGTTATAGGCTATCGTTTGTTGACAATTTTAATTGTTGAACTTTTATTGGCCTCAACCTAGATGTGTCACTGCATTCTCAGTCTTGACATATAACAACTTAGAAGCACAACTGCTATTTTCTCTCGAGTGCATCACACCTAATATTATCTGTTACACCTCTTGATTTGAATTAATAAAAGGTATTATTTAGAACAATTTGGCCAAGGTGCGTACTGCATCCTCGAATTTCTTTTAGGTTTCTCAAAAAAGATGCGTAATCGCATCTTTAATTGAAACCAATTTTTCTAATGTATCCTAACTATTTTAATATTAGAGGCTTTTCTTCTCTTGTAAATTTGAGACAATCAATTTTATCCATTTTTGAAAGAAAAAATTTATTAAAAAAATAATTAGAGTAAAGAGCGTAACCACATTCTTGAATTTCTTTAAGTTCCTCGAAAAAAATGTGTAACCTTATTTTTATTGAAACAAATTTTAATCGCGTTTATACTTGCCTAAGGTTAAAAGCTGCAATGAATATTATATTTGCTTATTCGATGTGCTACTAACTCGGAACAATGAACTTAAACAATTATCATTCAAAATAAATCAACTAACTAACAACACAAACAAACCTTATTATGATAACAGGGAATGAAGCATCCAGAAGCTATCCCTATTGTGCTAACTTTTCATTATGGTCTCAAATTCATTAAACCCAACATTTCCTTTAACTAATAACTAAATGTAGTTCCCAATTTTAAACAGAACATTTTCAAAGCAGTCCACTAATTAACTCCTTGGCTCAAACTCAACTCCTTTAGCACTAAACACAGATCAAGTAAATATACTACAATTCATAATAAGACTCATACAAATAATCAACATTTACATATCAACTACTGCATGAAACAATTTAAATAGCTTTGTTCATGCTTTAATTTGCAATCAATTTGCCAAAACATAAATAAAAGGAACTAGGTAAGACTTGTATGATAAACTAACTGAAAATAGAGGCAGAACACTATCTTCAGGCACTCGAAATAGGGACCAAAATCCGAACTCCAACCCTCAAACCTTCACAAAAAGGTTCTCTCTCTCTCTCTCTCTTGATGTACAAGTGTTTTTGATTTTTGTTTTAGATATGCATATGTTTTTTTTCTTTTGATAAAGTTAACTGGTATTATAAACAAAAGAGCTACACCAATAGTGTACAAAGTATAGGACCACCAAAAGATCTATCACCTATGATCTTCACAAATTATCTAAAAAAGAGAGATCTCCCCCGGATCCTTAGGTACAAAATAAGTGCACCAGAAAAATAAAGTTGCTCCACAGTTCATTTTAAGACTTTGGAAGGGGATACATTTGTCTCAAAACATCTCTGATTTCTTTCCTTCCAAATTGTTCACCAGATGCAAGCAGGAACAATTTTCCATCTTTCCTTTTGTTCTGATTGATTCCTATCTCTGTTCCAGCATGCTAGAGCTTCTGCAGCATTCCTAGGCATAAACCATCTGATCCCCTTCAAGTTAAAGAAACATTGCCAGAGCTGCTCAGTTACTTTACAATGCAAGAAAAGATGGTTTATTGTCTCTGCTCAGCTTCACAAAAAAAAAACATCTGGAGTATAACTGTTTTCCCCTTTTCATAAGGTTGTCTTGAGTCAATACAACTTGCTTAGCAACAAGCCAAGTGAAACAGGCCACCTTATGTGGGATCTTACCTACCCAGATCATCTTCCAAGGCCAGTCCTTGGTATGAGTTGAGTGTCCAGTATCTTGTTGGCTGCTTTCACCTTGAATTTACCATCTTTGTTCCTCTTCCATTGCAATCTGTCTTCCTCACAATTAAGGTTCTGTGCTTGTTCCAAGGTATTATAGAATTGGATCATTTTCTCTACCTCCCAGTCATTTAGGGATCTTCTGAAAGACAGATTCCAGCCTTGTGCATTCCTCACTTCTGAAATTGTAGCTTGCTCCTGATGGTTGATGGTGTATATTTCCGAGAACTGTTGCCTCAAAGGAGTTTGTCCCAGCCATATATCATCCCAGAACTTAGTTTTTCTACCATTACCTGCTTTAATAACAAAATTATCCCACAACCTTGGCCACTGATTTCTGATAGTTCTCCAGAGACCTACCCCATATGGATCTTTTACTTCCTTAGTAGTCCATGGCCCTTCCCTGCCATATCTTGCAATAATTACTTCTTTCCATAAACTTTGCTCATCTGTTGCAAATCTCCATAGCCATTTTAACAGGAGGCTCTTGTTTTGTGCTTTCAAATTCTTGATCCCATACCTCCTCCTCTCTTATTGCTATGACTACATCCCATTTAACCAAATGATACTTTTTCTCCCATAAAACAAGTGATGCATATGTTTTTTCTTTTTTGTTTCTTTTTCGTGAATGTGTTTTCTTTGGTGTTGCTGTCTATCTTATCCTTTTTGTTGTCTCTCGTCTGTAGTGTGTATGGGGTAGATATATGATGCTTGTGTATATTAGTGTGAACGAATATGTAATGTCGTGTGAGTGTATGGTGCAAGAAATGGGGGATGGGGTTTGGAGTAGTGGGGTAGTGAGGTGAGGTAACGTAGATGAGTGGGATAGTGTAGGTAGTTTATGTTTATATACATATAGATATATATATATATATATGTATATAATGACAAAAATATTAGCTACTTATTTTGAACTAATAAAAATATAAGAAAAATTAAATGGATAATCTAAAAATATAATTAAGAAATACTAACTTATTGATTAAATCTAATTAAAAGAAAACTTATATTATTTGTAAATTTTCCTTTTTTTTCTTTTTAAAAAATTGAAAAAAATTGCTTTAAAATGTGACTCCATTTTCATAGGTTTCAAATCTTTAAAAATAAACCTACTAAAGATAAGATCATAAGATAAAAATTAAAACATTAATCTAGATCTAAAAGAAATATTTAAGTACTAATAAATAGTGTAAAACTTCAGGGACTATCAAAAATTATGTGTCCACATTTAGTATTCTGCTTTGGTAAAAAAATAATGTCTCTACATTTAATATTCTCCTTTGATCCCTAAAACTTCCACAAAGTGAAACATACCCGTGTGTGTTTGCCTAAATCACATGTGTTCTTTGTTTCTATCTTGCCATAGCAACAATTTCTCAAAAGCATATTCAGTAATAATATATGGTTGTCCTTGGATTGATGCAAGATACTTTTGGTTTCTTTCTCTTTGGCAAAACACATTCATGATGGTGATATGTGAATATCTAGGTGTTGATGATGGCTGTTACAAAGACTGGAGTCTTGACTTTCTTGTTGCAAGAAAGGTCTGCAAATTTCAAATGCTGCAGATGTGTCTTGTTGATAGTACACTAATGGTTATTAGATACGCCTCCATGGAGTTAACCATTCTACTCATTTTCCTTAGATTTTGGAAATTGAAAAGCTCCCAAGGTTTCCGCATTCTATGATTCTTGAAGGTGGAAGCATTCATGTTGATGGAGAAGGTAGGTGTACTTTTATTTATTTTATGAACTCGACTTGATTTCTTTGTAGTCTGAGAATGAGGCTCTTTCTCTGAAATGGTAGCTGTGATCTATTCATGAAGCTCCAGTCATAGGCAAACTCCCAATCATCTGCCTGTAAGATATCAAGCAAGCAAAGTATGGAAGCCAAAACCACGTTATTGCTTCTCTGTACAAAACTTAATTATTAACCTTTTGAACTAAATGACATTTTAAACTTTGTGGCTAGTAATACAAAGTACTGAATATGTCAAATTGAATTTAGAATGCTGAAAAAAGAGTTGAAAGTTCTGCTGGGTAATTTACTTTCATCTACTTGCACGTTTATTCAGTTTCATAGGGTGTCTTCATCTGTTTCCGTTGAATCTAATATTGTATCCTGAATCTATACCAATCTAATGATTGTTGTTTAGATGCAAAGAGCCTGCTGTCTTATCCTCTTTTATCCTCTCTTCAGGGACTTGTCTCACGACAGAAGAGTGCCTCCTGAACAAAAACAGGAATCCCCATTTGTCTAAAGAACAGATTGAGAATGAACTAAAAGCATATCTTGGAGTCAGGAAGATTATTTGGCTACCTCGAGGGTTGTTTGGTATTCATTCTGCTCATGAACTTTATCCATTCTCATTTTTGCATAAGAAAAAACAGCCATGAGAATCTTGAAATTTGATAGGCTAATTAGCACGACAGTTTCCATTGGTGCTTTTTGATATATGTGCGTGCATGTTCTCACTTGGAGTTCTCCAAGATCTTTTTGGTCGAACATTTTTTTTGTTAACGCTACCCTTTTTGAGACAGGAATTTTGTTAAGGAGATTGTGTAATCACTGACATTTTATTTGATTTAAATCCTTAAAATAATTTGAACTATATTATAAAATCAAGAATCCTTAAAATAATTGGAAATATATTACAAAATCAAGATATTTAGTCCAAATAAATACTATTAGGCTAATTTAATTGGATTAATTAGTCCAAATAAATACTGTTAGGCTAATTTAATTGGATTAATTATTTAAGTCCACTAAATATTAGTGTTGTGAAAAGCACAAGCGAAGCGTAGGGTTGTCGCTTATATTGGTTGAGGCGAGAAGCAATGGAAGAAGCGCATGCTTCTATACTGAAGCGTGAAGCTCGCTTCTTTTCGAAGTGAGAAAAAGCTCACTTAACCGCTGTTATTTTCTTTTTTTAATTTTTGTTTTGTCAAATAGTTAAAGACTTACCTAAGTTATATTTTCCAAATATTTTTCGTGATTGTTAGCTATGACTGCTGCGTTCTTCTTCTGAGTCTCCAGGTTCTTCTTGTTGTTGTTTCTCTGCGTCTGCGACTATGCTAGACTGCTAGGATTTTCCTTTTACAATTTCTACTCTGTTCTTTTTTTGTTTTTCCGTTTCTGGTTATTGCATTATGCTCTGTTAATCTCATCTGTCTATACTTTATAGTGTGTATTTCTGTTTTTTTTATTAAAAAGGATATTTTGCTGCTCTGTTTTGTAAATAAAAATAATTAGTGTGTATTACAGCATCAGTTATACTCTGTTTTTTTGTTCAGTGACTGAAATCACTGGATTATTGATCTGTTTTTGGCTTTTTGCTTGTAGTCAATTGTATTTTCTTATTCAATGGCACAAAAAAGGTTGAAAGATTTGCTTAATATGTTACCTTTATTGAGTTCTTGATTGTTTATCTATGCATATTTAATATTTTTTGTCTTTATACTAGTAGCGCTTTATTTGAAAGAAAGGGCGCGCTTCGCTTCATGCTGCTTGCTTCTGTGAAGCGAGCCCTTGTCGCTTTTTTCCGCTTCTTGCTTCTAAAAACACCGGTAAATATGAATCTAACAAAGGTTGAATTCATTGGGCTAGTCCAGTTAATTGGGCTACAAATGATGAGCTCACTTTGTTGAGCCCAAGATGTCATCTTTCTAAAGTCCAGTTTGATGTTACGTGCCAAATTGATGTGACACACCAAGTCCATGAAAGAGACAATAGGATCATGCCACATGTCAAAATGATATATCCTAGTGAAATCAAGACCAATGAAAATGTACCACATGTACAAATGACATGCGCCGACCAATGAAATGTTGTCAAGTGAACTTTAACCTGATTGGTGGAAAAGAGTTTGTCCACATCACAACCCTTCCATTCCACAATTGTAAATAAGGGTCTTATACTACAAAAAAAAAAAAAAAGGGACCAAAATTCTAAGGCGAAGCTAGAGAGAGTTTGTGGATTGAACGCCACAAATTTCTTAAGCTACAAACTTTCACGTATTTCTGTACAAGTTCTAGAGATTAGGATGAAGATTCAAGATTAAGCTTCAAGTGTTTCAATTCAAGTATAGGTCAAATCAAGCCCACCAAATTCAAGATCAAACTTCAAGCCCTTGAATTCAAGTACACGTTAAGATCAAAACTATCAAATTCAACATCAAGCCCTTAAATTCAAGTACAAATCAAGATTAAGACAACCAAATTCAAGATTAAAGATTAGGCTTTAGGCTCTTGAAGTCAAGTATAAGTCAAAATCAAGGTCAAAATCCCTTGAATATATTTTCACATGGAAGAATCGGAGGATTCATAGATATAACTGTGAGAAATATTAGAGAAAAATATTATTGAATTGTGTTTCTACATTACTACATAAAGACCCTATTTATAGATACTACAATATAATCCGAGTTCAACTAGGAAACAACATACTATTCCTATTCCAATTCTAAATAGGACTATATATTCTTATTCCTATTCTAAATTTCTAACACTCCCCCTCGAGCTGGTGCATACAAATCATAAACACTTGTTACAGATATAATTAATACGAGGACCAGTGAGGGACTTGGTGAAGATATCTGCAACCGGATCACTTGACTTCACAAACTTTGTAACAATATCTCTTGAGCATATCTTTATCTGACAAAGTGACAATCAATCTCAATGTTCTCGGTCCATTCATGAACCACTAAATTTGATACAATATGAAGGAACACTTGATTATCACACACAAGTTCCACCTGATCAACTTCGCCAAATTTTAGCTCCCTCAATAACTGTTTGATCCAAATAAGCTCGCAAGTTGTTGCAACGATTGCTCGATATTCTGCCTCTGCACATGATCGAGCAACCACATTCTATTTCTTGCTCTTCCATGACACCAAATTACCTCCTAGTAATACACAATATCCAGATGTAGATCGTCTATCAGAGGGTGATCCTGCCCAATCAACATCTGTATATTCCGTGATATGCTCGCGACCTTGATCTTCGAAGAATAGTCCTTTTTCGGGCGCCAACTTTATATATCGCAAATATGAACAACTGCATCCCAATGACTATCACAAAAGGAAGTCATAAAGTGACTTACAACACTCACAGGGAATGAGATATCAGGTTTAGTCACTGTGAGATAATTTAACTTTCTCACTATACCTTTCAGGATTACTGAGTGGCTCCCCTTGCCCTGGAAGCAGTTCAACATTTGGATCCATAGGAGTGTCAATGGGATTAAATCCCATCATCCCTGTAGAGAAAAATAAAGGAAAAAGGAACACAAATGATTTACGAGGTTCGGCAAGTGGTGCCTACGTCCTCGGGCTA
>JAPFFP010000012.1:13011630-13037664 GCA_026153255.1 Solanum medicagineum | reverse complement strand
AAAGGAAACTCTGCCGGACTTTTTGTAAATTCATTAAGAAGTAGTTTGTGCTTTTGTATCTGTAATAGTGCCTAATCGGCACTAGTCACGGCCCCAGGGTCGGGTCGTGACAACATTTTGATTTGGATATGATAAGATCGTTCTTTATATCAGATATATTTATCTTGAATCTAGAACATGATTACACATGATGATTTAACATAAATTGATATGTGATAAGAATGTAGGTCATACTTTTTAATTCCTAAAGATGCTTAAATCATGTGAATTTGAATTTGGTCATAGCTTTGGAAATAAATTTTTTATACTCCAATTGATCAGAAATTTGATAAGTTCATCGGAAACAATCTAACTAGAAATACTCATTGTTATGTATTTGTGATTATTGAGGTTGTTAAGATGATTTTCAAGTTGTTCTTTCGAATTAAAATATGATTTAGCATGAAAACAATCATTTATATCAATTTCATATATGTTAAATATTGTAATGATTACATATGATTATTTAAACATGAATTGATATATGATAAGGATATCAATATGATATTTTTTTCTTAGATCGTTTGAATCTGAATTTGATCACAGATTCAGAGATAAATATTATTTTGAACTCTAATTGATCTAAAATTTGGTAGGTTCATAAGAAACAAACAACAACAACAACATATCTAATAGAATCCCACAAGTGGGGTCTAGGGAGGGTAGAATGTATGCATACCTTACCAATACCTCCTAGAAGTAAAGAGGTTGTTTCCTGAAAACCCTCAACTTAAAAATCGATAACCAGAATAAACTAGATATGACAAAAAAGAAAGGAAAGGGAACAGAAAGAGCGACTAATAACGAAAAACACATGACATTATGTACATACGATTAAATTAACATACATACAGCAGATATGACACCATATGATATCACACGACTACGCCTGCTACCCTATTATACCCCAAAGCTAGACATCCACCTAACCCTACCAACCAATAAGCCTGCTACTATAATTCGCGACCTTCACTCTGTTCTATCTAAGGTCATGTCCTCAGTGAGATCAAGTTTTGCCATATCTAGTCTGATCACCTCCCCCCAATACTTCTTTGGTCTATCTCTACCCCTCCGTGTAACTCCCAAAAGCAACCTCTCTCACCTCCTAACAGGAGCATCCGTACTCCTTCTCTGCACATGTCCAAACCATCGCAGTCTCGCTTCCCTCATCTTATCAGCCACAGGGGACAGCTCTAGCTTCTCCCTAATGGTCTCATTCCTAATCTTATCACTCCTGGTATGACCACACATCCATCTCAACATCCTCATCTTTGCAACATGCATCTTCTGAACATGTACATTTTTATGGCCAATACTCAAGCAATACAACAAAGATGGTCTAACCACTATTCTGTAAAACTTATCTTTGAGTTTAGGTGGTATCTTTTTGTCACACATACTCTAGTGGAAAGTCTCCATTTAGTCCATGCAGCCCCAATACAATATCTGACATCATCGTTGGTATCTCTATTACTCTGAATGATGGACCCCAAATACTTAAAGTTTTCCCTCTTGGGGATAGGTAGAGTGGTGAGCCTCATATCATGTCTGCTTTATCCCTAATAATACTAAATTTACTCTCCAAGTATTCTATTTTGGTCTTGCTCAGTTTAAATCCTTTGGACTCCAAGGCGTGTCTCCAAGCCTCCAACCTATCATTAACTTTGTTCGAGTCTCATCAATCAGTACTATGTTATCTGCAAATAGCATACACCATGGAACCTCCTCCTGAATAGATCGTGTCAGCTCATCCATCACCAAGGTAAACAGGAAGGGCTCAACACAAATCCTTGATGGAGTCCCATCTCAACAGGGAAATACTCTAAGTCTCCTCCCATCATTCTTATCTAAGTTTTGGCTTTGTGGTACATATCTTTAATTATCCTGGTATATGCCATTGGGACAACTTTTACCTCTAGACACCTCTATAGCACATCCCTTGGAACTTTGTCATAGGCCTTCTCGAGATCAATGAACACCATTTGAAGGTCCTTCTTTCTTTCCCTATATTTCTCCACTAATCTCCCAACAAGATGATTTTAATAAAGTATTAAGTTCATGTGTTGGCATTGTACCGTCCTCCATAAAGGATGAAATTAATACAAGTCACTTGATTTAATTTGATCTCTAGTTCTTGATAATCTATGTTAGATCTCCTAAACTGAGTAATATATGATTGGATCAATAGATCTAGGGATAATGATATTTACTTGGCTTAAATAACCGGTATACTCTTTGTATAGTTAACTCTTATTCCAAATTTATGGAGTGAATATCTCACACCACATATGTATCTTGCAAAAGTAGTTATATTTCCATCAAAATTTATTCAAGATGCATGGACACTTATGAGGTGTATTTTGAATTTTAATAGTCAATGAATACATAAACATGCCGACTTTTTAAAAATAATGCTCAGACAATGAAAATATTATTAAAATTTTATTCTTTATTCTTGATCCATGTATCTGTTGTACAAATGACGACATGTGATAGGAATTATTGAACGAAAAAATTTAAATTCTATTTTGACCACATAATATTTTCTCAAACGGTAATGACATAAATGAGTCAAACTTTTAACATATGGCATAAATGAGCCTTTTCTCAAATTTCGATGGCATATTTGAGCTTTTTCCCTAGAAAGAAAAATGACTTAGAGACTTTTCCTCTAAGAAAAAAAAGGGAGGTAGTGATAAGCTAAAATTAATCTATTTTAATTTCTATGGTAAATGAACATTCTGGCAAGAGGTGATTTTGAGTATTATGGAATATTTATAAAAGATTACTCATGATATGAAAATATATTTTTTGATGCTATGTAAGTTTTTTTTGTTGATAAAAACTCAAGGTATTTAAGACAAAAGTGAAGATAACGTTATGAAAAATATATAAAGTCCCTGCAATCTGATTATAGTGGGGCATACCTCTTTGCGGAGTTCATTAGTCACTTATTTGACAGAGTAATTGCATTTCAAGTATTTACACTAGACACTTTATAATATATTGGTGTAAAAGAAGAAAGAAGAATAGACTCTTATGGAGATTATAAGATTAATGATTGACTTATTTGAAGTTGTTTTACTTCTTTTGGAATATATCCTAAGAACTATATGTCACATTCAAAATTTAATTCCTTACATGTTTGTAACTTGGACGACTATAGAACTAGTATGGACTTGACGTAAGTCTAGTCTGTCTCATGTTCAAATATAGAATTGTCTACCATATATGCTGAAAAAGAAAACAAAGTTGGAATTAATTATGAATGTGTACGTGTGTTAACCAGATATTCAAAAAGAATAAAAGAAGGTTTATCTAATTGTCCTGAAGAAAATATAACTTGTTCACACAACTGTAAGATTTCTAGAAAAGGACTATTTAGTAAACCATGTTCCTAGAAGTAAACTAACTTTATAGGAACTGAACAAAGAAATAAAAAATGCATCAGCTGTAAATTCAGATGCTCAAGAACATCTAATCGATATGTCAGAACAGACATTCCATTGTACTTAAATAGTGGGAGAAACATTACTTGATATAAGAAAATTTACTACCTCAAGTAGTGGGAGTTATGTTGAGCAAATCAAAGAGCACTACATGAATAAGTTGTTAATATTACAATACCAAAAGGTTTTGAGGAAAATGTTAAGACTTAAGAATATGGAAATGTGACTATAATAGTACTTAGTCGTAGTGGAAAAATCGTAATGAAGATTGATTTATTGTATATTCTTAAGATAATTTCATGATAAAACTATCAAAAAGAAGTACACTCTCGGAGAATTTCATGATAAGGTCCCATGATATCTTGTACAAAAATGATTAGTTACGACTACGCACTACCAGACAGAATTGCATAAGAAAATAACTTGCTAAGATTCTTTTGATAAGTCATATAAAAGGAATGCCTGTGAAAGATATAAATGCATAGTTAAAAGACTAAGTGGGAGATTATTATGGTATATGCTATTAATCACGCATTTAAACATGGTATTCTAACAATTTCCAGGATTGAATGTCTAAGTGGGAGATTGTTAGGGTATATACTATTAACCATGTATTTAGATATAATATATTATAATAATTGTGATGGTTAAAAGTCTATGTGGGAGATTGTTGGGATATATACTATTAACCATGAGTTTAGATATAGTATTTATTATAAAATAGTTATTCATCCAACCTTAATAAAAGTTTTAATAGATTATGTAATCATTTATATGTCCATTTACTTATATAGTAGGTGATTTAGTGTATATAGTTTTAGCTTATACACAAAAAATTAAATCATCGTTCTTATAAGTATAAAGTTTTTCGTTCACAATCTAAGATGGAAATTGGACAAACCATCGGTATGATTGTAGCACAAGATTATATATAATTTATCTTGATTATGAGAATGATGTAGTTCAAACTTCTTATGCTAATGCATATTGTACATATTGAACGGGACCGAGTAGAGATAGTTGTTTTAGACTGGGTAATAAAAATATATTCTCTAAATTGTTAAATGTACTTATATTCTCAATCCTGATATAACTATTATGATCTGTATATATTATTTATTATTTTGATTTATAAAAAGGTGAGATTCTGATCAGATGGATCAATATGCCTGGTAGATTGGATGATAATAATGTATATTGGTGACACAGTAAGTTAGTTGATGGAATCCATGTCTCAATGTAAAGATTGATGATATGCGTTTTGAGAAGCTTATAAGGTTTTATCGTGTAAAAACTTGCAAGTGGGTTTATGAATCCGACACATGAAATTAGTTACACAGTGCTCTAAATGAAATTAATCTTTACATTAAATTTTTCAGTAATTTAATTTATTGATTATTATTTGTAAACTTAACATGGGAATAAGTGTGTAATGGGAAATTTTGAAATATAAATAGAGGAGTGTAATTACGAATTTTTAGTGGAATGATTTGTAATTTATTATGGTAAGAATAATTTCAAATTAATTATTGAATTATTTCCATAATAAGGAGGCTCAGTAAATAATTTCATGGTCCTTATAGTACCCATATTTAACTGAACTTAGAATGCTATTTCTAATAAAAGGAGGACACTAGTTTCTTATTTTTCAAGAAAAGTGGGTTTTCTTCTTCCTTTTGGATTTGGAGAGGTCCTCTATAACCAGGGGTTTTCCTAATCTAGAAAAAGGGGATTTGGATGAAAAACAAGTAGGTTTTCTATACAATTATTGTCCACCCAAGTATTGAGCGAGTTCAGATGTGAACTTGGGATCACTGTAGAAGACAGCAGAATTGCAGTCTAACTCGTGGATTCGGTTGGAGGTATACGTTCACTCTTCAAGAGGTATTTATCTAATTAGATTTTATAAAGTTTATGCATTCTAGCATGATTATTTGTGTTCTAACATAGGCATATGTGTTATCTATTATTCATGTAAGCAATACGATCCTTATATGATTCCGTTGCGCATGTGATTTTGCAAAAATATCTCATCCATTTCTTATCGGAATTAAGTAACATGTGGGTCTAAACTATACTAATTTTTGAGACCTACATTGTGGTGTATTCGAATTTCATTAATTTGGTCATATTTTTGAGAAATCTATTCTGCTAAGAAATGACATTTATTTTTGGGTTATTTCTGATTGTGCTAAGCCTCATTTTGAGCTCAACTTCTGGCTATAGACTCAGGGTGATGTAGAGATCATTTTACGAGATTTGATTTGGTATCTTGGTGTGGGCCCCACTTTTCCCTATTTTAGTCACAATCGACCTATTGCCCTCCATTTCTCGAGACATTACAACTAAACTAGCCGTGTTTATGTTGTGATTCATATTTTGAAAGTTGAGCAATATTTGGAGATGGTCAGATATGGTAAAACTCGCATGGACTGAGGCATAGCGTGTGGATTTGCCTTGCAGGTAGGCTAGACTTTTCTTACCTCTAGACTCAGCTGAAATGCATGTATATTGGGAGCGGGTGTATGGGTGGAAGTCCTGAGTAAGACATGTACATATATCGTGAGGCTGATTGTTAGCTATATTTCTTGCTATGCATTTAAACACAGTTGTCATGATTTATTAATACTTATTTTCCTAGATATTCATTGTACTTAGCATATGGGGTAACCATGGTTATTTTGGGATACATATAGTTATTCTACACTGTACTAGCTCTGATATAAACTGTACTAGTTGTGATTACTATAGTAACTGAGTCATGGCACTGTCAAAATATGAAAAGGCCTGGTAAAGGCTGGATATGGGCTAATTCCCTCTGATAGGTACCTATTCTGGCTTAACTCTTATCTATGTGGATGTGTAGCCTGATGCTACTGGGATATGTTGGTGATAAGGCTGTTCATTAATTGTATGTTATATTGTGGATTGATTCTGGTATAGATATGATTTTGTTGGGCTTAGTTGTTCTTGATAATTATGATATGCTTGTAGTTGTTCATGTTACTCTGAGTAGTTGTGGCTGCCTAGATTGCGGTATATGGGCTGATGATTATTGAGTATATGATGTATATATGGATATACTCTTGTATGTGTATGATATATATTTCTAGATCGTTTGTCACGTGCCGACACGATATATGTTTCTGGATCGGGTGTCATGTGCCGACACGATATATATTTTAAGATCGGGTATCACATTCCGACACGATATATATTTCTGGATCAAGTGTCACATATCGACACGACATATATTTCTGGATCGGGTGTCACGTACTGATACAATATATATTTCTGGATCAGGTGTCACGTACCGACACGATATACATTTCTAGATCTGGTGTCACATACCGACATGATATACATTTCTGGATCGGGTATCACGTACCGACATGATATACATTTCTGGATCGGATGTCACGTACCGATATGATATACATTTCTGGATCGAGTGTCATGTACTGACACGATATATATTTTTGGATCGGATATTACGTACCAACACGATATATATTTTTGGATCGGGTGTGATGTACCGACACGATATACATTTCTGGATTGGGTGTCATGTACCGACACAATATATCTTTCTGGATTAGGTGTTAGATACCGACATGATATACATTTCTGGATTGGGTGTCACATACCGACACAATATACATTTTTGGATCGGGTGTCACGTCCAGACACGATATACATTATAGGGTCGGGTGTCATGGCTTAACATACTATAATACTCCTGATCGGGTGTCATGTTCTGTCATTGGGTCAGGTTCGGCTGTCGTGACCCGACACGAGATTATACTATTCTACAAGGTTTCAACCTAGCACTATTTAACACCTTGATTGTACATGGGTGTACCCTCTGGGCTTGTAGGGGCTCAAGTGGCATTCATGCTTAGACACTAGGGCTTTACACCCATGTACAACTGACCTTTGTGCTGATAATGTAGAGAGTTGGGCTTTGTGCTAGTTCTATGGGTTTCTTTGATAGTTCTGAGGGATTTTATGATGGTCTATTCATTCTATATTGTGTGCGAGTGTCCCTTCTAGGCTTATGTGGTCCCAGTTGACATATAAGTATAGATACTAGGGCCTTGCACCTGCGTACAACACTAGACCTTCATTGGGGGCAGTTGTAGTTTTAGCCTACATAGTCTCGTCAGTTGGGGTCGATGTTCATCACTTGGGTTAGTTCTGTTCATCATTGTTCATCATATCAATTGTTCAGTTGTGGTTGAGGGTCTTCCGACATGGCTATGCCACGATCTGGGTTTGTTTTGCTACACCACTGCAGTTTCTACATACTTGGGCTTTATATATGTTTACTATTTCACTCGGTCGGCCGAAGATGCCAAATGGGTGCCTTTTATGGCACTCACCCCTACATTTTTGCATCTTCCAATGGTACTGGGCTAGTTACTAGCCGCAGTCACTGAGTTAGGAGTGTGCTGGCAATTCAAGAGACATTGATGAGCATTAACAGTTCTGGACATTCTACCATGTCTTTCTGTCTGGTGGGTTGTCTTTTGTATTCAAACACTAGCCTTGTATATGTAGTTTTGATTTGTACATGTAGATGGCTATTCTGGTTATATTTGTAGATATGTATATTTTAATTTGAGTCTACAGTAGCTCTATACAGGTGACTTCCAGGTCTTGGGGAGGTTGTGTTCGTTTGCACTCATATGTTGTTGGTATCCTTGCCACTATTGATTCAGAATAGGTGATGTGAACATTGGGTTGGCTTGCCTATAGGCACCTAACAGGCACCATCATGACCTGAGAGGTCGGGTCGTGACACTACCTCACCTGCTCCTACCACAGAGGTTGATTTCAAAGAAGATATCACTATGCTCACCCAACTGGTAGCTGCTCAAAGTGGGAACTGGAGTTCACATACTCCTAGTTCATTCCACGAGAGTTGAGAGAAGCGAAGGTTGAGAAGTTTGTCAACTTGAAGCGGGAGCGGATGACTGTCAAAGAATATAGCCTTACGTTCATACAACTATCCAGGTGTGCTCCAGAGATAGTCCCTAGCATGAGTTCAAAAATGAGAAATTTTGTATCCGGCTTGGGTAAACATGTGAAAAAGGAGTGCAAAGCGACATCGCTAATTATGGACATGGACATATCTAGGCTTATGGTTTATGGGCAACAACTTGAGGAGGAAAAGAAGAGGGATAGGGAGGAGCACTTGAGCAAAAACTCTAAGTAACCAAGGCATGATCCTAGCCAGCATAAGCAAGGTAAAGGGGATATGTCCTACTTTTAGAAAAGGTCTTCGAACTATGCAACATCCTCAGCAAATGCACAAGCTCCGAGTAACAAGTATGATCAGAAGTCTCAGGGCTATCAGAATTCTAATGCTCAGGGTTCTCAATCCTAAGCTAGTGTGGCTCAAGGTTCGAGGGGGAAACCACCATGTGGCAAGTGTGGTAAACTCCATCAAGGTGAGTGCATGAGGGCACAAATGCTTGAAATAGGTGGGGACAGACTGTTCACTTCCAGAATGAGTGCCCGATCAGAAGCATGGGTGATGGAGGTAATAAAGCTCAGTCTTCGGCAGCATCAAAGAGAGGTGCCACAACTAATATCAGTGGGGGTATAAACCGTCTGTATGTGATGGGAAAAATCAATAGGATCAGGAAGTTCCACTATATGTTGTCACGGGTATGCTTTGAGTTTTTTCATATGATATGTGTGCCTTCATTCATCCAGGTGCCACTTTATCATTTGTAACTCCATTTGTGGCTAGTAAGTTTGAGATCCTTCCTGAATGTCTTCTTGAGCCTCTTTAGTGTTTCTACTCCTACTGGTGTGTCCATTCTAGCTAAAAGGATATATAGAGATTGTATGGTGTTTATCTATCATAGAGATACTCTGGCAGACTTAGTTGAGTTTGAGATGGTCGACTTTGATGTGATTCTTGGCATGGTTTGGCTTCATGCCTGTTATTGCTGTGTTAATTGTAGAACTCAGATGGTCAAATTCCAATTTCGGAATGAGCCTATGATAGAGTGGATGGGTAGTTCTTCAGTGCCCAAGGGTAAGTTTATTTCCTACCTTAGGGGTAGAAAATTAATTTCTAAAGGATGTATCTATCACCTTGTGCGAGTTAAGGCTGATGATGTAGAGTCTCCACTTTTGGAGTCAATTTTAGTTACCAATATGTTTCCAGATGATTTGCCTAGAGCCTCTCCTTATAGGGAGATTGACTTTGGGATTGATTTTCTCCAGATACCTAGCCTATCCTATTCCGCTATATAGAATGGCTCTTGCTAAGTTAAAAGAACTGAAAGAGAAGTTGAAAGATCTCTTGGATAAAGGATTTATTAGGTCGAGTGTCTCACCATGGAGTGCTCCAATCCTATTTGTGCGAAAAAAGATGGTTCCCTTAGGATGTGTATAGATTATCGCTAGTTGACTAAGGTGACAATTAAGAACAAATATCCCCTTCCAAGGATCGACGACTTATTGACCAACTTCAGGGTGCCATTGTTTTCTCCATGATAGACCTCAAATCAGGCTATCACTAATTGAAAGTGAGGGAATCTGACATCCCAAAGATGGATTTTCGAACCCAATATGGTCACTTTGAGTTTCTGGTAATGTCCTTCAGATTGACCAATGCGCTTGTCGCTTTCATGGACTTGATTAACAGATAATTTAGACAGTACCTTGATATGTTTTCATTGATGATATTTTGGTGTACTCCAGAGATGAGGAAGAGCATGTCGGCCACCTACAAAGTGTTCTTACCCTCAGAGATAAGGAGTTGAATGCCAAATTTTCAAAATATGAGTTCTGACTTAAATCAGTGATATTTTTGGGCTATATTGTCTTGGGTGATGGTATTCAAGTAGATACGCAGAAGATTGAGGCAGTTAAGAATTGGCCTAGACCTACCACTCTTACTAACATTAGGAATTTTCTAGGTTTGGCTGGTTACAATCACAGATGCATAATAGGCATGCAACAAATCCATCCCAAGTATGATATCAAATTATACCATGTCTAATTCAACAAGATCACAAGGCAACAACTTATGCGAAATGCAAATAGGACAACTCCTATAAACTTTCCTAGCAACAATACAGGCACCAATAGGAATAGACACGTCATATGACTCATGCAACAACTCGGGGACAGCATGGAACTTTTTAGCAACAAAAGGGGTAACAAAGGAAAGAGTGGTACCCAGATCAATCAAAGCATACACATCAAAGTTAAAGATTTTTAACATATGGGTAATAACATCAGGTACCTCACCAACCCCTTGTCTCCCATGTAGAGCATAAAATCATTGTGCCTTTGGGAACCTCCTTGAGGACCACCTCTCCCTAGTGGGACCACATTAGCACCCCGGCCCTTGCCACAACTTCTTGGACAATCTACTGTCTTGTGACCAAACTCTCCACATTCATAGCATGCATTAGAACCCTTCAAACACGGGTCATTATGACCCTTTCCACATCTAGGACACACATCAATAGGAGCCATCCCAGCAACACCTTGAGGCCTAGGGAAGTCATTAGCAAGCCCCGTATTAGTAGCATGAAAAGGCCTTTAGCCTTGACAAAATTTAGCACTCTTTTGGAATTTACCCTCAAATCGATCCCTTGTGGCCTCATGCCCCTTTCTCTTCCTCAATTTCGCGTCCTGCATTTGCTCGGCATAGGTCATCAACCGAGACAAGACCATGTTACTAATTAGCATGGCGGACCGGCATTCTTCACTTGCCAAGTCAGAGACCCCCATCACAAACTTATTCATCCTAGATCAAGGATCGGCCTCCAAATGAGGAGCATACTTCGAAATTTGATTAAACTTGAGGGCATACTCCCTCACACTCACAGTACCTTGTTTCAAGTTCATAAACTCCACCAACCTTGCCTCCCTAAGCTCAAGATTGAAAAAGTGACTAAGGAAGGCCAATTTGAACTCCTCCAAAAGCACCACATTACCAGCCCCCTTCTCACCCTTCCATTGCTCATACAAAATTTGGGCTACCCCTTTGAGTTGGTATGCCATCAACTCCGCCTTTTCATTCAGCCAACACCCATGATATTGAAGATTTTGTAGACCTCATCAATGAACTCTTGTGGATCTTCATCCACCTTTGAACCATGGAAAACTAGAGGATTCATCCTCATGAAGTCTTTTACCTTAGCTCCTTGGGTAGTAGCAAGAGGGGCTTTGGCCCCTTGTTGGACTTCGTCGGCCACCACTTGGGCAAGCATAATAAGGGCATCCCAGAGCTCACCATTAGTAGGTAGCTCCTCGGGAGTTTGGGCCCATCTTCCTCTAGTGTTTGGCAAGATCTAGCATAGCAAAGAACAATCAATAGAGGGGAAAAACTCACTACAACTCTATATCATAACATAGAACATTAAGGGAAACATTTACTAAAACATCTCATTGCCCCATATTCATAGTCATAGTGCTTTTTACAATCATAAAAAAGACTCTAATCGACACGGTGTGTTAGACTCTGAGGATCTATCAACATAGTGCTCTGACACCAAGTTTGTCACAACCCAATCCTAGGTCCTAGATGTTACACAACGCAAAGGATAGCCCGAAGGGACCCCAAGCAAGCCTCATAAAGCATCATTACACATCCTTGGTCGCGGAAGCAATAAATCAAGCATTCAAGATTAAAGAATGGGCAAAACAGGGCTAAGAGAAAAGCTTGCACAATATCATGGTCAAAAGACAAGAGTTAAACTTGTATCATAGATACTTAACATGTCCAACAAACACCTCTACGACATAGATAAGAGCGGGGGCCATGACAAAGTAACCGGGCTCACCCTCATAGTCAAAATAAACAATAAAGATGAATGTGTCAATACATAGTAGAAGAAGCATAAACTAGGTCCCTGAAGTGAAAGACTCACCAACTACCTTGAATAGCACCGAACTAGCCACGTGGAGGAGGATGATCAACTTGGGCATCGGTTCCTACATGGTGACATCATGTAGGCATAGAGTATATATTAATACATTTGAATATACTAAGTATGTAGCATGAAATTCAACAATAAGTAGGCAGCATAGTCAAAATGCATAATATTAAGCAATAGACATAATATAACAATATGGCATGTACGTTTAATGCTTAAGCAAAATATGCTTAACTAATTCATGTTAATATAGGACATCACATGTCGAGAAGAGACCGAGCTAGTTGTTCAAGGTATAAACCCCTTGGTGGTTGTGTTGTATAAACTCCTCACATGGTTGATGGTAATCCCATCTTACCAATACAGTGACGAAATATAAACCCCTCGCATGGTTGATGAGTATGAACCCCCAACATGGTTACCTGAGCTCTTGTCCCCCCAAATCGGGTATGGTATAATGCAACACTTTATTTAGATTATATCATATACATAAGTTCATTTCATCTTCATAACATCACTCATATCATATTTCATGCTTTGGACCTTCATTTCCTCAAGAAACCCTAGCCGGACATTTATCAAACACCTTGAGAGTGTGTAATGGAGGTAAAAGACCATGCAATTTAGAGATGAAATCATGCAAGAAAATTTATTGTAAAACCATCAATCAACACCTTGAAACACCGCCAAGACAATCATATCAAAACCCCTCATCAATTCCAACAATAAATCCAAGATTTAGAGCTCAAAACATAGCAAAACAGTCACAACTTTACATAACTTTGACATAGAGTGTGGTGAATTTCATAATAATCAAGACCCATTTGTAAATCAACTTTAAATGAAATTTATATAAAAGGGGGCTTGGGTATCATGGGTGAAAGGAGCCCATGAAAGAAACCCACATACCTTAGGTTGGAGGTGAACTTGGGGAATATTGGAGATGGAGACTTGAAGCTTGAAGAAGAACCTTAAAGGAGAACCTTAGCTTGGGATGAAGGTTTGAGACTTGAGTTTGAAGAGTGAAAATGTGACTAAGTGTTTGAGTGAGTATTGGGAAATGTTTAGGGTGGTATGACGATGAAATTTGGCTAAGTATAGATAAAAACGCATTTGGGAAACTTGGGCCCATAACTTAGAATATTTTGGACCACATAGGAAAACAATGTAGGAAAAATACACCTCTCCGCATCATGGATAAGATGTGGAGAAGGAATTACACTAAAGCACACCCTCGACGCATCACGGAGGGATCACGTAAACCTCACTAGAATTCGTCACTTAAAAATTTATAATTGCTAATCTTTGGCTCTTAAATCGGGGTTAGACCCTTCTTCACCTAATTTTGACTCCCTGATCACAAATATGAAGCTAGATTTTCAAAATAATGAATGGATTTTGAGTGATACAAAAATTAAAATTCTGGATATTCTGAGGCACATTTTTGGGTGCTTTTTAGGGTCGTTACATGTGGCCTCTTGTATCTGCTCAGCTATGAGGTGGGCGCAATTAATATCATAGCCAGCTAAGATGTTGGTAACCAAAACTGCCCACTCTGGTGTCAAAGTATTATTTGCAAGAGTCGGTCAAATGTGGGAATGAACAATAGCCCACCAGAACTTGGCGGGAAAGGTATGTGCAGCCTTGATGATTGGCTCTGTGTTGGTGGTGACCTAAGCAGGTTCGAAACCCTGCTTCGCAATATGACTAGCCACCTATCTCAAAAGTGCAGTCCGATGCTTAGGATCCCTCATATCAAATGGGTTCTTGGCCTGCCCCAACCCGTAGTCAAACTTCACTGTAGATCTGGGGGTATGGTACTCAAGACCAAAAAGCATATGATGGATGGTCTCCTCAGATATGTCGACGCACCGAACTCTCACTCGAGTCTCTATCAGGCTGGGTTGAGTGAAAGGTTTTGTCCCCTTGGGAAGAGAACGTTGGATGGTGGCTGCATAAAATGCGTAGAACTCCCTCACTAGAATTAGAAGTACTGTCTAAGTGACTCAGTCAGCCACATAAGCCCATAATGTATCATCGTGTCGTGTAGATCAGGGATACAACTAAGTCCATCTACTATCACCCTGGCTCCTCATATATAGAGCGGTTAGGCTTGCCTTGCTCTATAGGCTACATGCCCACTCTAAAGATCTTAATCATGCCCTCGACGTGCCATCGGTTGGCATGGGCATCCAGTGCTGATTATAAAGATGGTGCGGCAGAGGACTCAGCATCTCCTCTGTCCTCAGAGCCTTCCTCAGAACTAGACTTCTCTCTTGATGGAGTCATTTGTGCCGTGCTACTCCCACTCTCATCACTACCTTTCTCTTCAGACTGGGATGGACTAGAAAATGGAGCCTGAATATGCCCAGATCTGGTAGCTGCTCTAGTCTATAGTATAGTGGAATTTGGTTCTGGTTTGACATCGATGATCCCTAGTGACCCACTCGGCTGAGGGGTCTGCTCATCAACCGAATGCTCGTCATATGAAGGCTTATCCCTGAGCTTTCTCCTCAAAACCTCAATCTCAGCAGTCTCCCTTTCGAGGTCATAGTACCTAAAACATAGACATAGACACACCATAATTAGCCCTAAGAATTAAGAAATAAAGTGCAAAAAGTTATCTAGGTAAGTTGCAGAAGGGTTCTATGAAATCCCCTTTACGAGTCATAGTGAGCACTATGAATCGTACAGTGCTCTCGTAGACCAGTGATTCAGAACAATTTTTTCACTGGAAAAGTCTATGAGACCAAGTACGTCTCGTAAAGTGGCTTACGAGTCATAGACTTCTGGGGTCATAGAGAAATCCAGTGAATAATTAGGTTCAGGCAAGGGTCTACGATATCTTTCTACAAGTCGTAAAGTAATCTAAGACTCATGTAAGGTCTCGTCTGATGGAAACTCAAAAACATCAAGTTTCTGAAATTCTACACGAGGGGCAATTACAACTCGTAGATATCTTTATGGGTCATGAAAGGCACTCGTAGATCAGAAATCTCAATCAATTGAGTTTCTAAGTCCATCACACGGAACCCAAAAGACATTTTCACCAATTGAATAGCAACATCGAAGCAAGAATACAAGCATCCAAAAGATTAGCATATCACCACCAACCCCAAACATGCTTTAAACAAAAACAAATCAACAAAAATGATTAAGCATGGAATAACCTATGTTTCTGACCATTCCTAAATGACTCACACAAATCTTATGCCCATGTCAACACCCACCAATGCACAATCATAAACCATACAATATTGTCACGCCTAAAGTCTCGTTAAGGCAGACTGGTACCTGTTACTGATAAGAATTGGGAGAACCAGCTTGTATCCATGCGCTTCCTATACATATTATAAGGGATTTCTTCATTCAACATGCCTTTAAGAAAATAAACAATAATAATAAGCCAAAAGGAAAAGCATATGGCTAGGCCGTTGAGACCACGTTGTCTAAAGTACGAGACATGATCACATTTAATTTATATAGTCTACAAAGCCTCTAGATAAGGAAAAGTATCTGATAAGGGTCAGGACAGGCCCCGCCTCGACTAACTATACAATATAAAAATATAAGTTCTAGACACACAAAGCTCTGAAGCAACCTCGAGCTTGGTAACAGCAACTGGATATCCTATACTCCTACTGGGGAGATCTACTAGCACCTGTACCTGCAGCATAAAATGCAGGTCCCCCATAAGAGACATCAGTACAAGATAATGTACTGAATATGTAAGGTAAAAAATACTATATATGAAGTAACAACTCAAATGAAATTATGCACAAGTGTAGGATAAGAGACCACCTTTAGTTATACTGTGGAATCATGTACTTTATGTTCTTTTCATTACTTTACCTTTACTGTATAATCTGCGCACAATATGTAATACAAATGACCAGCTGATCAGTGGTAAATCTATATTGGGATTGGCCCTGTCTAGGCTTTTCCTTTCACCCCTTGGGCTACCCCCCGTGATAGGATTAACCCTGGCTAGGTGATTCTTCTACCCCTCTGATTACCACCCACTAATAGGCAATATACTTTATCTTTCAATTACTTTTGAGATGATTCTTTTGGTGGTCATAATATTGGAGCTGTAGGACTGTAGATACAACACATGACAAGTAAGTAATCACAAAAGACAACACCATAATGAAAGGAGTAAGTTACACAAATAATGAAATGCATAGGAGGTAGAACAACACATGAACTTTATTTAGTAAAATGAACTCGTGTGTCTTGGTATCCAAGATTGTGTACAGATTTGAAGGTTACTATGCATACGAGCATATAAACATGTGAAAGAGTTGAGACATGGTTAATAGTTTTGTCGGAGTTGGTAAGTGCCTTTATATGCCAAGGAGGGATCTATGTTTCATTTCAAATAATACAAAATCAAGTAGCCTTACATACCTTGCTGTACGACCACGCTATTACCTCGACATAACCTTACCTTCCTCGAAATATTTATCTACAACATAGTAGGTGATAAAACTAGCATTAGCAACCAATAGATACATATTGGCAGGATTGGAACAACATACGGGGAGCAAGCGGATAATTATAAACTCGAGCGTATTCTTTCAACCTTTTCGCCCGTAATCATATTTTATAATACATATTCTAATATACATATCATATGCAGCCTTTTTTAGTGCCATAATAGCCTTATAACAGCACATAAATCACAACATATAACAATTCTACACAACACACAAATAGTCGGCATAACGTTACATCCATTTGCTACATTTTGACGTCGACAATTCTAAACTTGCTCCAACTTTAACTAAGTAGTCCCCACCATATATATTCATAAAACAAATCCTAAAATATCTCAAAAATAGTCCTCAAAATAGGTGGAGAACGTGAGACCATAGTCCTCAATCAATCAGCCCACATGTTCTTATTACGAGCACAATTACGATATCACACAAGATCACTTTCGCGGACTGTAAAAATGGTGCAGCAGCCTTTAGATATCATTATAGAACCAATAATAATTAAGAACATTAGCCTCCCTTCATAATCAATCCAACCAAAAAAGAGAAGCTTCCAAATAAACAAGAAAAATGTCCAACAACTTTTGGAACACATGCTGTCCAACAATTTCAGCAAAGGTATAATCAGCTTAGCCTCTTGTTTTACATAAGAAAACCATACTGCACACATAAGTATTCTTACTTACCTTTACCCTCAAGGTGTAGGGCTTCTCCAAGAACCCTAAAAGTCTCTTGTAGCTGCTTGTAAAGTCAAGAAAGAGTTGAGAGAGAACTTGCAAAACAATCTGATTTTTTTTGTTCAAGTTAAAATGGCTTATGGGAGTTGTTTTAAACCCTTTTTAAAGGGGGACTTTGGCTGAACTACTAAGGCATTTTATCCTTACTTTATTAAGCTAGTGATGAAGCTTCTTGCGCCTTTCACTTGGGCCTTGTTGGGTTCAAGTTGGTTTGGCCTTGGCTGCCCACTTTTTCCTTTTCTCCTTAGTTTTGGCCCAATTCACCAAGTTAATTTTGTTGTACTTGGGTACTTTCTCTATTATTCTTGAGGTGTAAATATAGTCCATTTATGATACTAAAACATGGGCTAAAGTTACACCCCTAACATGGACTTTATTCATAATCGGACTTGGACAAATTCTACGTCGGGCCTCGTCTCCGCTTAGCTAGCAAATTTAAGCTAACCAAGTAGGTGACTCACCTGCTAGCTTCCTAAGTCCTACAAGCACCTCACTTCTCTCACTTCATTTAAGGTCGTGATCTCCTCAATTTAACTTAAAACTTATTTACACTCGACTCTCTTCAGCGATAGACATACATATCGCCCTCTAATTTGAGATTCAAGCACTTTTAAAAATTGGAGCTAATTTGAAAAGACATATCATGTTTCATTTGCATAGCACTAGTATTATAAGATGCGGGGTGCTATATCCTCCCCCCCCCCGGAGCATTCATCCTCGAATGTTAGCACAATTGGATAGCTTAACCAAGTTTAAAACTTTACTTACACAAACATTTGACAAAACACTTAGTATTCAATCACACGTACCTATTAGTCCCAATTATGCATGTTGGACTTCCTCTTTAGCTTTAAATAGGTAAGGGTATTTTGATTTCATCGCGTCCTCGGCCTCCCATGTTATTTCTTCTACTTGCTAGTTTCTCCAAAGTACTTTTAATGAAGCTATTTCTTTATTTCTTACCTTCTTAATTTGACGATCTAGAATAGCAATAGGTACCTCTTCATATGTGAGATCTTCTGTAACCTGCACGTCTTCAATAGGAGTGGTACAGGACGGGTCACCCATACATTTTCGAAGCATTGAGACATGAAAAACTGGATGAACCATTGAAAGATCTTAGGGTAGCTCTAATTCATATGCAACCTGCACGAACTTCTTAATAACTTTGTGTGGCCCTATGTAACGTGGGATCAGTTTTCCTTTCTTACCAAACCTCATAACCCCTTTCATTGGAGATACCTTTAAAAATACCTAATCCCAGAATCGTGAACAAACAAAGCAAACCTTTGATCAGTGATATCTCCTTGAATTTTGACCCGATTTCAATGATTCAAAAGGCTAACTTGTATATTTTCCAAGAGGAACATTGTGGAAGTATCGAAAATTGATTCCGGCACATCGCTTGAGGTACATTTAGTCGTTTTGCTGCTGTATATTGAACATGTTGTCAAAAAATTTGACATGTGATTTCTTATCCATTTTGAGTCGAGTTTTGGTAAAATTTGGGTCTATTCTGTGTGTTATTGTGAGCCGCACGCTATTGTAATGTCAAAATTAATAAATAGCACCCCTTTTACTATAAAGATACAATTTTTTTCTGTTATTTATGTCGTGGTTTTTTGGGAAAATTCGAAATATGATATCTCAGTTGTTTCTTTTCGGAATTAAGTAAAAGTTGGGTCTAAACTGTACTACTTTTTGAGACCTACATTATGACATTTAAGATTTTACTAATATAACTATATTTTTAAGAAATGTGGCTGGGAAGCTGCTGTACATATATATTATTTTCCGATAACAAATGTTATTGGTTGTTGCGCTGTTTCTGAATACATTGAGCCTCGTTTTGACCTCAATCTTTGGCTATAGACTCGGGATGACGTAAGAATAATTTTATGAGGGTTGGTTTGGTATTTTGGATATGGGCCCCACTTTTGCCTATTTTAGTCGCAATCGACCTATCTGTCTCTATTTCTTGGGATATTATAGCCAAAACAGTCATAATTATACTGTGATTTATATTTTGACAGTTGAGCGGCATTTGGAGGTGGTCAGAAAGGGTAAAAAGCGTGTGGACTAATCTGGAGCGCATGAATTTGCCTTTCAGGTAAGCTAGGCTTTCTCTAAACTCTAAATTGAGTTGAAATGTTTGCATTTTTGAGTTGGAATGTGTAGAAAGGTGTTGTTTGTGGATGGAGTTGTGGAGTATATGTTGTATATGATTAGATGTAAGTTCTGTGTTGTGTATATATATATAATGTTATAGGAGGTAGTTGTTGTGTTGGTTGTAGTTGTTATATTTACTTGAGTCCTTACATTATATGACTACAAAAGGACCTGAAAAGGGTTGGTTAGAGTTGTGAACATGTGACAGGTATGTATACTGAGCTTAACTCTTACTTATATGTGTGTGTGGTCTGAGGCTACTAGAATATACTAGCTATTGAGGTTGACCTATGATTACATGCTACCACGTGAGCTGAATTTATTATCCGTATGTGGTTGGTATGTATATGCATGATGTCGTCGTGGTTATCTATATCTATTCTAAGTACTTTTGGTAGAATTTCCTGATTAAACATGATTTTGTATTGCCCTATGGTCTATATGATCCTATATACTATTTTTATCTACTATGTACCTGTGCCACTGGTTAGTGACTAGAGAGAAACACCATGTTCTAAGCACGGGTATGGTGCACCTATATGAGTGTGTGTTTGCCTGTTACAACGGAGATATGTGGACTGAGAGACTATGCATTGATTCTGTGTCATATTGTGACTTGATTACGAGCATACTATGATTCTGTTGGGCCTATCTATTGGGGGCACCTATGATACCTCTGTTACTATCGCACTTTTATTTTCATTATCTGTAGTGAGCTAGATTGTAGCATGATTGCCTACTGAGCCTGATTCTATTTCGATTATTGAGGTTTACACACTGTTATACTGAGGTTAGCTGCTACTCTGAGTTCCTTTCATACCTTGAGAATGAGTTGTTTATTATGACTTAGTAGAGATGATATGGTTAGGGAATCCATATCAGGTTATAAAAAAAGGGAGATTTTTCTGATGTTACGCTCTGAGACCTAGATGGCACACCCTATTGTTCAAGTCTTCTGTGGTTACGTCTGAGTGTCTAGACCCAGGTGATGCTACCCATGGTCCTAGTCTCCGGTGGTCTGTTCGAGTGTCTGAGACCAGAGTGTCGATTCTAAAAAGTTCTGAGCAATTGTTATTACTTTGGACTTGGGGCCCCGTTGACTACACTTTTGGGGCTAGGCCCAGTTATTGATATTTTGGGTCGAGGACCCCGTTGATTACATTTGGGATGAGGCCCCGTGATTGATGTTCTGAGTTGAGACAAACTTGATATGCGAGGGGGATTCTTTCTCCCGCGGGGGATACGTCCCACTATTTCGCATGTATATTTTGGAGCGGGTGCCATGTTCCAGCATAGAGTCGAGAACCCAAATTTATGTGATTGTTGAGGCGAGGCCCATCATTGATTACTGACTGATGTTCACGCTCCAATAAGAAAGCGGTCGCTGTCAGTAATTAACCTAACCGAGGTTAGGGTCGAATCCATAGGAATACAGGGTTTGACTACAAGAATTCACTATCAATCATTTCAAGTATCTATAACTAGTCTCTAAATAGGGGGGGTGTTTGTGATTCAAGAACAAAAACAAAAATAAACACTACACTACGATGTGAGAAAAGACTCAATTTTAGGGACAACTTAGGAATTGTGTTCCCATGGTTTGTTAACTCAATGACCTTAGGTAACATAACCACAATCAGAGATCGCATGCAGGACAATAACTTAGGTTCTTCCAGCCCTCTTGTGAAGGTGAAGGTCAAGTTTCACCATGGCGCTTGGTCGGCCACTATGGCGTGCCAACTAACCATTACCTATTGTCCCAGTCAACCTCCTCTTGGTCAGGTTTAGTTGATTAGACGAGAACACATCAATCAAATCCTGTCATCTACTTCCCTTTTCCTATTCTTCACTACCTTGGTCGGGATCGTGATAGTAGGCAGGGTTTGGTGTTGGCCACTACCAAACAACAATTATAATGAAGGGAAATAGACAATACATGCAAAACCCCAATAGTAGAAATGCAATAAACCTAGGTCATCTCAAGTCAACTACTCATGGTTCTCACAACCCCAAGTTGTGGGTGCTTAGCTACCCACCGCTAAAGCAAAACCAACAAAAATACAAATATAAGACACGATTGAGAATTTTACCCAAAGCAATGAATATTTAAGAAAACACCAATTGCAAAGCAAAAGCTTGATAGATTGACAATGAGTACAAGGCAAGATTTGCAATCCCCAAAAGTGGGTTTTCCAACAGATAATGATAAACTAAGCTAAAACCCTAAAATATTCTTGAGAGTATATTCAAAGATGATTTTCTATTCTCAATTTTGAATTCCCCTCTCTTCAAAACCTAACTTAAAGTATTTATAGTGTTTACGAAATAACCCTAAAAATTACACAAAAAGACAGTTGGCAGCTGGTACACCTCACAGGTACGACTAATAGGGTGACCTACGAGTCGTAATCGGGATCTCGTATTAGGTTCTTGGCATCTTGGACTCAACTGGTATGATCCACTGGTATGAGTCGTAGCTTGGGTTATGACTCGTATGCTCCTTTCGTAGTCTAGGCCTTTAGTTGTTGATCCAAAGTTTGGGCTCTTTGTTTCTTGCTACGAGTACACCTATACGAGTCGTAGCAAGACTTACGACTCATAGGAAGGCCTCATAGGGTTAACCTCTACTTAACATATTTTTGATTTTTGGTCTCTGCTTCTTGCTACAATAACACCCTACGACTCGTAGCTTAGGCTATGACTCCTAGGTGAACTCGTATGTCCTATGCTTTAGCAAAATCTGCAATTTTCCTCCAAAATCATACCAACCTAACTTTTCTGCAAAAACAACATAAAATTACATAAAAACCATAAACGTCGCATTAAGAACTTACAAAATCCCTTATTTTAGGCATCAAATGTGCAGTATTTTAATAGCAAATCAACACCCTCAACTTAGAATTGTTACTTGTCCTCAAGCGACGACTCAATCTACGCAGACAATGGGAAATACATAGCAGTTATACCAATGACATATACATCATTCACTTTAATCCAAGTACCCAACTGTCATTTTTAAAATAAGATTGCAAAACTACTTAGCACGACAAAAGCATGATGATAAATCTGGCAACCCAACTATGATAAGCTAAGGAGAAATAACCATCCACAATCACTAGTATAGCCATATGCTAATCAAGTAGAGCAAATGCCCTCACATAAAAGAAGTCCCTCTTACTCACTCAAGAAGCATTTAGAATTCAGGTATTGAGGAAAGCATTCTCACTCTCACAATTGAAATTTATGCACAATGACTAACACCATAGGCTTCCCTATATACTCATCTTTTGGCTTGGTGACAAAGTGAATTTGGATCACTTTAGGACTTAAGGGCTTGTAACATAGGTTCAGGGGGCTTTGGTATGACATTTTAGGCAAGTAGTGACTAAAAGCTATCCTTGAACCATGTTTACCAACACTTTGCTTTCATAACCCAACCCTTTTCATTAAATCCACCCTTATTCTCCTGTTTCAAAATTTTCCCGAGTGCTTTCTTTCTATTTTCAGTTGTGCCTTATTTCTAAACTCAATTCTTACTACTTTTTCTCAACTCAAGACACTTTTCTTTTCTTTTTCTTCACTCGGTTAATGATTTTTCATTTCTTTCTTTATTTCCCAACTAATTACCTCATTGTTATTACTTTACCACAATAAGGGCCACCGTTAACTTAGGCTTTTAGCCTGAGGTGAAGTACAAAATATCTATTCCCCAAACTAGGGCCACAATTTGTAGCCACCCTCAACATAGGTTGTTAGCCTCAATTAAGGTTTATGTGTTCAAGGATAGACCAGGTCCAATATCAAGGTATTTCATCAAACAAGGTTAAGCTAGTAAGGTGTCAAGAAAGAATGAGTACATGAGAAGCTCAAAAATTTGGAACAAGGGACTCACTTACTCATTTGGTAGGTCATTTAGGCTAAAAGTAGGTTCACTCAAAGAACAAAGGCCTAAGATCCTTTCCAAATCAACCACATCACTAAACCAATTTTAGCGTAACAAGGAAAGGTCTGAATCCATACATGATGCATGAATGCAGCAAAATAAGCTCACAATACACATGGCATTGCACCCATAATCAAGTATAGACTCACACGTCTTGCTTCAAACCTTGGGTTACCTTCACATTATCAAAACAAACATTGCCAGATACTCAAATTGCATGAATGCATCAATAACCACAATCTCAAAAATTTTGAGGGTACCCAATTTTTCAAATCATTCAAAAAGCATTTAAAGACTATGTATATGCCAACAGATAACACTATTATGAATTTACATATTATCTACACTACCTAAGTATGCCGGTTCAACAAGAAATTAAACATCCACAAGGAAAAAGAATCATTGCAAGAAAACCTTGGGGATCAAAAGTAGGGGAAGTTATGGACTCGAGGCTACTCAAACTTCACCTTAATCTAAACTTTCCACACTCCACGAAAATAGAATACTTTGTCCTCAAAGTAAAGACACATAGAAGAGGTATAAGAGGCATACCTTGGATCGCCTCCCAGGAAGCGCCTGATTTATTATCGCGGCACGATAGGAAACTTTTGTGCTCATGCCTCTTCAAGGTTCCAATCTTCCAGTATCTTGATTTCTTCCATGTCACCCATGTACAATTTGACCCTCTGGCCGTTGACCTTGAAAATTTTACCATCCGTGCTTTCTAACTCGATGGCTCCATAACTAAAAATGTAGACCACCCTGAAAGGTCCCATCCACTTGGATCTGAGTTTCCCGAGAAACCACTTCAACATAGAGTTATAAAGCAATACCATGTCTCCTGGAGCAAATTGGAGGTTCTCAATTCTGCGATCATGCTGAACTTTCATCCTTTGCTTGTACAATGCAGAGCTCGCATATGCTCACAGCCTAAACTCATCGAGTTCATTTACTTGCATCAATCTAGATGTTGTTGCTTCATTCCAGTCTAGATTCAGCTTCTTTAGTGCCTAGAGTGCCTTTTGTTCAAGTTCAATTAGTAGGTGACAGGCTTTTCCGAACATAAGTTGATAAGGGAACATTCCGATAGGGGTTTTAAAAGCGATACAGTAGGCCCATAAAGCATCATCCAACTTTCTTGACCAGTCAGTGCAATTTACATTCACCATTTTGGATAGGATTTGCTTTATTTCCCTTTTTGACACTTCTACTTACCCACTTGTTTGGGGATGGTACAGGGTTGCCACTTGGTGCTTCACATCATATCTTTCAAGGAGAGCTTTGAACGGTTGGTTGCAAAAATGAGAGCCTCCATCACTGATAATTGCCTGACCCGTACCGAACTTGGAAAAAAATATTTCTTCAGAGAAACCTGGTAACACTCTTGCCCTCATTGTTTGGTAAGACTATGGCCTCTACCTATTTAGAGACATAATCAACTGCAACCAGAATATATTTATTACCATGAGAGCTAACAAAGGGTCCCATAAAATCAATGCCCCAAACATCGAATAGTTTTATCACCAAAATAGGATTTAGAGGGAGTTCGTGCCTTCGCGAGACCCCACCCTCTCTTTGGTATCTATCACACGACTTGACATAATCATGGGCGTCTTGATGTATAGACAGCCAATAGTAGCCACACTATAACACCTTGTAAGCAGTTCGAGCTCCATTGTGATGACACCAACCAATGAAGAGTGGCATGCTTCAAGAATACTCATCATTTTCACTTTTGGCACACATCTATGGATGATCCCATCAGCATAAATACGAAATAAATATGGCTCATCCCGGAAGGAATTCTTTACGCCGTGCATAAATTTGCGACGCTGATGGGTGTTCAGATCAAGAGGCACTATATCACTTACCAAGTAGTTGGCATAGTCAGCAAACCAGGGTATAAGGTCATGTGAGGACGCCAAAACTCTCTCATCGGGGAATGAATCGTTGATGTCAAGTCCATCATCAAACTTTATCATAGCTCCATCTTCCAATGTAGAAAGGTATTGGCTACCTGATTTTCTGACCCCTTTCTGTCGATAAGATCAAAAATGAATTCTTGCGAGAGGAGTACCCACCTGATCAGTCTTGGTTTTGCATCATTTTTAGCCATTAGATATTTAAGCATTGCATGGTCTGCGTGCACGATCACCTTAGCTCCCAACAAGTAGGAATGGAATTTTTCAAAGGCAAAGACTAATGCAATCAATTTGTTAGACCCCGTAATTAGCGTAATTGGGGGCGAAGTGCCAACTTGAAAACTTTTGTGAATATTGTGCAAATTAA
>JAPFFP010000012.1:12980143-12994657 GCA_026153255.1 Solanum medicagineum | reverse complement strand
TTGCTTATCATCACTGTTTATTTACTTTAAGGCATACTAAAGGTACAAACCCCTCATAATACGTATAGTAAGTGCACCGTTACAGGTTGGTTCTCCCGGGCCTCATCGGCAACGGGTGCCAGTCCGCCCTAACGGGACTTAGGGCGTGACAAGAGATTACAGGCCATCTCCTCGATTTGTGGGGCACACACAAAAACTTCTTGAACGTTCACCATTATGCTTGCGAGCAAGCCGTTGAATATTACTACTACTTGCTGCCCCGCTGAAAGAGCACTAAAGGGTTACGCAGGAGACAACATCCAGATTAAAAATCTGGAAATACACCTCATCGACTATAACATAACAGACATAATTCATACAAACAGGAATCGCGGGAAGATGGAATACAATATTACAAGCCATTGGTATTGCCGTAAATAGAGAATGAAATTGATAGTTAGAGTGGTTATTTGTATATATATACTAATCATTTTAATGTTCTAAACATGACCAATATAGGTCGGCTTGTCATATTATAACACAAAGAGGCCTCTATATATCTGTTTTCTATTCTTCCACACATAATTTAGGTGAATTGCTACTTTAATGATATTGACATTACCAATTTGCATTGACTAATTCCAATTTCAGATATACAAGGACGACATCTCCATCCCAAAGATGCCCCTAAAATCTAAAACCCTTAGGTAATATAGATTTTAATCATTCAAGGTTACACTTATATGCAAATATCGTATCCTATATTGACACATTCCAAATCAAGCAAACAGGAAACCATAGCTTGAATCTGGATCAACAAAGCATGGAATTTGAACATAATAGTCGACCTGAAAAAATAAGTAAGCTTTCCAAACATTAAAGTTTACCCATAAAATATGAGTTAAGGACCAATAAGTTAAGCCATGAAACTAACATGATCACAACACAGGTGCAAGAGGGGTCAAGCGCAAAATACTCACCAATGTAGAAAGGGCCATGAGAAGGGTTCACAAATATGTGGCAATAACGAATCAAATTGAACAACAACCTGTCGAAGATCCGAACTTGAATAAGCCAAAAAAGCATGGCACACTTAAAGCTTTATCTATGGACAATGATAACGGAGGTACCTTCCATTAAAAAGCCAACAGACAAACATCCACGCACTTAAAACGTCTGAATAATAACTTACACTAAACGATAAAATGCCTTTTGAAATTGGCGTACAGGGAAAAGTAATGGCGCCTTCTCAACTACATTTGTGCATAAACTACAAAAAAAAAAATCAAATGGGACATGTTGTTGTGCGCGGAGGTTTGAATATGAGCCACCAATATTCTGTTGCGCAAAGGGATGTATCAAATTGTCAAACAATGAAGTTGAAGATGACTTCTACGAATTGTTCATCCTCGGACTCAGAAGAAGCCAACTTATTCAGGAAAAATATAAGAGCATATAATAGCATTTTCACTTTTACATCATTTGGAGTTAAGCTTGATAAAGACTTGGTATCTTCCAGGAAAGGAGTTTACAGTTTCATGGCGCAAAATCAGGTATATCATGTCTACCGTCGTTAATCCCAAAGAATGACATGCCTCGATATTTCCGGCTATAGTTCTATGATACAGACCACGAATTGGACAACAGAATGTTAGTACTACGAGATGCCAATTTATCCGAAAGAATCATGAGCAGAATAAGAAGCATAATGAAGCAGAATCCATATGCAAGATTCTTTTTGCAACTGAAAGACTATACAAGCTTCCAGGATCTACAAATATGCATAGCTGTGAATGCATCGTTAGACCAACAAGTGTATAACAAACCATCCGTAGATCAAGTGACAGCTATTTGGGTAGACAAAAATAATCCAAACACACCATTTGAAAGAGATATTGCAGTTCACGAACACTCTGGAATTAGACATCGAGTAAGCCATTATTACAGTTGTTATGATCCACTTCAATATCCTATCACTCTACCCAAAGGTGAAGGAGGTTGGGATTAAGGAATACTTAAATGCTGCAATCTAATCAGCAGCAGTAATACAACTAAAACGATAATTGATGCCACAATGTCTCAGTCATATGCAAATGCCACCGATATGTTGGGTAATGAAGAACAAGGTACACATACATCTATTCACTACTTTAATTAACCATAACACTTTTATGTTTGCTCCGGCACTTCAAAGTATATATTAACGTCCTCTAAGTAGTGTTTAGCATTGTAAATACTTAGCAACAGCATAGCACCAATACTTCACATAACACAACATACACATCTATTTTACATATTCAATGTATGCATCCAGACGACACTTATAAATGGGGTACCTTATATACTTAATCTGCTAAATAATATCAAGTACTTTAACTTGTTGTGTAAGAATCCAACACGAAACAAAATGTCATGTGTCTTGCAGAGAGTACTACTGCTATAAGCTACAAATTCGAACAGAAGAAAAATCTATATTATTACTCTGCAGTAGATTGTTGCAACAATTTGTGGTGGACATGTACATCAAATTGAAAACGACGAGACTGGAGTATTTTAGATTACAACAATCAAACTTTAGGAGGGAGATGTTACAAGGTATAGTTTAGCGTGTCAATGGGACGGTTCGGTCGGTTATTTTTTAAACATTATACCATCCCAACTTTTTGGGTATCTTATAATGTATAACCAAAATTAAATTTTTTAAACCATCCCAATCATATCGGTTTCTCTTCAGTATCGGTTCGGTTCGGTTAAGTTTCGATTTTTTTAAATTTTTAAAGTATTACTTCAAAATAAACTATAATTAAAATATTTTTTTGCAAATATATTTTTGAAGAAACACTTTAATTCACCAAAAGTCAAGAATGTAAAATCTTCTTGCCATATTATTTGATCTAAAACTTTAATATAGGAATATTTGCATAGATTTTGTACTATTTGTTTGATGGAGTTTCTATTATAGCATCTTTTAATTTTAAACCTACTTAATTAAAGGACAATTAAAAACAAACACTCAAAATCGTCCAGTCACTGGAGGCCTAGGAACTAGGTAATATTTATATTTGTATAAAATATATTTATATATAAATTTAACATGTTAATACATAAAATATATTTATATACATGTAAACTTCGGTTCGATTTGGGAATATTTTGAATTTTTTAATATACTAAAAAGACCATCCCATTTATTTGGCATGGTTATAGACTTAAATAAAAGTCCACAGTTTTATTGAGAAAATGATAAAAATTGGTTTGGTATGGTTCGGTTCGGTTGGTTTTTCATATTCTTTTGACATCCTTAGTATAGTTGATAGCGTCATGGCCGTAGTTCAAGAGTTTGGAAGACTAGATCTATTTATCACCATAACATATAATCCAAAATGGGAAGAGATACAAGAAGAATTGCGAGCGGAAAAAATCCCTTAAGAGAGACCTGATTTGGTGACCAGAGTGTTTAGGGCGAAATTGTAGGACCTTAAAGATTAGATTTTTCAAAAAGAAATATTCGGCCCTATTGCGGCACATGTTTTTGTGGTAGATTCCAGAAGAGAGGCTTACCTTACATACACCTCCTTCTAATTTTTAAAGAAGGAAATAAGATATGATCAGCCAACTAATATGACAAATATATTTCTATAGAATTGTCCGATAAGAATAACCATCCAGAATTGAATGCATTAGTTAATAGGCATATGATACATGGACCGTGTGGGATAAGGCCGCAAATGAGCCCATGCATGAAAGAGGGACACTGTAAGCTTCACTATCCTCTACCATTTAACAATGCAACAATCCAAGGAAAGGATGGATCTTATTTACCGATGGAGAAAAAATAGAAAAACAAGCGAGGTCCGGGGAATGAAGATAAATAACCAATGGGTTTGTACCAAATAACCTGTATCTATTAATGAGATATAATTGTCATATTAACCTAGAGGTTTGCTCAGGAGTTAAAGCAATAATGTATCTTTACAAGTATATATATATAAAGGCCACGAAAAATATGTGGTTTACATCGAGTCCGACGAAGGGGAAAATGGTAGATGAAATCAAAAGCTCCTAGATGCACATTGGGTGTAACACACCGTGAAATTATTGAAATATCCCTAGAATGGAATCGTGTGCATAATGCGTCTTCCCAAGCTCCAACGAAAAATTCAAGACCAGATTTGCGATCAACACGAAAAATGGAGTGAGAAAATGGTCTTAACCCAATTTTAGAGCAACAGAGTCAGAAAATAATTTTTCGTAATTAAATCTGAGACAGTGTGAGTGTACCCAGGGCGCGACACGCTTGGGGCGCGAACCTACACTTGACATTTTTCTTAAACTTCTTGGAAAGAACGTACTCTGAGAAATTCACAAAATACATATGTCTGCGCTCCGGGCGAGTCGTGGACATGATATTTCGAGATGAAATTTTATTATTTTAATTTGAGAAGGGCACTTTAGTCATTCTCCAACCCCTCCTAAGTCAATAAATGAGTATAAGGGATCTTTTACGCCAAGCCAAGTCCAAAGAATTTCTAGCAACTAAGTTTTCGTATGAGTCGATAGAAGGGTCAATTTGAAATGGTCATATCTCCTAAAGTATATCTCCTAAAGTATAATGAGTTAGATGACCAATAATATATCAAATCAAAGATATTTGAATTAGCTTTTCAACGCATCTAATTTAGTGTTAATCAGAATTCGGAGTAGAAAGTTATGACCATTTTAGTGAAGGTGTGCAGAGCTGTCTGAAGGTCTGCGCTCTGAGCGCGTCGTGGACAGAACGCGAACCCTTACTGGATAAGCAATGACATTTTTTTCTTTTATTTTGAGGGTACTTTTATCCTAGAACCTTTGGAGGTCTATTTAAGGTCCCAAAAAATACAAAAGTACAGATTTCATAATCAAAAACCCTTTCTTTCACTCTTAAACATGAACGCTCAAGAATCATCAAGAAAGTCATCAAGTTAGGATTTGTTTTCTAGATTCATCCTCAAGGTAAGTTATTCTTCATAGATTTCAATCTACTCAACCCGAATTTCTTCAACCATTGATGAATTCCTAATAGAATCTTAAATCATAACTTAGGGTTTCAAGAAACGAATTCAAGAATTCCAAGAAAGGATTTTCTTGATTTTTATTTCAAGAATTAGGGTTCTTCATCAAGAACTCTACAGATTCCAAGTCAAGAATTTAAGAATATTCTTCAATTCTTCCAAGAACTAATTTCTAAGGTATGTAAGGCCCTCCAAAAGTTCATCTACTATTATTTTAGTATCCTTAACTACTAATTTCTACCCAAAATCATAATTATGAGTTGAGATCAAAGTTTCCTCTATTGTTCAAGTTATTTCTTTGAAATTGTTTGAAAAATCTAGTTCATTAAGGCATTAAAGTTTTCCGCTGAGTAAGTTAGCCAGGCCAAATGGCTCGCTTGGGCTCAGAAATAGTTTTTTTTAGTGTCGGCCACATCTAGGGTATAGGCTCGGGGTGTGACATTGGGTTTCTCTACCTAGGAGTGTGCAAAAATCGAACCAACCAATAAACCAAACCGATAAAAACGTTATTGGTTTATTGTTATTGGGTTATTAGGTTATCGGGTTTTTAATGATTTTGAAAAAACAGATTATTGGGTTATCGGTTCGATATTGATTTTTACTGTTGGGTTATTGGGTAAATCGATAACCCAATAAGATTATAATAATTTACTATTTTACTACTTCATAAATATTAAATATTAGTAATTTAATAGTAAGAGGGCACTATATCAATACTTTACATATTTTAATCTTTATGGTACTTAAGTAATTAGTTGTCCATTTTAGTATTTAGTTTGTAACTAAGTGAAAATATGACAGCAAGAACAGATCCAAATTTTAGCAAGTTCTTACTCCGAATTGGAAGCGGCGAAGAAAAAATAATAAAGGAAGACTTAATACTACTTCTGCAATAAATGATTGTCCAACAAAGTTGTGACAATAATTCGGAGGAGCACTTGATTAGGGAAATATTTATGTCACTACAAGAGAACTACAGATCTGCAAAATATATAACAGAGCAGGGAATCTTAGCAAGTACAAATGAATTTGTCGATAACCTAAACGAAATGATGATTGACAAGTTCCCAGGTGAAGAGAAACATATGCCATTTTTTATTCTGCAGAAAACGATACCAACAACTACTACCAAGAAGAATACTTGAACACATTAACACCAAATGGGCTTCCACCACATAAGTACATCATCTAAACAATTGACTCTTTTGCTTTTCTCATATTATGTTGATCAATCATGCTATAAGCACAAAAATAATGGCTGATAATTTGAAAGACATAGAAATTGATTATCATTGAACCTGAATATATTAGGTTGGTTCTGAAAGAGATTGTGCCCATCACGATGCTCAGAAATCTGGATTCATCAAATGGTCTATGCAATGGGACACGATTGATTTGTAGAGGCTTCGAAAAAAATGTAATACATGTCAACATGCTACAAAACAGGTGCTTATTCCCAGATAAAACTGTCGTCCCTCGAGAATGAAGGCTATCCTTTTAAATTTACTAGAAAATAATTTTCAATACGTCTATGTTTTGCAATGACGATAAATAAAGTGCAAACACAAATAATACCCAATGTTGGGTTGCTTACCACAACATGTTTTCTCGCATGGATAACTATACGTAGTACTTTCCAGACGAATCTCAATGAGCACGACAAAAATTTTGGTATTGATTGAACAGCCTGCAGATCGCCACACAGGGATGTACACCAAAAATATTGTCTACAAAGAAGTATTAGGTACGATATGATTTATAACTACTTTCTGATACATCAAAATGATAAACCGGGCACAACACATGAAGCTAACCTAACTTATTTTTGTGGAATTCATAAGCTCAAAGGAGGACCAAATAACATGAACAACAACTTACGACTGCCAAAAAAGGTGGTGCTATTGTGTATACTGCCCCACTACAAAGTACAATACAAGTTTTGGCTGCTATTTAAGCAGACTATGCCTGCGGAGTGTTGGAAAACATATTGACACACACCTTCCGGCTTCTACTGGGATTTGTTCTTAATACAATTGAATCTTCTGAGATTATGTTACTTCACACTTATTTGTCTTTCTATTTGGCTTTCTAAATCCTGTTAAGAATGTCTGCAATGTCTCTTGTGTGGTGCTTTGAAGCGACAAACGACGTTCAACGCAAACAACCGGTTAACAAGTTGTAATGCCCGTTTCAGTAGGCTTATCATATTCTATCGAAAGTCATTTAAAAAGGTAAGCAACTTGAACATACACAGAGAAAGAGGCTCTTTAATACTTCTTCTGACCATTCTTCCCAGATAACTAACATAACAAGTCCTTACTTGAAATTTCACTTGGTAGCATTTTACATACTAGCTTGACAAACATACTGTAGCTTTCTAAATGCTACTCATTAGGAAAAGAGGGGTAAAATGCGCAGCCAATCTAGCGAAAAGAATGGAATCATTTCCTCCCCTCTCACCCCGAAACTCACTAAACATACTTTAATTTAGGAAATGGATGTAAAAAACTTGGTACATTGGAGACATGACATACTGGATGCTTTGCCTACAACTTATGAGTACATAGTACTTATGAAGAACCATTTACTTATAATTCCTTTAGTAATTAGTCTATACAGTTCTATTTCGAAGACTTGAAATTGTTATTTTACGATGATAATAAGCAACAAAAATTCTCAAAAGAGTCAATACAATTGCAGTTTGTACTATAGATACATTTAAACACCAATATGGAGTAAGAATTACAATATAACCATTGATTACAAAAAAAGTGTTGAAGCTTCCGAGTCGAGCTTTATGAGGCAGATGATTGTTGCACAGTTTAATTTGCGCTGTGGAGATGGTCAGTGTTGTTGAGGAGGACACAATTGGCATTTCAAGCTTTTTTATAAAAGAACAACAAGTAAAAAGGAAATGGACATTATTCTATGGTTATATAAATCTCAAGAATGGCCATACACGTGCAACGCACGTGGAGCAAAACTAGTACACAAAAAAGTAACCAAGTTACAATAAAAATAGCCCCAAATCAGCAAAATTATACATGACTATACAATATAGTTTGTCAAAAGTTATAGAAAGTATACACTACTATATAATGTATATTACTTATACATGAGTTATAGTATACACTAAATATATATTATGATATACAAATATATAAGACTATTTTTTTTATAATTATTTTAAGTGAAGTATCCCTCATTATAATTATCCCTTCCACGTGGCCATTGGAAAGGATCTGAAGTTCAAAGCTGGCCCAAGCCCAAAAGTTATTCGTAAAGGCACACGTGTGAAGTGTATGAGTCAAATTTTAGCTCCCGCCAGTGGAGCCAAAATTAAAAATCGAAATGGAGCTCTTTAATTTTATTCATTTTTTGTTTTTTGGGTTAATATTTGAAAACTACTGCTAAAAATGATCGGAATATCCATGGCAGAAAGCGAGCAAGACATGTTATATGGTGGTGATCCTTGTAAAATCTTCATCGGTCTCCGTTTTGTTCTTGCCGGATTCGATTCCCCCAAGAAAGAACAGGTTTTACAGTTCAATTTTTAGAGCTCAATTGCTAATGTAGTTGTTATTTTTTTCACAATTGTCGTTTTCCTCCTTGAAGGTCCGGTCCAAGCTTTTGGAGGCTGGGGGAGTTGAAGTGAACAAATATGGACCGGATTGTACACACCTCATTGTTGACTCAATAGTTTATGTAAGAACCCTAATTGTTTTTATTACATTTTTACTAATTTCTGTTGGGTACTGATTTTTTTAATATCTAGGATGATCCCCTGTGTGTTGCTGCCCGGCGAGATGGAAAAATTATAGTTACAGGCTTGTGGGTTGAGCACAGTTTTGATGTGGGAATGCCTATCGATCACCTCTCTGTGAGTTCATTCTGAAAGTTTGATTTGGATGTCCTTATGTCACGCATTATGGTTATACTTCTGAATTGGAAAATACTTTCATTGGGTCAATACTAAGTTGAATGTCTGGTTGTAGGCTCGTAGCTGAGTGTTTTACGATAACGATGAGTTAGGATTTTTCTGATAGATTCGACTTGATATTCTTGTTAATCTGTGAGAGTTTTTTGTTCTCTTCTTTCAAATGCCACTTTGGTGCACAAGTTGAAGTTTAAGTTATGCTGGTGAATCCATCTATAGATAAAGGCTTTTCATTTCGTATGATTTTGCTTTTGTACCAGGCTTTATTTATGATCAATCGGAAGTATGTTCGGGTGCCAGTATTGTGCTTGGCAGATCTGTACAAAGTTTATGCCAAATAAGTAATAACTTACCATATAAATCCGTTGTCCCGTGTCTTGCTCCTTAAAGTTCCACATGAATGTCATAATTGTTTAGTATGAGCTCAAAATTTTCAGTTGGAAGATTGAAGTCACTGCTCCATGATGCTGCAGATTCTCTAAACTTGTGATGCTTAATATATTTGATATTTTTGCTCCTTTCCCAAACTCAGAATATTCACTATTTCTCGTACAGATTATGTACAGACCTCCAAGGAATTCAAATGGAATCCCAGGTGCTAAATCACTAATTCTATGCTCAACTGGATATCAGCAGCAAGATCGAGATGATATTATGGTTTGTAGATTCCAACTCTCTTGTTTTCTTAAAGTACCATTATATGTTTCTTTGAAAGAGACTTACATAGTTGCTTCTCAGTTTCATATTAAAGATTCAGGATCAATTGATTTTCATATTTACAATGTACGGAAAGCAGCTTAAATACAAGTTAAGACCAACAATAACTCCTATATTATAGGAGGATCCTAGTGGACTCTTAATAATAACTGCACGGCAAATCCTATGGTTAGTGGATAACTAAACTAACTATGCACTGTAACTAACTATGCACAATTACAGGAATTAAGTTATGCGTTAATATGCCCCCGCAAGTTGAAGATGGTATCCACAACCTTAAACTTGGGAAGATGTTTGTGAAAGAGCAGACGAGATAAGGGCTTGGTAAGTGTGTCTGCAAGCTGATCCGCAGCATGTAGATGCTGGACATGCACCTGGTTCCTCTGCACTTGATCTCTGACAAAGTGAAAATCAACTTCGATGTGCTTCATCCTGCTATGCAAGACTGGATTTTGACAGAGATAAGTGGCACCAACATTATCACAATATATTTATTGATGGTTCAGGTAGCTGGACATGTAGTTCCGCAAGAAGTTTTTGAACCCAATTGACTTCAGCGAGAGCGGAAGATACAGCACGATATTCTGCTTCTGTAGAAGAACGAGCTACAGTACGTTGTTTCTTGGATGACCAACTAATGGGATTTTGACCAAAGTAAAGAATATATCTAGAAGTCGAAGTCCTATCATTGATGTCACCTGCCCAATCTACATCAGAATACATAAACAACCCAGGAGATGTCTTGCTCGTTATTTCTAACCCATGATTCTTGGTATGTTGGAGATATCATAGAAGTCGTTTAACAAAAGACCAATGCATTTGTGTTGGAGCATGCATAAATTGTGACAGCTTGTTGACGGCAAAGGTTATATCTGGTCTAGTAAGTGATAAATACTGAAGCTTACCAACGACTTGACGATATAAGGTGGCATCCACAGAAGGTGTACCATCATTGAGAGGCAGCAAAGCAGAGGAACTCATGGGTGTGTGAACAGGTTTACATTCAAACATGTTAAGGTCAGCGAGAAGATCAGAAACATACTTGGCTTGAGAAAGAATGATTCCAGCCGATGTTCGAAGGACCTCGACACCTAAGAAGTAGAGCTTACCAACGACTTGACGATATGGTGAATTGAGTGGAAAGAACTTGAATAGCTTGCTGGATAACATCAGAATTAGAGCCAGTGACAATAATATCATCAACGTAAACAAGTATGTAAACCAACGTGCTACTGTGATGGCGAATAAAGAGGGACGAATCAGAGTTGGACTTTTGAAACCCCATCTGAATGAGGAACTGTTTTAACTCAGAATACCAGGCACGAGGAGCCTGCTTCAGGCCGTAAATTGCTTTCTTCAATTTGCACACATAATGAGGAACATCAGGATGAGCATACCCAGGAGGTTGGCGCATATAAACATCTTCATTAAGGTGACCTTGAAGAAAGGCATTATTCACGTCCAGCTGGTGCAAGGGCCAATTGTACTGAACTGCAAGTGACAAAACAAGTCGTACAGTAATAGATTTGACCACTGGGCTAAAGGTGGAGTGATAATCTACACCCGGACGTTAACCAACCGAGCTTTATACCGATCCACACTTCCATCTGGTTTGGTTTTGATACAATAAAGCCATTTGCAATCAACCACATTCTGTGAAGGGGACGGTGGTACGAGCTCCCAGGTTAAATTGTTCTTTAAAGCATCAAACTCAAGCTGCATGGCTTCTCTCTAGTAGGCACTCTTTTGGGCTTGGTTATAAGTGGTGGGAAGTGATTCAGCAGTAGTAACGACAAGATAATCAAAGACTTTCTTGGGTGTAGTGTTGTTATTTTGGGAACGAGTGATAGGGCGGTGAATAGATGGTGGTTGGATATATGTTCTGGTGTTGGGAGACAAGGGATCCATACCAGAAGATGGATTAGGAGACAGGGACTGTGAAGGTAGTTGCTTGGGGAATTTGTGTTTGCCGGTTTCAGCGTTTATATTGTATTAGTGGTGGTGGTGGATGTGGACTAGGAGGAGAACGAACTGGAGCAGCAAGTTGCTGCAAGGAGGTGTCTGAGACACTGGTTGAAGGTGGCACAACCTCAAGCGACGGATTTGAAGATAGATCTTTAGACGAAACCTCTGACAATCGTGGAGCAACCTTGATTGGAGGTGGAATCTCATGATTTATTGAGGAAACAGATTCGGGGGTGGAGTCTTGTGATTCTTTGTGCAAAATATCCTAATGTAGATTCGAGACTTTTTTTATTTTAAAAGAGGAAAGCATATGTGAAAAAGGAAATTTATTTTCATAAAAATAACATCTCGGGAAATATATATTTTTTGAGAAATAGGATCATAGCACTGATGACTGTGATGAACATTAGAATAGCCTATAAACACAAGGAGTAGATTGAGGATCTAATTTGTGTTTCGTATAAGGTTTGAGCCATGGATAACAAAGGCAGCCAAAGGTTCGAATAAGTTTGTAATTTGTAATTTCACCAAATAACCTTTCGTATGGAGAGTCATTAGCAAGGGTTGGGGTAGGCAATCTGTTAATCAGGAACATGGCTTGTTGACAAGCAAAGGACCAGAATATGGAGACATGGAGGATTGATGCAAAATGGTTTTTGCTGTTTCAATAATATGGTGGTGTCGACGTTCAGCCATGGCAACTCGTTGTGGTGTATATGGAGGGGATACAAGGTGCTCAATGCCGTTGGCATGAAACAATGACTGAAGGCCTTCAACTCACCACCATCATCAGTGTATACCGAGAGTATTTAGTATGAAAATAGTTTTCAACAAGGGGTTTAAATTTAGAAAAAAATTGTTTGAACCTCATTTTATTTTTAATTGTATAAAGCCTAATATATTTGGTAAATTGATCAACAAAAATTACATAATATAAATTTTTGTCAATCGACAAAACAGGTGAGGGCCCCAGAGATCACTGAAAAGAATTTCCAAAGGCCTTGTGCTTTGTAAAATATTCTGAGAAAAAGGTAAACGATGCTTTTATTAGAAGAACATGAATTGCAATACTCAAACTTTTCAAAATTGGAAACAGGAATTGTAAACTTGTGCAAGAGTGTTTTAAGCACTCTATTATTGGGATGTCCTAATTTTCTATGCCAAGAAAATTGCTGCTGAGATTCCACCTTATTTGTTGGATAGCTCAGATTGCATTGACCTTCTCCAAAGGGCCATTCATAAAGTCCATCTCTATTCTGGCCGCATGCCAACATCGCCCCGGTGCTCAAATCCTTCCTTCACAACAAACGAATAAGGAAAAAATTCCATGGATGTCAGATTATCTTGACAAAATTTAGACACGGATATAAGGTCACGTTTAATAGCGGGGGCACATAGAGTATTGGAAAGGTGAAATATTTTTGTGAAGTATTTAACTAAACATTACCAGTGTGAGTTAGAGGGATTTTGTTACCATTATCCATGGTGATTTGCTCAGTTCCAGTGTAGTCATCCGAATGTTGAAGATGTTGAGAGTCCGTAGTCACATGATGGGATGCTCCTGAATCGACAATCCAAGGCATTGAAGCATAGTGCGCCTTGGCTTCCAAGTGATTGTGAGAGCAGGAACGGCATACATTGGCAGTATGCCCAACCTTACCACATAACTGGCAAACTGGGCGATTTTGTTGAGAAGCAGTTTTACGCCAATTTGAGGTGGTGGGTGATGCATTCGGCTGCCTGGAATTGTGTGGACGTGAAGCGTGTCCGCGCTTATTGGTTCGAGGTGTAGAATTGGTTGGGGAGGAGGACTTTTGCGCCATTGCAGCAGTAATAGAGGGCGCTGATTGGTGAGGCTCCTTATGCTGAAGAAGAAGCTCTCTGTTGAGAAGCTTGTCATACAAATCTTCATACGAGATAGGTGTATCTCATGCTTGGATAGCAGCAGCTATGGAATCATACTCAGGTCCCAAGCCACTGAATGTTTTGACAGCAAGTTCGGTGTCTGTAATGGGAGCGCCTGCAGTTGCAAGTTCATCTGCAATAGTTCGGATCTCTTGGAGATACACAGTCATACTGCGAGAATTTTTGGTAATAGTGGCTAAGGAGTTTCGAAGACTGAAAACTCGGGTGTGTGATTTGTTGGCATACAAGTGGTGCAATGCGTCCCAGGCTTGCTTGGAGGTGGAGGTTTTTGAGATGGCAGACGTGATCGTTTGGTCAACCGATGCCATCAAGGCATTGTGAATTAACTGATCCTGCCGAAACCAAATTTTATATTTGGGATTGGGTACCTGAGAAGTATTCTCAAGGAATTTTGGTGGCACTGTCATGGTCCCATCAAGATAATCGTAAAGGTTGTGACCTAACATGAGAGACTCAATTGAGCCTTCCAGATAACGAAATTACTTGGACCAGTAAGTTTGAGGGGTAGTTGGGAACCTGGATTAAATTGAACCAGGTGATTGGTGTTATCAACAACAAACGGAGTCGCTTGGATTCACCATGATAGAGGAACCGAAAAAAAGAAGAAAGAAAATAAGTGATGAACGAAGTGAACTGGCTATTGATACTCGTTGGAGTTTGGAGCGGCTCTGACACCATAAAGATTCAGGATCAATTGATTTTCATATTTACAATGTATGGCAAGCAACTTAAATACAAGTCAAGACCAACAATAACTCCTATATTATAGGAGGATTATTCCTAGTGGACTCTTAATAATAACTGGAATGCAAATCCTATGATTAGTGGATAACTATAACTAACTATGCACTATAACTAACTTTGCACAATTACAGGAATTAAGTTATGTGTTAATACAATCATGCCACCTTGCTATATGATTCCTTCTTCTTCTTCCAG
>JAPFFP010000012.1:12961103-12980043 GCA_026153255.1 Solanum medicagineum | reverse complement strand
AAACTGTGGCATCTTGTGCCTAAATTGGAAGTAGAACTGTAATTAGCACAAAATGGGTGTTCAAAAATAAGCTTGACGAACATGGAGCAGTCACGAGGAGCACCGCGAACTGGCGGTCTAGGGGTATAATCAGGAAAAAGAAATCGACTATCATGAGACTCTTGCTCCGGTGGCCAGATTAGAAGTAATTAGATACTCATAGCATTTGTAGCTTATAAGAAATTCACTTTATATCAAATGAATGTGAAGAGTGCCTTCTTGAATGGTAACTTGAAGGAGGAAGCGTATGTGAAGCAACCACTTGGATTTCCTGGTCATGTCTATAAGTTAGACAAAGCTTTGTATGGGTTAAAAAAAGCTCCTCAGAGCTTGGTATGAAAGACTAAGCAAAGTTTTTGTTAGAACATGGACACATTAGAGGTAAGTTTTCCTAACTGTGCCTAAGACACTTATCTTTTGCTACTGGCTCATTACTGTTCTGGTTCTGCCTTGCAGATTTTGCTATCCTTAACACATTTTAATAGTATTCTTATATTGGTGATAGCCCTAGTGGCCTCAAACTGCGTCATTCCTTCTGGTTAAGTGTGTTACAAGTGCCTTATTTCAATGATGCCAAAAGGGGGAAGTTGCTATGAGTTGTGCAATGTTTATGATCTGCTTCATTCTAGTGTTCTTTACTTTAGTCACTACAGGAAAGTTTTTAGTATGCACAAATCCAGGAGGTTTGTCATGATCAAAAAAGGAGAATTAGTTGGGTCCATTGCAGTTTTGATGATGGACAAAAGATGATGAAACATGTTGGTCAACTGGGTTCTTAAGAAGCACTGTCTCAAAGAGATACATCGTAGTAATGCTGGTAGTACAAGGAAGCAAATATTCAAGATAACAAAAAGAGTTGAAAGTCAAACAAGTCCTAACTGAAGAAGAACTCTATGGCAAGAGATTTCCGAATAGATGGGGAGTTTGAAGATAAGTAAGACTCAACTTCAGAATTGTGCTTAAATGGGAGTTGAGACCGTGCAGATGGCGTGCATTTCTGGAAGATAAGTAGGACTCAACTTCAGAATTGTGTTCTTACTGAGTCATAGTGTTAGGAAGTTTTTCATTGTTTAAATTTTGATGTATTGATCAGTTCAGTGAACTATAAACTGAAATAGGTTGGTTTATGTGAAGCTAAAAGTTTAGGGAGTTTGGTTCCTTGATTACATAGGTTGGTAAATAATTTCTGTTGAGGCTCATTTATTTTAGTGAAGTTTGGGTTAAATTCTATAGTGGTATAAGTTGAGCCGGGTGTTTTCCACATAAAACAACGCGTTCCTTATTGCATTTGCATCCTGGAATATGCTAGGTAACTTGATTTTCGTGTAGGTAAATTACTAGGTCGTACAGACTTTCACATACCATCATTAATAAAGTATAGATACTCTGATATTTATAGTAGGATAGCAGTTTTAGCAAGAATCACCATTTTCATATATCAAATATTCAAGGAGAATTAAATCTTAATGATCCGATGAAGCACCGAAAAACTACTCAAAAATATAGCAAGCTAAGGCTGATTAATTTTCATAACTCATATTGTAATACCAAAAAGAATGCTATATTTTGATACTTAATAAAAATTTTACTTTAGAATATCTATTATACCCTTAATGAAATGATTTACCACCATACAAAAATCTATAACTTATTTTCAACAACATATTTCAAGACTTTCTTTCTTTTTAACTCCATGCCAAATCAAACTAACTCATAAAAAATAGACTGCGGCCGTAATACATTAAAAAAAAACCCTACACAGACTACTCTTGCATAGTTGCGATTCTGATTCATTTATACCTGCCTTGAAGTTACAAGCTTTTATTCACTAGTTCAGCTATATAAGAAAATATGAAAAATGTTACATAGAAATGAAAAACAAATGTTTGTTATGAGAAAATTACCATTGGAACTCCTAGCTAAGTTGACAAGCACCTTTGTTTTGTAATGGTAGAAATGTAGGGTAAAGCTGCATACAAATCGACTCTTGTGGTTTAGCCCTTTATCAGAATCTGCAGCTTACTGTACCAAACTGCACTTTCTTGTTTTGTAATTGTAGTTGATCCGAGGATCTTAAAGCCTTTCAAGACACGGTGCCAATTACTCTGTTTGTAATGTTTGGTACAGTCTTTATTCCAACTTTCCAGCTCATTCATTAGGACCTACGAATTCATAACATAAGCACAGAGAAAGAGAAGTGAAGATGGGAAATTATTAAGGTGAAGAATGAAGTCATTATAACATTGCAGAATGCCTGTATAAAGTCATGCTTTAGGTCCGTGGATGGAAATAACCAAACAAAAAATTTCATATTTTTGTACCGATTAAAAGAGCATTACCAAATGTATGTGCTCGATAGAAATTGGTTGAATGTTGGTTTGAAGGTTTCGTGGATGAAATCTTAATTCCTTAGTAGGCATGTTAAGTTTCAAATTGCTCAAAGCAACATAATTCAGCTATCAATGTACATACCTTTGATTCATTTGTGTCAGTTTCCAAGGACAATGTTGTTAGCTACGTGATCAGCTTTGTGGTCTAGTACTTAGTTGTTGAGTCTATTTAGGAGTCAATAAGTTGTTTCCTAGTCTTTAGGTGCAGTCAGTTTTTAATTCAGATTTCTTAGGAGAATAAACATGTTATTTTAGATATAAAGTTTTCTATTTAAGGACTTTTGTAACAACGTTGGTATCATATAAAAAACACAGAGCTCTTCGTCTGCTACTTCCATTTTTGCTGCGTACTTCTGTCATTTGGCATCCGAGCAAGAAAAATTTTCTTCTTTGTTCAAAGTACTATTGCAGCAGCAAAAAAAGGCTTCTGAAAGATTTGTTCGGGCTGCTATTCCGGGCTTTGATGGTCATTACGACCATCGGAGCATGTTGATGGAGAACTTGCTTAGGTCCAAAGAGTTTCGCCAGTTGTTAGTACTGGCGTGCAAGAGCCAGCCACTAATACTACCATGTCGGAAGCACAAAAGGCAGAGTTGGACAGGCTAAGGTTAAAAGATCTCAAGGCGAAGAATTACCTTTTCCAGGCTATTGATCGTTCAATACTGGAAACCATTCTTTGCAAAGATACTTCTAAAGAAATATGGGATTCCATGAAGAAGAAGTATCAAGGAACAACGAAGGCGAAGCCAGTGCAACTTCAAGCACTCTGTGATGAGTTCGAGGCTCTTTTTATGGAAGTTGGTGAATCGGTAACGGATTATTTCTCTAGGATGTTGTCTATAGCAAATAAAATGCGAATTCATGGCGAAAGACTGGAAGATGTTACCATCATTGAGAAAATTCTTCGCTCAATGTCAGCAAAGTTCAACTATATTGTTTGCTCAATTGAAGAATCTAAAGATATCGATACTCTTTCTATTGATGAGTTGCAAGGCTCTTTGTTGGTTCATGAGCAGAAAATAAATCTGCAAGACAAGGATGAAGTAGCATTGAAGGCAGTGTCATCCTCGAAAGGAACAGATCAAGAGAAATCCAAATGGAAGGGAAAAAATTGGCAGCACAAAAAGAGAAGAACAGAGCATGTGATTCTCTGGAAAAGGAAAAAAGACGTGATAAGTCTCAAGTCGAAAGCTATCGATGCCATCATTTTGGCCACTATTGATCTGAGTGCCATACCAATTTAAATAGGAATTGCAGCGATAGATCTAACTTTGCCAAGACAAACGAAGATGGGGAAACAAAGGAAGAAGAAGAGGAGGTTTCGCTTTTGATGGCATATACTTCCAAAGAGAAAGTTTCCACTCATGTATGGTATCTCAATACCAGCTACAGTAATCACATGTGTGGGCAGAAGGAGGCATTCTCAGAATTGGATGAAACTTTTCAAGATTCTGTGAGATTTGGGGATAATTCAGTGGTCTCTGCCATGGGAAAAGGGAAGGTACAAGTTTCAACTAAAGACAACTCCATTCATACCATACAGGTGATGTGTTTTATGTCCATGCATTGAAGGCAAATCTATTAAGTGCAGGGCAGCTTCAAGAAAAGGGATATGAACTTAATATCAAATGTGGAGTTTGTAAGATATGAGATTCTCGTTTGGCATTAATTGCTCAGATTAACATGTCATCAAATCGCTTGTTCCCTTTATATCTTCCCAACCCCATAAATTCTTGTCTTTCTACAAAAGTGAAAGAGGATGCCTGGAAGTGGCATTTTCATTATGGACATTTAAATTTTGGAAGCTTGAAGTTCTTAAAGCTTAGTTGGTGTTGGGTCTTCCAGAACTTGAATCTCCTGATGAAGTATGTGAAGAGTGTGCAGTTAGCAAGCAACACTGCGAGCCATTTCCAACAGGCAAGTCTTGGAGGGCAAAGAAGGTGCTGGAGTTAGTGGTGCACTCAAATATTTGTGGTACGATAAGTCCTACATCTAATGGAGGTAAATGCTATTTCATTAGCTTCATTGATGATTATAGTAGAAATACTATCACGACCCATACCTAGGGCCTAGATGTGACACGGCGAATGGAAACCTGAACTTATGCAAGTAAGCACATAGATCTACAGGACGGGAAAGTAGGACTCACTCTATGGGGAAATTCGGGACTTAGGATCTTTCTATCACAACATATAACAAGCCATAAACCACATAACCAACTCACAATACGATAGTCAAAGATAGCCAATCCGTAACATAGACTTTAACCATAACACATAGCATAAAACGTAAGAAGGTTTACAAAGTGTCCAACAATTCCTCTACATAGATAGGTTAGAGGCCAAGACATTTCTCAGGCTCACCCTCAAGTATATAAAGAAACGAAAGTACTACAGGTAGAAAGATGGTGGATTGTCCTTGGAAGATAGGACTCACCACTACAAGTAAACTTGGAATCCGAGCTAAACGGCAAACAGTGGATGATCAAAGTCCTCGGTCCCTACATGGTGAAATCATGTAGGCAATAGTATGTGTTAGTACGTTTGAATGTACCAAGTATGCGGGATACAATGCATGAACTTACCAAAACCTGCATATCAATATTAAATGACAAGGGCCCATATTATAGAGAGAGTTATATATCAAGGAAGGTAGTATAACAAGATGTCATGAAACCAATGATGCATGAAGTACAAATGATGCTCATATATATAGTGGGGATGTGACCTCAATTGACATAAGTAAGACCAAGCGAGCTATTATACTTGGAATCCCAATGAAATCCCCATATCGATAAATAGGTGGTCTACTTGCCAAAGGTAAACCATACTTCACCTTATGGGTAACCCCATTTCGTCTGAAGTAACCTTTCTTATGGGAAACCCCATTTCGGAGGCATCTTTCCTTATGGGCAACCCCATTTCGGAGACATCTTTCTTCACGGGCAACCCCATTTCGGAAAGGACCCTATGCTAGGCACATAGTTCAAGGAAAGAGAGAAGAACCCTCATTCCATCGATGTTAAGTCTTCATCCCATAAGGATACTTATAATATACGTAGTTATACATGCTTTCAAGAGATACAAGTCTTCCCAAATCATTTCAATGCACAATTGGGCTTAAAAACCAAACATCATTCATAAGAGTTCATACTTAGGCTTAAATGGCAAAGGCATATTTTTATAGTCATAATACTCATGCATAGATTAGCCATTCATATACAAAATAGTGCAAGCATCCAAAATGCTCAAGGAACCATAATCAATAGACATATATGTGATCACAATATCGTCATAACCAATATCTTATCAAAGTCATATCACAGAACATAATTGGGCTTAACCCACAATGTAATTTTCATTAGTTCTCATGAACATGAATGCATATGCTATGAATGATATGAGAGTGGTATGAGAAATTGAGATTCAATCTAAAATCATCAATATAATAAGAAATTCAAGTGAAAACATGGTTAAATCCACATATAAAATCATAGTATAATCACCCACGCTTACATTCAAACGTTTAAGGACCATGCATATTCAAATATTCATAATAACAATGTATTTCAATATTTCAAAGCTTAATTCATCTTTAAATCCATAAATAAACATAACCCATTCATTGTTGGAATTTAAGGAATCAAAATATTTTTAAACCCCAAATTAAAGTAAGCAAAATTCATGTAGATTTTGTTGAAAAATAGCTTGGGTCTCCTTGATAGGAAGTAACCAAGGATCAAAACCCACATACCTTGACCAAAATGAAGAAAAACCCAAAGAATTTGAAGAAGAGTTGAGTTCCTTTGCTCCTAATTTTAATTTCACAAAAGTTCCTTTTGAGAGAGTTTAAATTATGAGGAATGAGTTTTGAATGTTTGAAATAGATTTTAGGTCTTTAGATGACCATAGGATGGCATAGAAATCCCCAAAAGACCAATAGAAATAACCCGATTTACGAAAATGCCATTAACGAATCGGAGGAAAAATTTATCGATGTCACTTCACTTGAGGGAAAACGACCCATGTGGCACTCCAAGGTTTGTGTGGAGTGCCCGTGAAGCAATACTTAGATGAATTTCTGGAAATAGCAATCTAGAACCAACCATTAGAATTTTTTTGCACGAGGCTCACCAAACGGACATCTTCACAAACCGTGTGAAGCCACACAGTTCATGTGGTGCTCCCGTCTCCCCAAACTTAGGAAATTCTCGTGGAAAATTGCGAGAGAGTGATTCCATACCTAGAATATTTTCACTTTAGAAGCTTCATGGAGGGCCTCACCGCCCGTCCCATGCCACACGGCCCGTGTGACTGGGCGTGGCACTTCACTTAGCCCCAATGGTGGGGTTTTCAAGCTCACACCACTCCACGACTCCTCCACGTGATCCGTGAAGTGTCACTAAGTTCATATGGAGTGCCAGTGAGGTGTGCCTTAGCTTGTAACACCACACCAAGGCCAACATTCAACATTGAGGCCAAGTGTGGTCTCACTAGAGGCCACACGGCTCGTGTAACCGCACACTAGCCGTGTGGTCTCTCTTGAGACAACACTTTGTCCAAAATGAGTTTTATCAAGGTCCAATGATGTTGTATGATATCCAGGTCATTACAAATACTTGGGTCTGTTTTTTGAAAGAAAAATCCGAAGCATTTGAAACTTTTAAGAAGTTTAAAGTCCTTACTGAAAATGAAGTTGGTTCTCCGATTAAGTGCTTGCGAACTGATCAAGGTGGAGAATACAACTCACAAGAATTTGTAGAATTTTGTAAGAAGCATGGAATTAAAAGGCAACTTACAGTAGCCTACACACCTCAACAGAATGGTGTGTGCGAAAGGCAAAATCAAAATATTCTTGATATGGTGCATAGTCTTTTGAAGAAAAGTGGTTTACCAAGAGACTTTTGGGTAGAAGCTGTTCGTTGGAGGATTCATGTATTGAATAGATGCCTACCAACTCTATTCAAAATATGACACCTCATGAAGCTTGGAGCGGGCGAAAACCAAATGTTGAATATTTTCGGGTTTTTGGGTGTATATGCTATACACACATTCCAGATGCTGCGAGGAAGAAGTTGGATGATAAAGGTCAAAAATGCATTTTCCTTGGTCTTATTGACAAATCAAAAGCTTATCGCTTATTCAATCCTCTTACCAGGAAAATTGTTATTAGCCGAGACATTATCTTTGATGAAGAAGCAACTTGGAATTGGAGCAATAATAATTCATTTCAACAAATTCCATTTTCTATTGAAGAAGAAGAAAAGGAATCAGAACCACCACAGGAGAGCAGTTCACAGGGAAGTCCAACAGTACAAGCTGATGAAGGTGTTGAATATGACTCAGGTGATGCTCAGCCCAACAATGAACGTCCTCAATGTAGCAGAGGTGCACCGAGTTGGATGGAAAATTATGAGGTATATGGAATCAGAAAATCTGGAAATACAGTCAGTCATTTTTCTTTATTTTCAGATTATGATCCTATATAGTTTACCAATGCCATCAAAGATCCAAAGTGGCAGCAAGCGATAGATGAGGATATTAGAACAATTGAAAAAAATGGTACCTGGGAGTTGACAAATCTTCCAAAAAATCAGAAAACCATCGGTGTCAAATGGATTTACAAAACAAAGTTGAAGGAAAACGGAGAAGTCGATAGTTCAAAGCTCGCTTAGTAGCAAAAGGCTATAAGCAAGAATATGGTGTTGACTACGTAGAGGTGTTTTCTCTCATTGCTCGGTTAGATACCATCAGATTGGTGATTACTTTGGCTGCTCAGAATGCTTGGAAAATTGAAACGACCCAAAAAGTGCCCGAAAATGTGCCTCGGAAGTGCCCGAAATCGTAGTTTCCATATATCTCAAAATCCGTGCGTGATATAAAAAATCTGACTTCATATCCTTGATCGGGGGACAACATTGAGTGGGGAATGAGTCTAAACCTGATTTTAGAGCAACCGTATCAAAATTTAAAAATTTATAATTTGCAAATTCCAGTGACGATTCGCGCCCCTGGTGCGACCCGCCCAAGGCATGGATCAGTGTTATTTTTGGGCTGTTATTTCTTTTTCGGTCCAAGGCTTTTGGATTTTGGTCCTAAGTCTTCCCATGCATGAAAATACTTATACATGGCCATATTTTACCTTCATATCATACAAGACATTCCCCAATACTCTCTCAAACATTTAGACAAATATTTCACCCAAATTTCAAGTCCCAAAACTCACCCGGCTCTAAAGGATTTCAATCAAGCTTCAAATCTCCATTTTCAATCTTCATCAAGAATTCTCCAAAGTCAAGGTATATGGGTTTCAACTATTGGGTCCTTGTACCCATGGTGCCCAAGCTTCCTTTTTACATAAATTTCATGTTTCTAAGTTGATTTTACTTTTGGGTCTTGTATTATGAATTTGACTACGAACTATGTTGGGATTTGTGAAAGTGTGATTGTTTAGTGTGTTTTGAGCTATGAATCTTTGATTTATCTTGAGATTTGATGAAGAGTTTTGATATATATTGTATGATGGTGCTACCAAGTGTTTGTGGGGTGATTTACTTCAAGATTTCTTGCATGATTTCATTCTTTTATTGCATGGTATTACACTAGCATTACACACCCACCAAGTGTTTGATAAAATGTTTGATTTAGGTTCTTGAGCCATTGATAATCTATTGCATGTACTATGACTTGTATGACTTTATGATAATAAAATGATGGTATAAATGTGTTGATTTCATGAAAAGTATGTATAGTGTTGGAAGTTGATCAATTGCCTCGTTCGGGGGGTTAGTCGGCCCTAACTACCATGTTAGGGGGTATATACCTCAATTGCCTCGCTCAGGAGGTAGTAGGCCTGTGCAACCATGTTGGGGGGTTTGTACCCTAAGTGCCTCTCTTGGGAGGTAGAGGTCCGTGCAACCATGTTGGGGGGTTTGTACCCCAATTGCCTCGCTCGGGAGGTAGTAGGCCCATGCAACCATGTTGAGGGGTTTGTACATTGATCTCCTTGCCAGGAAGGTGGCAGGCCTTGATTACTAATGATGGTATTTTCCTACATATGTAAAAGGTTCTATTTAAGCATATTTTACTACAAGCATCGATCATACATGTCATATTGTTATATACCCAATTATTGCCTAAATATGCATTTCGATTATGTTGCCTATCTTTTGCTGCATTGCATCCTATATACTTACTACATTCAAACGTACTAATGCATACTCTAGGCCTACATGATATCACCATGTAGGGACCGGAGCTTTACTTGATCATCCTCCACTTCCATAAGGCTAGTACGATTTCTCTACAAAGCAAGTAGTGAGTCCTCAACTTTGGGGACAATGTATTTGATCTTATGTTATATATAAAGACTCTCTTTCCTTTTTGATGTATGTTTGTCTATGAGGGTGAGCCCGGTTGCTTGTCTTAGCCCCCGCTAAGTTTTATGTTTAGAGGTGTTGTGTAATGATGCCATGAGTCTTGACTCTCTCGATTCTATGATGTTCTAAGATATGAAAGATGTCCCACGGCCCAGTTTATCCCTATTTACTATGTCTTATTGACTTTTTATTGCTTTCGCGACCAATGATCTGTAATGATATGTTAAGAGGTTTGCTTGGGATTCCTTTGGGTTACCCATGCACCGTGTCACATTTAGGCCCTAGGCTTGGGTCGTGACAAACTTGGTATCAGAGTACTAGGTTGTTAATGGTCCTCGACAACTAATACACCACGTCGATTAGAGTCTTATTCATGGTTATGTTGTGCACCACAACTATGAGTAAGAGGATACGAGACGTTTTAGGAAATGTTTCCCTTCTTCTTACTCTATATCGTGCTATAGAAGTTAAGGTAAGGTTCTGCCCCCCTAATGATTGTTCTTTGCTATGCTAGATCATGCCTACACAAGAGGAAGAAGAGCCCGCACACCCGAGGAACAATCGGCTCATGGTGAGCTCCTAAATGCTCTTACTTTGCTAGCTTAAGTTGTGGCTAATCAAGCCAACCAAGGGGCCCAAGCCCCTCATGCTCTTACTCCGGCATCTCGGGTGAGGGACTTCATGAGGATGAACCCACCGGAGTTCAATGGGTCTAAGGTGGAAAAGGACCCTCAAGAATTTATTGATGAGGTATACAAAGTGTTGGCTATCATGGGTGTGAGGTCGGAGGAAAAGGCGGAGTTGGCGGGTTACTAACTCAAGGGGGTGGCTCAAATATGGTACACTCAATGGAAAGAGGAGAAGGGGAACAACAATATGGTGCTATGGGAAGAGTTTAATGCAACTTTCCTCAATCGGTTGTTTCCTCTTGAGCTTAGGGCGACCAAAATGGTGGAGTTCATGAATTTGAAACAAGGGTCTATGAGTGTGAGGGAGTATGCCCTCAAGTTCAACCAACTCTCTAAATATGCTCCACACTTGGTTGCCAACTCGAGGTCTAGAATGACTAAGTTTGTGATGGGTGTATCCGATTTGGGGAGCGAAGAATGTGATACCGCTATGTTGATTGGTGACATGGACTTGTCTCGCCATATGACTTATGCCGAATAATTGGAGGGGAAGAAATTTAGGAAGAGAAGGGGTCATGAGGCCAAGGGGCCCCGTTTTGATGGTAAGTTCCAAAGTCTCAAGGGTGGCCGATTTCATCAAGGCCATGGGTCTTCTCATGCTCCTAATAGGAGGTTTGCCAATGACTACCTAATGGCCCAAGGTGATGGTAGTGTGGGGCCTAATGTTACGTGTCTAAAATGTGGTAAGGGCCATGGTGGCCCATGCTTGACGGCTATTGATGCTTGCTATAGTTGTGGGGAAGTAGGCCACAAGATGATGGATTGCCCTCATAACCGGAACAAGGGTAAGGATATTCGTCCACAAGGCCGAGGTACCAATGTTGTTCCTTTGGTAAGAGGAGGTCAACAAGTTGGTGCCCCAAAGAACAATCGGTTTTATGCTTCACATGGGAGGCAAGGGGTTGACGAGGTGCTCGATGTTGTCATCGGTATGTTAAAATTTTTTAATTTTGATGTCTATGCATTGATAGACTCGAGTGCCTCTCTTTCTTTGGTTACTCTTCTTATTGCCAAAATGTTTCATGTTGAGCCCGATTGTTGTGTGACTCTTATGAAGTTTCTACTCCTATTGGTGTATCTATTGTTGCTAGAAAGGTCTATAGAAATTGTCCCATTTGCAGCTTGCATAAAATATTGCCTTGTGATCTTGTTGAGTTGGATATGGTTCATTTTGATGTCATTCTTGGGATGGATTGGTTGCATGCATATTATACCTCTATGATTGTAGAACCCGTAGGGTCAAATTCTAATTCCCAAACGAACCCGTCCTTGAGTGGGAGAGTCATGATGTGGTGGTCAAGGGCTGGTTTATCTCTTACATTAAAGCCCAAAAGTTGATCTCTAAGAGGTGTCTCTATCTTCTTGTGAAGGTTAGGGATGTTGAGTCTATTCCGGTGGTAAATGAGTTCCTTGATGTCTTTCCTAATGACCTTCCCAGTGTTCCTCCTGAAAGGAAAATAGACTTTGGTATAGACCTCCTCCCCGATACTCAACCCATTTCTATTCCCCCTTACCATATGGCACCGACGGAGTTAAAGAAGTGAAGGAGCAATTGAGATATTTGTTGGAGAAGTGTTCTATTAGGCCTAGCTAATCATCTTGGAGTGCACTAATATTGTTTGTGAAGATGAAGGATGGTTCCCTTAAAATGTGTATTGACTACTAGCAACTTAATAGGGTTACCAGCAAGAATAAGTACCCTCTTCCAAGAATTGATGATTTGTTTGACCAACTTCAAGGGGCTAGTCACTTTTCGAAGATTGGTCTTCGATCCATGTATCATCAAGTAAAGGTGAGTGAGTGTGACATTCCCAAGATGGCTTTTCGGACTAGATATGAGCATTATGAATTTGTGGTTATGTCTTTTTGGTTGACCAATGCACCGACCATCTTCATGGATCTTATGAATAGGGTCTTTAAGCCCTACCTTGATTCATTTGTTATGGTTTTCATTGATGATATTTTGATCTATTCTCATAGTGAGAAGGAGCATGTAGCTCATTTGAGGGTAGTGCTACAAAGATTGAGAGAAGAGAAGTTGTATGCTAAATATGAGAAGTGTGAATTTTGGTTGAAGGAGGTTGCCTTTCTAGGTCATGTGGTGTCAGGGGATAGTATTAAGGTGGACCCTAAAATGATAGATGTGATTAGAAATTGGCCTAGACCATTGACCCCATCGGACAATAGAAGTTTCTTGGGCTTAGCGAGTTACTATCGGAGGTTTGTGAATGGGTTCACTTCTATTGCTTTTCCAATGACTAAGTTGACTCAAAACAAGGCTAAGTTTGTGTGGACCGATGAGTGTGAAAAGACTTTCCAAACCTTGAAGGATAAGCTTGTCTGCTCCTATCTTGTCTCTACCGGAAGGGTTGGAAGGGTTTGTTGTGTATTGGGATGCCTCCTGGGTTGGTTTGGGTTGTGTTTTGATGCAAAATGGTAAGGTGATAGCCTATGCTTCTAGGCAACGCAAAGTGCATGAAAAGAATTATCCCACTCATGATCTTGAATTGGCCGCCATGGTTTTTGCTTTGAAAATTTGGCGTCATTATTTCTATGGGGTTCATGTTGATATGTTCACCGATCATAAGAGTCTTCAGTATGTGTTCACTCAAAAAGATCTCAACTTTGAGGCAACGAAAGTGGTTAGAGCTTCTTAGGGATTATAATATGAGTGTGCATTATCATACCGGTAAGGCTAATATTGTGGCAGATGCTTTGAGTAGGGTGTCTATGGGTAGCTTAGCTCATGTTGATGATGGGGGAAAGGAGGTGGCTAGGAAGGTTCATCGGTTCGCTAGATTAGGGGTTAGGTTGGAAGAAGTTGATAATAGTGGTATTGAGGTTGTTGATGGTTCAAAATCTTCCTTGGTTGATGAGGTAAAAGCAAAGCAAGATCTTGATCCCTCCTTGTTAGAATTTAAGGCGTTGGTGAGATAGGGAAAGGTGGAGGTTTTCTCCCAAGGGGGAGATGGTGCACTTAGGTACCAAGGTAGGTTGTGTGTGCCTTATATTGATGACTTGAGAGAGAGGATTCTTGATGAGGCTCATAATTCTTCCTATTCCATTCACCCTGGTTCTACCAAGATGTATAGAGATTTGAGGGATGTGTTTTGGTGGGGAGGTATGAAGAAAGACATTGCCAAATTTTTATGCGGTTGTCATAGTTGCCAACAAGTCAAAGCCTAACAGCAAAGGCCGGCTAGCCTAACCTAAGACATAGAGATTCCTACTTGGAAGTAGGAGGAAATTAATATGGATTTTGTTGTTAGATTGCCTAAGACTAGGAAGGGTTTTGATTCTGTTTGGGTTGTGGTTGATAGGATGACAAAGTCAGCTCATTTCCTACCGGTTAAGTCTACTTATGGGGCCAAAGACTATGCTAAATTGTACATTCATGAGTTGGAAAGATTGCATGGGTGCCCTTGTCTATCATATTGGATCGTGGTGCTCAATTTACTTCGCACTTTTGGAGGTCCTTCCAAAGAGGTCTTGGAATCAAGGTAAAGCTTAGTACGACATTCCACCGTTAAACGGATGGCCAAGCTAAAAGAACTATTCAAACTCTTGAGGATATGCTTAGGGCTTGTATTTTGGAGTTTAAGGGTAGTTGGGATGATCATCTTCCATTGATTGCATTTGCTTATAACAATAGCTATCATTCTAGCATCGGTATGGCTCCTTTTGAGACCCTCTATAGTAGGCGTTGTAGGACACCAGTTATGTTGTTTGAAGTGAGAGATATGGCTTTATTGGGTCTGAATCTGGTTATGGAGGCTATGGAGAAAGTAAGATTGATTAGAGAAAGGTTGAACATAGCCCAAAGTCGTCAAAAAGAGAGCTTGAATTTAAAGTTGTTGATTGGGTCTATTTGAAGGTGTCACTTATGAAGGGTGTGGTTCGTTTTGGTAAGAAGGGTAAATTAAGTCCAAGATTTGTGGGTCCTTATAGGGTGTTGAGGAGGATTGGTAAGCTAGCCTACGAGTTGGAGTTGCCTAGTGAAATGGACTTGGTTCATCCTGTATTTCATGTATCCATGTTGAGGAAATGTGTGGGTGATCCGAATGCTATTGTCCCATTGGATTTTGTGGGTGTTGTAGAAGACAACTTGACTTATGAAGAAGTTCCAGTAGAGGTCTTGGATAGAAAAGTGAAGAGGTTGAGGAACAAGGATGTGGCTTCCGTTAAGGTCCTTTGGAGGAATCAACAAGTCCAAAGTGCTACATGGGAGGCCAAAGTGGACATGCAAAAATGATATCCCTATCTCTTCCATTCCACTCAATCCTAAGGTACTAATTCTAAGTGTTCTATATGATTTCATGTCTTATGTATCAGTCCTATATATCATATGCATGCATTCACGTTTACTTTGACAAATTTCATAGTGATTTTAACACTTATGTTGATAATTTTGAAAATAATGTTTAAGTGTATTGTTGCATTCTTGTTGGGGTTGATTTCTTCATGATTACTCTTCTTATATACGCTTTTTTGACATTTGGGGACGAATGTTACCAAGAGGGAGATATTGAAACGATCCCAAAAAATACCCGAAAATGTGCCTCGGAAGTGTCCGGAATCATAATTTTCATATATCTCAAAATTTGTGCGTGATATCAAAAATCCGACTTCATATTTTTTTAATTAGGGGAAAAATTAAGTAGGAAATGTGTCCAACTCCAATTTTAGAGCAACCGTATCAAAATTCAAAAATCCATAATTTGTAAATTCCAGTGACGATCCGCGCCCCTGGCACGATGTGGCTAGGGCGTGGATCAGTGTTATTTTTGGCCTGTTATTTCTTGTTCGGTCCAAAGCTTTTGAGTCTTGAACCTAAGTCTTCCCATGCGTGAAAATACCCATACTTAGCCATATTTTACCTTCATATCATACAAGACATTCCCCAATACTCTCTCAAATACTTGGACAAATATTTCACCCCAAATTTCAAGTCCAAAATTCATTCAGCTCTTAAGGATTTCAATTAAGCTTCAAATCTCCATTTTCTTTCTTCATTAAGAATTCTAGAAAGTCAAAGTATGTGAGTTTCAACCGTTAGGTCCTTTCATCCATGGTGCCCAAGCTTCTTTTTTACACAAATTTCATGTTTTTAAGTTGATTTTACTTATGGGTCTTCTATTGTGAATTTGACTATGAACTATGGGATTTGTGAAAGTGTGATTGTTTTAGCATGTTTTGAGCTATGAATCTTTGATTTATCTTAAGATTTGATGAAGGATTTTGATGTATATTGTATGATAGTGTTACCAAGTGTTGGTGGGATGATTTACTTCAAGATTTCTTGCATGGTTTCATTCTTTAATTGCATGGTTTTACACTAGCATTACACACCCACCAAGTGTTTGATAAAATGTCCAATTTAGGGTTCTTGAGTCATTGATGATCTATTGCATGTACTATGACTTGTATGACTTTATGATGATGAAAGGATGGTATAAATGTGTTGATTTCATGAAAAGTATCTATTGTGTTGGAAGTTGATCAATTGCCTCATTCGGGGGGTAGTAGGCTCGAACAACCATGTTAGGGGGTATGTACCTCAATTCCCTCGCTCGGGAGGTTGTAGGCCCATGCAACCATGTTGGGGGGTTTGTACCCCAATTGCCTCGCTCGAGAGGTAGTAGGCCCGTGAAACCATGTTAATGTGTTTGTACCTCAATCGCCTCGCCAAGGAGATGGTAGGTCTTGGTTACTTATTATGGTTTTTTTTTCCTACACATGTAAAAGGTTCTATGTAAGCATGTTTTACTACAAGCATTGATCATGAATGTCATATTGCTATATGTCCAATTATTGCCTAAATATGCATTTCGATTATGTTGCCTATCTCTTGTTGCATTGCATCCTATATACTTAGTACATTCAAATGTACTTACGCATACTCTATGCCTACATGATGTCACCATGTAGGGACTGGAGCTCCACTTGGTCATCCTCCTCCTCCACGTGGCTAGTACGATTTCTCTACAAAGCAAGTGGTGAGTCCTCAACTTCGGGGACAATATCTTTGATCTTCTGCCATGTATAAAGATTCTCTTTCCTTTTTGTTGTATGCTTGACTATGAGGGTGAGTCCGGTTGCTTGTCTTGGTCCCCTCTAAGTTCTATGTTTAGAGGTGTTGTTGGACAAGTTACGTAATGATGCCATGAGCTTTGGTTTCCTTGATTCTATGATGTTCTAAGGTATGAAAGATGTCCCACTGCCTCGTTTATCCCTATTTACTATCTCTTATTGACTTTTTATTGCTTCCACGACCAATGATGTGTAATGATATGTTACGAGGCTTGCTTGGGGTTCTTTCGGGTTCCCATGCGCCGTGACACGTCTAGGCCCTAAGCTTGGGTCATGAAAAAAATCTTCCAGTTGGACGTGAAATCTACCTTGCTACATGGTGAACTTCAAGAAAATAAATATGTGCAAGATATTCTGGACAGATTCCAGCTGAAAAATTACAACTCTGTGAGCACACTAATGGAGAATGGTTTGAAGCTTGTAAAATAACCTGAAGGGAGAAAAGTGGACAGCAATTTGTACAAGCAAATCGTGGGAAGCTTTATGTATTTGACAGCAACAAGGCCTGATATTATGCACGATGTAAGCCTCATTAGCAGGTTCATGGAAAGTTCAAAAGAAACCCATCTACAATCAACCAAGAAAATCCTGCGATACTTGAAGGGTACCAGTGACTTTGGAATTTTTTATCGGATGAAAGCAGCTGGAGAATTGGTTGGTTACACAGATAACAACTACATTGGAAGTCTTGAAGACAGAAAAAGCACATCCGGCTATATTTTTATGTTGGGGTCTGGAGCTATTTCTTGGTCTTCAAAGAAACAACCTATTGCTACTTTGTTGACTACCAAGGCAGAGTATGTTGCTGCAGCGTCATATGCTTGTCAAGCTGTTTGGCTGAGGAATGTTCTTGAAGAACTTCATCTTAAGCAGGAAAGACCAACACTAATTTATTGTGGCAATACTTCGACGATTAATCTTTCAAAGAATCCAGTTGAATATGGACGAAGTAAGCATATAGATGTGAATTATCATATCTTGCGTGATCCGACTAAGGATGCAAGGATCAGCCTTATTTATTGCAGAAGTGAAGAGCAGGTTGCAGACATGTTCACAGATCCCCTAAACTAAGTATCATTCCTTAAGCTACGTGATCAGCTTGGTGTTTGCAAATTAAACTCAAAAGATGTTTCAGCTTAAGCAAGGAAATGTTAGCTACGTGATCGGCTTTGTGGTCTAGTAGTTAGTTGTTGAGTCTATTTAGAAGTCAATAAGTTGTTTCCTAGTCTTTAGGTGCAGTCAGTTTTTGATTCAAATTTCTTAGGAGAATAAATGTGTTATTTTAGTTACAAAGTTTTCTATTTAAGGACTCTTGTAACAACGTATTTAATATATCAAAAACACAGAGCTCTTCGTCTGCTACTTCCATTTTTGCTGCGTACTTCTGTCAAATTTGATACTTTCACCCAAATTATCAGTAAAAGTTCTCAACTCAAGCAAGCTAAAGTATTTGTTAGCCTGAACGAGCGTAAGTTAGGAATAACAATGAATGCATCGTCTAAATGAAAAATCAATCGATTTTTCTTATGCAAAACTCTAAAAAATGAAAAAAAATAAGACAGACACAATCAAATTTGAGTCTCACTAAAAGAAGACGAGTACTCATCTTTGGGGTGAATGTCTGAAGCATTTTTCCAACAAAACATTGAAGTTCTCTCTTGCTGTCCATTATTGTAAAATTTACTAAGTACCTTCTTTGGTAAAAAGTAATTAAAACAAAACAAAAACATCATATGAAGATACTCCGGTTGAAGTTTTGGCTTCTAAATTAATATTTTGACTCCAATTTATGAGCAATTACACATAATTATAAGTTGTAAAATAACTTAAATAATTGTTGTTTTTGTTATGAAATAGGATCCGAATTAATTGGGATGAATATAAAAGATGGAAGAAGTGAAAGGGGAATAATCTATGGCAATATATTGGTATATACTAAATTTGATTTATATGGAGAAAGAGAATTAGAAATTTGTTTGTGAATGTAATATTCTTCTTCTATTTCCGTGTGTCAATTTCCCTTAACATCATGTCTTTATATAGCCATTATTACACATACACGATATGTGGTGGGTCCCATCATTTAATTCAATAATTGACTCCACTATATTATTATATAATTTGTGGGAACAATTATTCTTTCCAACACTCCCCCTTGATTATTCAAGAAAAATGAAGGTTCCATATGACCTTAATACTGTTAGGACCCATACGTTTTGAATAAGTTCAACTTGGGAAAGTATGGTGATAAGTTGGAGTTTGACAGATGAAAGAGTTATTAAGGTATGTAAGGTTTCCTATCTTATGGCATGAAATAATAAATCCGTTTTACGACTTATGTTCGGAAATTTCCT
>JAPFFP010000012.1:12929978-12961003 GCA_026153255.1 Solanum medicagineum | reverse complement strand
AAATGAATGCCATGGGGAGGTATTTATACTACTCCACCACCTCACTGAATGGCTAGAATTAATTTGATCCAATGGTTACAAATAAGTCTCTAGAATTCTCCTACCAAATATCTTATATATTTACAAAGGTTAAGAATTCTCTACTTATCTAAAATATTCTAGAACCTTCCAGGTTCCTCCTTCAAGATCCACATTCCTCTAGAATCTTCCAGACTTCTCTAGGGAACCTCTCACGTCTCTAGAACCTTCCAGACTCCTCTAGAGAATTTCACACATCTCTAGAGAATTCCACACACACACACACACACACACACACACACACACACAGACACACACACACAATTTATTAAGTTAGGAAGGAAGCAGGTGGTTGTCAATTTGGTGATTCTGCATAGTTATTATTTTAATTTACTTATTTAATTTTTATTTCTTAGATAGTTATATATATTTAAAAATACTACTATAGACGATAAAATGCGCGTTGAGAAAATAATAATCAAGAATGAAAATATCGCAACAATTTATGGTACTTGATTTCAATATGTGAGTGTTACAATCTCTACGAATCCTCTGATTCTCCTTTCCAAGTGTAAATTCAAGGGCTCTTGAACTTGATCTTGAATTTGAAGTTTGTTCTTGATACCGATCGTGAATCTTGATTTTGATCTTGATCTTGATCTTATTCTTGAGCTTGTTCTTGAACTTGAATGTTTGAATTCTTGAATTTGTAGAAAAATTTATGGCGTTTGATCCACGAGCTCTCTCTAGGTTTTTTTGGAATTCTTGATGTGAATTCTGATTTATGAAGACCCATATGTATAGTTGTAGAATAGAGGAGTCATGATGGAGGTCAGGCTTTCTCTCGGCCAATCAGATTTAAGTGACATGGCATATTGGGCTTTAATGAAATAGGCTTGTCATTTTGACACATGACATGATCCTATTGGCTTCTTTGTTTGACTTGGTGTGCCACGTCATTTGACTCGTGACATCATGTGTGCCTCTTTGATGGGAGAATATTGGGCCTAATAAAGTGGGCCATCTTTTGTAGCCCAAATAAATGAATTTGAGCTTTTAATTAAATTTATATTTTATTGGACTTAATTAGTTAATGCAATTATATTAATCCATGATATTTATTTAGACTAATATATTTTTAAGTGTAATATAATTTGTATCATTTTTATAAAATTAATATTTTAATAAATTTGATATGATTATAGATGCCCCCTACTTTAAAGTCATGTCAAAATATTTTATTTTTTGAAGACTAGACTTAAAGTATTAGTTTCATATGATGATTTGTGTGGCACACCCGAAGTATATTTTGATTAGTACACCGTCAATAGGATGGGGAGAAAGAACTTAAAAGGCAAAACTTAATTCATTTTTTGTTCTTTTCTATTAAATTTTGACCAATCAAATCTCTATCTTGGTCCTCTTCACATGATAGATTTGTCACACCAAATTAGTGAGCAATTAGGATTAAGAAAAGATAAAATTCAGTGTCCTAACCCTAAAAGAACTTTGGTAACCTTTTTGATTATGAGTTGGACATCACATGTGCTCCTCTATAAATAGCCTTATATTATTTTATTTGTGAACACTAAACCCAAGAGCTACAGATTGTTGAATTCATTTTATAGTCAAGATTTTTTTTCATTCAGGTAATTCTTTTATTTTCTTTTCTTTGTTTTTTTGTATGTGCAGTTTTCCTTCTCTTGTTCTTTTCTTTGCTTTTTTTTTTTGTGGGGCCATAGATTCAAGATTGTTCGTATCACAAGAATTTGGTCTTGAGATGTGAAGGGATAAATCCGTGCTCACGCTTTGAGATCACCAATTTGAGGCTTTACGATGCTCTAAATGTTTAAACATAGGGGACCAACAATACAAAACTTTACACTGTTCTAAATGTTTAAACATAGAGGACCAACAATATGAGGCTTTACGTTGTACTGAATGTTTAAATATAGGGGAGCAACAATACGATACTTTACGCTGTTCTAACTGTTTAAATATAAGGGACCACTGAGACGATACTTTACGCTACTTTAAATGTTTAAATATAGGGGACCACCAATACGAGGCTTTATGCTGTTCTAAATATTTAAACATAGGGGACAACAATACGGGATTTTACGCTATTCTAAATGTTTAAACATAGGGGACCACCAATATGAGGCTTTACGATGTTCTAAATGTTTAAACATAGGGGACCCCCAATGCGAGGCTTTACAAAGATCCCAAATTCCCCAATTAGCCATATTCTTTTATTTTGATTCTTGTCCCCCCTTTTTTATGTACTATCATTGATGAAGGGTAACACTTTTCCTTTTATGCAGCCTGAATAATGGTCTTCTTCAAGGACTACACTTTCTTATCTTCTAGTCTTAGATATCTCACAATTGGGACACAAGATAGCAAGGTAGAGACCAAGCTTTTAGTCTAAGATCTTCTAGATGGTCGTTATGCTGATGCATGGCCACAATTGAGAAACACACTTCACAAGGCAGATTGTACCTTTGAACGCGACCACAAATCCAACAAAGCAACCAAAGTATGGTATCTTGAGAAACCAAATCTTCAAGGCACCAATCTTGCAAGCACTCTTCCAAATTTAGGGTGTCGCATGATTCAAGAAGGGTTATGTTGGGGAGATGAAATTCTGTTTGAAGGTGAATATCATTGCATCTCGAGATATTAGGAATGGACAGAAGATACCCTTAGCAAAAATGGGTAGATCTTGAATAATGCTAACCTCCGAAATGTTGTTGTTGCTTCTCCTTTTACTTACGATAGGAACCCTAACATCGTATAGGCCTTTTGTGAGGCTTGGTGTCCCCAAACAAATATACTACTTACGTCTCTTAGAGAAACACCTATATCTCTATGGGCTTTATATATTCTTGGCGGCTTATCGATGGTGGGTGTCCTTAAAAATAAGTGATACCTAATGCCAAAGAGCATATATGTCATGATGTCAAAAAGGATATATTTTTTCCTCAAACTTGTGAGTATTTATTTGCTGCTTTTCATCATCTTAGAGAGATGAAGGGTGATAGCTCGGGGATCTCTTTTACTAACTGGATACAATTTTAGTGTAAATAATACATCAAGTATGAGCTATTCCCCCTGAAAAAAGAGAAGAAGGTTTGACCCCTAGCATCCATGCATAACCCGATAGGTGAGATATCAATGGAGGTGAACACATAGTTAAGCTCTGAGGAGATGACCTTTTCTATGCTTGGAGCAGAACACAAAAATATGGGACTTATTTGGCATCCTTCTTGTCATGTTGGTTATGTGTCTTTGTATTTCCCTCTAAAGGGGGAAACATTATTCGGCCTGAAACTTTTAAGATAGAAAGTTTGATGGCGAGTGGTCGAAGGGTTAGCCTTGCTGTCCCAAACTTGGCGATCATCTATCGTGGCTTAAAAAAGATTTCAAATTCTTCATAGTTTGATCACATTAAAGTTTCTTTCCCCATTCATTATGTTTATGGTTGGATTGCTTATTATCTTAAGACACATTGTCCTTTTATTGGTGGACCTTCTCTCTCGCGAATGGCGACATATTCTGAGGAGGGCGTAAAATATTTTGACAAAATGAGGCACGAAAGCACGTCCATCGAGGTGAAAGCCTTGTGTGGAATGCGACCATGTTTAGAAGACCTCACCCAATTTATTATGTTGATGATAACAAAGCTTCAGACATGGATTCATCTTATTTTATGAGCCTTCGCTTTAATTATCATACCTTAAGGAAGGGAGAATTCTTTTTTATTGAGACATACATTCCCCATCGATTTAGTCATCAGTTTGGGTTCCATCAAGATACTCCTAGATATCTCGAATAGGATATTTGTGCTGAATCTCTAAAATGGTTAACCCTCGATTCGAGTAGCATTCCTCCTCTACGTTCAAAGCCAGATGAGGCTAAGTTTATTTTTGGAGGAAAAAGCATTGTTTCAACTCACAAAAAGAAGTGTATCATGGGCCTTTAGGAAGAGATTTGCAACAAACTCTCTAGAACTTCTCTAGACTCAATTTCAACTTACAAAGAAGATATTTATGAGATTATCCAAGAGACGAGTGAGACGTGTCTCATAGATCTTTCATTCTTGGAGCATTTGGTGGATTCTCTCTTTGAGCTTGCTACCTCATTTGATCAAGAACGCTCTAATTTTGCAGATAAGGTGCACGAAGAAAAGAAGCTAGAGTTGCTTTCTAAGGCCAAGGAGGGAGAGAAGAGTAAACATGGTTCTAATAGAAAACCACTAAAGAGGGTCAAAAAGAAGTTAGCAACTCTACAGGCGGAGAGAGAGGAACTTGAGGCTTTTGTAGGTGCTGCCAAGAAAGAGATTGAAGAGGTTCAAGCCAAGATCTTAGTTGCTGAGAATGAGGTGTCCTTTTCTGACAACATGGACTTCTTGACGACTGACGGTTAGACTCGCTTGGAGCATAGGAGAGAGAGCTTAGAGGCTAGTTGTCAAGATTTGATCAACTACAAATTATGCTTAGATTAGGAACCCTCCCCATTTTTATTTTTTCCTTCTTTTCTTTATTTTCTCAAGATTTAGATTGATATGTTAGACAATTTTATAGCAATAGATTTTCTCTATTTTTCTGGTCTCATATCTTGCATTTGTGGTTCTAACTTGAACTTTTTCACATTTTTTCTTTTGCTTCAAGCCTTTGTAATTCAAAATTATTCTTGTTTGACACATTAGTAAGAGTGAAAATAACAAAAAACCCCTCTCTTTTGAAGTTTGTGCATTCGCTTTTGCAAATTTTAACGCAAATTAATGCTTCAACTTACAAAACGGATTATTTCAAGAATATCAACACAAAACTTGAGAACTTGAGGACCATGACTTGCATACTTGTTTAATTTGAGAACCAATTTGTAGACTTTGGTACTTTATCTTGGAGACTTGGGGAACGTGAAATTTTAACCTACAAACTTGATTAAATTTGAAGACCTCAAGCATGCCATCGAAGAAACTCATATTCCATAGGACTTTTCCCCCCATAAGGAATCAAGTCGGGACATATTGTGTTTTAACACTCATACAACTGAACTTAGAATATAATCCAAGCACCTACGTACCTCAATGAAGAGGATCAAGTCACAATATAGTTCTTGAGAGAGTTTTTTTTAGGGTGCCGTACACAGTACTCTTGGGGGTCAGGAGTATCATGCATTTTTATACTCAAATATCAAGGAGCATAATTTTCCTCAAGGATAGTACCTCTTAAGAAATTTTGCATTTATATGACCGATCCTTATGCCATCAGCATCGACAAGCTTGTAAGCACCATTTGAGTATACTTCTTGTACTACATTTGATCCATCCCACTTCGAGGTGAATTTGCCCCAGACTTGTGTGAAGTGATGATGGGCCTTCTTACGGCAAGAACTTGTCTCCAACTTGAAAATACCTTGAGCAAACCTTTTTGTTGAAAGCACGAGATAAAAGAGCTTGATAATATTCAAGCTTTTGTTGGGCTTCTAACATCTTTTCATCAAGTTGTTATAACTCGGGAAGCCATAGTCGAGCATTTTCTTCCTCAGTGAGCCCTTCTTGGATAGCCAGTCTCAAGGCCGGTATTTGATGCTCAAGTGGCAGGACCATTTTAGCTCCCAAAGCAAGTGAATATGGGATTGCTTGAGTCAGTGTGTGATATGTCATCCTATATACCCACAAGGCTTCTTCTATTCTTTCATGTTAGGCTCGTTTGGACTTAGAGACCACTTTCTTCAGAAGATTGAATAGAGTCCTATTGAATACTTTGTCCAGACCATTGGCAGCAACATGGTACATAGAAGATTTCCATTTCTTGAAGCCAAAGAGATCGTATATCTTATTCATCAACTAATTATCAAATGGCTTGCTATTATCCATTATTATATATTGTGGAATGCCAAATTGGTAAAAAATGTTTACTCGAATGAAATTTGCAACACTTTCCTTCTTGACTTCTTCAAGAGTTACAGCTTTGGCCCATTTTGAGAAGTAATCTATCGCAGCCAAGATGTACAAGTGTCTACCAGAAGATTTTAACAGTGGTCCAACAACATCCAATCCCCAAGCATCGAACGGCCAAGATGCAATGGTCAGGTGTAATACATCAGACGGTTGATGTATAAAGTTTACATGAAATTGACAAGCTTTGCACCTTAGAGCATAATCCGAGCAATCTCTACCCATAGTTGGCCAATAATACCCGATTCTTTTTATGTGAAAGTGGAGCTTTAGTCCAGATGATGTGATCCAAATCTCCTGAATGTGCCTCTTGCAAAGCTTGAGTGGCTTCTTCCTCCCCCAAACACCACAAGAGCATTCCTTCAAATGATCTCCTATACAATGTGTCCTTGTAGTAGAGAAAATAAGGTGCACAACGATGAATCTCAGTCCTTCTTTTATCATCTTATGGAAGTATCCCATAACAGAAATAGTTGATGATAGCTTGTTACCATTCCTTTTTATTGGCTTCGAAAACTGTGACAACATGGTCAAACTTATTCTCCATATGTTTGTCTTCATCCAATGGTGATACTATCCGTTTTTGGCAGATAGTAACTTGCGTTTGATCAGGCAGAGTTAAAGTCGGGGCTAGAGCAGCTAAGGTATTGGCTGTTTTATTTTCCTTTCTTGGCACATGCTGGAGGGTTACATGCTCTTAGGTGTATTCATATGCCTAATTAGCCAATAATGCCCATAAATAGAGTGAATTCGGAGGACAAATTAATAGAGTCTAGGTATTTGAGTGTTGTTTTATCTTATTTTGCTAAAGTAGGGCCGAGTGCGACTGTTGGTTGTGTTTTTGCAGGATTTTGCTTTGATTGGAAAGTTTGGAGTTAAACCCAGACGTGAGGAAAGAACATAACCTAGAACTCGGAGGAGAAAAGTCAGTAGAAGCAACCAAAAGACCAAAAGTCCACGTGGCAGACTTAGGAACAAGGTTGTGGAAGCTGAAAAATGCAAAAAAGGCACGAAGTTGGAAACTGTGCAAGGTCCACGTCACGGACCTGTGCAAAAGATGTGCAAAACTACCTAGTCAGCAATTTAAGCAAAAAGTCAGAAATACAAGAGGTCCGCACTAAGGACCTGATGTGGCAAAGTGGTATTACGGGATTTTTTTATTCATCTATCTTAGACTTGAGGTTTTCATAATGGTTTTTACGCAAGAACTGCAGTAGGGACGATGGATAACTCTTTCCCACCATCTTTTGGTTAGTTTAATCTTTAGATTTCGGTTTTTCATGTTTTCCACTTCATTCATAATGTATTCCATGTTCATGAGTGACTAAGTCTCCACATTCTGGGGTTGTAGCCATAAACTATGTGTAGTTCTTAATTTTGACATTTATGAATGGTTTCTTTAGGTTATTCTTATGTTATGTTTATCTATACTTCGTAGCCTGATCAACTAGGGAGTAATTTTTTTGTTCACTCTAGATTCGAGAGATGTTGGAGGTGATAGAAGACAATAGTATAGGGATCTTGTTCAATACTAGGAAATTAGGTTGATTCGTGTAAGGGAGACCTGTGACAACTACCCTTACACCTTGCTTGGTTCATATACAAGAAGATAGTTTTAATGCATTTTTATTGGTCTGTCTATCCTCGCTCTCAATGTAATTAGGCAGTCAATAATGATAGGCCGACAGAGGCGTGCAACCGTAAATTTAACCCCGTGAATCAATAATCCAGAAACCAGACATAAATGGATATTGTTAAAGACTAGACAGAGTCGTCAAGGTTACAACCCTAGAATTGCTCCTTAATTGATATCTTGTGTAAAAGTCAGAATTAGTTTACTAGAAAGTTGTTCTTTACAACTTATTTTTCCCAAGATCAAAACTCTTTTTTTACAAAAGCACCATAAACGTGATAACTAAGAGAAGTTACTAATTACATTCAAATCCTTTGGGTTTGACAACCCGGCTCTTTAATTAGGGCCTCTATATTACTTGTGAGACCACGTATACTTGCATGTGCTAGGGAGCAACAAGTTTTTGGCATCGTTGCCTAGGATTTGAGGCAAATTAGTTAATTCTAAAAGTTTTCTTGTTTCGTGGTGTGCGCTACATTTGATCTTAGCGGTGTTTTTGTGCAGGTGACAAATAAATAAGCTGGAAGATCAGGACTCTTGCTTTCGTCAATCCAAGAGGAGAGCAGGGGTTTTGTTTGAAACACCGCCAATTGAACTCGTAGAGTAGGAATAGCAAGAGTATAACAAGGTGACGGTTAACCCTATTATGGAAAACATGGTAAAAATAACCCACTTGCACCATTAACACCTGCTGCTGAAGCACCACCTCCACCAAGGCCAGTGAGGGATGTGGCAATCTCGATAACTACAAATGTCACAAGTTTTTTTGTCAAGCCTGAGCCTTGTGGCCGGTGGGAGCTCAAACAAAACATGGTCCAATTGTTACACTCTACTAGGCAGTTCACCGAGCTTCCTCATGAAGATCCACATGTCCATCTTCAGAATTTTCTTGAATTACGGATACTTTCATTCCTACGGGAGTGAATCGTGGGAATGGAGCCACCAAACTCCATAGCATCCTGGGATGATTTGGCCCGCAAGTTTCTCACCAGATTCTTCTCATAGGGCAAGACAACTAAGCTAAGAAGTGAGATCCTGAGCTTCAAGCAGAGGACTGGGGAGAACTATATCAGGCGTGGGTTAGGTTCAAAACTTTGTCGGTAAATTGCTCACACCATTACCAAGCTTACGAGGTACTAGTCCATACCTTCATAGAAGGCTTGGAACCCAATACAAAGATTCTTCTTGATTCAACTGCAGGGGCTCAAGCATTGGAGAAGACGTACGATGAGTTGTATGCTCTTCTCAACAGAATTGCTCAGAGTAATCCAGAGTGGAAAGGAGGATCTATCCAATCGATTGCCCAGAAGCAGGCTGGGGTATTAGAAATTGATGCAATAATGAGCCTGCAAGCTCAAAAGGCGGCTATGCAGAACATGATGACCACAAACTTAAACAATTTAGTGTTGGGTCTTCAACAACAAGCACCTGTAGTAATGGGTCAACAATAAGCCCCTATCAATATGGTACAACAGCAAAAACCAGGTTGGTGTGACATGCGGGGGAGGAGACCACATGGTTGCATCTTGTGGTTCTAATCCTAGAGCAGTAAACTTTATGGGAATTGCTAACAGAGGGGGCTATCAAGGATTCGGAAACACTTACAACCTGAACTGGAGAAACCACCCAAACTTCTCATGGTGTGGTAATCAGCAGAACCATAGGCCAACCCAGCAAAGACCACAGGGGGGAAATGCATATCAGAGTCAACCAGCCCAGCAGCCTGCAAGACAAGCCAACCCAAACACCATGACAGACAGTGAGGTATTGAGGCAGATCTTGGCAAACCAAAACAGACAAGAAGAGGAGATTCAGAGGAACAAGCAGGGTCTGCAGAACTTAGAAAAATAGTTGAGACAGCCGACCAGCCCAATAAACTCTAGACCCTAAGGAGGCCTACCTAGTAACACTGATCCTAACCCGAAGCAGGTCAATGTGGTCAGCACAAGGAGTGGAAGGCCCTTAACTTAATTGGTCCCCAATAAGAAAAAGGGGATGATCAGGGTGCTACACAGAACAATGAGGCTGACAATCACAGCCCAAGCACTGATGAGGCCACCTCATTACCAAAACCTCCTCCTCCGTTCCCACAGAAGCTTAAGAAGAAGAAGGAGTATGACTGCTTTAAAAAATTTATTGGGCTGCTAAAACAGGTACAAATTAACTTACCATTGATTGATGTTTTGCAAGGGACCCCAAATATGCTAAATATGTTAAGGACATTGTTGCTAACAAGACGAAATGGGCTGAGTATGAGATTGTGGCACTGATAAAGCCCTACAACTGCAAGATTCTTAACAAATCACACTTTCCAGCAAAATTAAATGATCCAGGAAGCTTTACTGTACAAGTAACTATCAGGAGTCATCTGAATGCCAGGGGATTGTATGATCTTGGGGCTAGTGTAAACCTCATGCCCACTTCTCTGTTCTTAAAGATAGGGCTTGGAAGGCTGAAGCCCACAACGATTGTGTTACAGCTAGCAGATCGGTCATTGGCAAGGCCAGATGGAATGATGGAGGATGTCTTAGTCCAAGTGGGGTCTCTCATCTTCCCTGTGGACTTCATCATCCTAGATTTTAAGCCAGACCCTGAGGTCCCATTCATACTCAAGCACCTATTCCTAGCCACAAGAGGGGCATTGATCGATGTTGCAGCAGGGAGGCTCACTATGAGAGCCCATGATAAGGCAGAAGTTTTTGATGTCTACAAAGAAATGAATCTACCAGCTGCGTATGAGGATCTGGCAGTGATCACAGTAATAGATACCACAGTTGCTGTGAGCCAGGTCTAGATTGAAGATCCACTAGCCAGGGTGTTGCTGAATCAGGGGCTAGTAGATGATGCTAAGGCCTGAGAGATTGAAAGTGTGCTGAATACTTACAATGTGAGTATGTTGAAAAAAATGAATGAACCTTTGAACAGGGTGTTGGGACCACCTCCCAAACCCTCAGTGGGAGAAGCTCCTCAGTTGGAGTTGAAGCAGTTACCATCCATCTCAGGTATGAATTCCTTGGTGAAAATAATACATTACTTGTAATCTTGTCTGCTTCATTGACTGTAGCCCAAGTAGAAACGAGTGTTGTAGTGCTGAAGAAAAGGAAGAGCAATGGGGTGGCAGATGTCTGACATCCATGGCATCTGTCTAGCCCTATGCATGCACAAAATATTCATGGAGGAGCGCCACAAGACCGTGGCTCAACCGCAGAGGAGACTAAATCCAATTATGAAGGGGTAGTGAAGAAGGAGGTCATAAAATAGTTGGATGCAGGGATCATCTTCCCCATGTCAGATAGCAAATGGGTAAGCCCTGTACAATGTGTCCCTAAGAAGGGTGGGATGACGGGTTGTCACCAATGAGAAGAACAAGCTGATTCCAACTAGACTGGTGATGAGGTGGCGAATCTGCATGGACTACAGGAAATAGAATGATGCCACCAGGAAAGACCATTACCCCATGCCTTTCATTGATCAGATGTTGGACCAACTGGCTGAGCAAGAATACTATTGCTTCCTGGATGGGTACTCAGGGTACAACCAAATCACTATTGCACCCGAAGACTACGGAAACACAACTTTCACATGTCCATATAGGACATATGCTTTCAAATGCATGCCCTTTGGGTTGTGCAATGCACCAGCCACATTCCAAAGGTGCATGATGGCTATCTTCCATGACATGATGGAGAACGTTGTGGAGATATTCATGGATGACTTCTCTGTCTTCGGTGAATCGTTCGAGAGCTGCTTATAAAATCTGGACAGAGTACTATCGAGATGAGAGGAGACTAACCTCATTCTTAACTGGGAGAAATGTCATTTCCTATTAAGGAAGGGATAGTATTAGGCCACAAAGTGTCCAAGAAAGGGTTGGAAGTCGACAGAGCAAAGATAGAGGTGATCAACAAGCTGCCACCACCAGTTTTGGTCAAAGGAGTTTGGAGCTTTTTTGGACATGGGGGTTTCTTCCACAGGTTTTTAAAATACTTCTCAAAGATCAGGAAGCCGTTGTGTGCCCTGTTGGAGAAAGAGGTACCATTTCACTTTGATAATTCTTGTTTGTAGGCATTTAAGACACTGAAAAAGAAGTTGGTGGAGGCTCCAATCTTGGTAGCACCTGACTGGGGTCTCCCGTTCGAGCTAATGTGTGACGCCAATAACACAACAATGGGAGCAGTACTAGGGAGCATAGAGATAAAGTTTTTCACTCCACATACTATGCCAGCAAGACCTTAGATGCAGCACAAAGCAACTATACTGTCACTGAGAAGGAAATGCTGGCATTGGTGTATGCGTTGATAATTCAAAGCCTATTTGGTGGGGACCCAAGCGGTGGTGTTTACAGACCATGCGATAGTGAAGTATTTGTTAAATAAAAAGGATGCCAAGATGCGCTTGATCAGATTGATATTATTTCTCCAAGAGTTTGATATTTAGATCAGGGATTATAAAGGGAGCGAGAACGAGGTTGCTGATCATCTATCTCGTCTGGAGACTAATGTTCACATAGGGGAGCAATTACAAATCAGAGAAGAGTTTCCTGATGAGCAGTTGTTAGCCATTGAGGTGGAACAATTACCATGGTATGCTGATATTGTAAATTACTTGGTAAGTTATGTGTTCCCACCTAATGCAACATACCAGCAGAAGAAGAGGTTGACTCACAACGCTAAGGCGTATATCTGGGATGAGTCATACCTATTCAAACAAGGAGTTGACCATATTGTGAAGAGATGTGTTCCAGAGGCAGCAATGAAGCGGATTCTGGAGAGATGTCATGCCTCTCTGTATGGGGATCATCTTGGGGGTGATCGGACAAGACATAAAGTATTACAATCAGGTTTATTCTAGCCCCCCTTGTTCAAAGATGTTATTCAATTCTCTAGGGCCTGTGATGTTTTCCAGAAGATCAGTTTCATCTCCTGGAGGCATGAGATGCCCTTAAACAACATTCTGCAAGTGGAGATTTTCGATGTTTAGGGCATTGACTTCATGGGGACATTCCCACCATCATTTGATTGTCATTATATTTTGGTAGTTGTGGACTACGTATCCAAATAGGTAGAAGCAGTAGCCCTTCCAACTAATGATGCTAAGGAGGTGAACGAGTTCTTTAGAAAGAACATCTTCACACAGTTTGGTACTCCAAGAGCCATTATCAGTTATGGCGGTACCCACTTTCTCAATCAAACTGTGAAGAACTTTCTGGCAAAGTATGGAATAAGGCACAAGGTAGCCACAACATATCACCCGCAAGCGGATGGGTTGAGGTATCCAACTAGGAGGTGAAGGAAATATTCCAGAAGACCATAAATGCCACCCAAAAAGATTAGGCAGAAAACCTTGATGAAGCATTATGGGCGTATCAAATTACATACAAGACCCCGATCGGAACCTCTCCTTAAAGGTTGGTGTATGGAAAACCTATCATTTGCCCGTAGAGCTTGAGCATCAAGCGTAATGGGCGATTAAAAAGCTGAATCTTGACCCTGAGTTCACCGGCAGGAAGAGACTTGAGCAGATGGAGGGTTGGATGAGTTCCGACTCCAATCTTATGAGAATGCTAAGTTCTACATAGGAGCGAACGAAGAAGTGGCACGACCGACACATAATCAAGAGGAACTTTGAGCTGGGCCAACAGGTATTGCTTTTTAACTCTCGTCTCAAATTATTCCCAGGGAAATGGAGGTCCAAATGGAGTGGACCATACGTGGCGGTAGCGACCACACCCCATAGTGCAGTGGAGTTAAAGGACTCGACCACGACCCAAACTTTTTTGATGAATGGTCAATGTGTCCAGCACCATTTTGGTGTGGACGCAAACCTAATGGTGGAGGCCATTGAGTTGGCCAAAGATGAATGAGCAAGTCATGCATTGTTCCGCGACATTAAATTATGTGCTGCACGGGAGGCAGCCCATGGTGAGGTAACAAAGTTGTTTTTACTTTCAAAAAAAAATAGGTGCTGTACAAAAAGTGAGAAAAATTTGCACAAGTACAGGCCCGCAATGCCTCTGCATCGCGAATACTACACCATGTTGTGTGGATTTTTCCGTCCTCAGTTTTCGACGATCTGTTGGGTATTTTTTTTGTTTTCTTGGTCTAATGCATTAGTTTTAGTGTTTTGAAGCATGTCCAGGTGTTCGAGAAAATTTTTGAGGCCCGGAGCTAAAAATTTAAATTTTAGTAAAGCTCAAAACAATGAGCATTCGCGATGGTACCATGACGCGGACCCATCGCGGATGCCCACTATTTCTGTACCTATGAAAAACAATGAGCATTCGCGATGGTACCGCGATTCGGACCCATCGCGGATGCCCACTATTTCTGCATGAAGGGAACATTTTATATAAGTGTAAGTCTGCATTCTCTCCGTGATGCGAAGGTAACGCGAAGATGTGTTAAAGTGTCCGCGTGCAGACGTGGCCCCACCCCATTTAAATACCCGCCCTGTGAATTTATACCCATTTTTCACGAATTCCCCAACCCCATTCCTCTCTTTCCCAAATTTTCTCTTCTTATTCTTCCCTCTTTACCCCAAATTCAAACAAGTTCGCACCACATATCATTTGGGTCAAGAACTTCGTGGCATAAACGTCATTCTTCACACAAGGTATGTTTTCCCCATTTCAATTTCACTTGATTTTAATGGCTCAAGGTATGACATCTTCTATGTTTTGGGTGAAATTTCAAGTGGGTCGAATTGTTTCTTGGTTATTCTTTGTTCATGCTTGTAGGGAGTGCCTAATTTCGAGTTGATATATTGGTGGGGGTGCAGACTATGCTCTTCTGTAGAGGGTGAAAACCCTAACTCAAACTTGTCACTATGTTGGGCCTAAACTTGAGGGATTAGGTGTTCTTATCCATGCTATATATTTACTCTGTTGTATGTATGTTGGCTTTTGCCAAACATTCAAGTGTGGGGTTGATTCATGGGAAATGGAGACGGTGACGAGGGGTGGTAGGTGTAACTGTTACGATCGACACAAAATTTCGGGATAATGGAGGAATCGTGTGGTTGTCTGCGTTGTTGGGGTGCGAGTACTTTATTTTGGGGGGTGAATTGGTTGACATTCTTGTTATGCATACTAGTCTTTTTCGCTATGCCTTATGATTGTGTACTTCTATGTTGTTTCATGCCAAATGAGTAATTGTGGGGTTGAAGGTGCTAAGTGTGGTGTCGAATTTTTCGACATTAAGATGGAATGTGAAGTTTATTTGTAACTGTCGAATATGATGTAGGGGCAGTGAAGGGTGAAATGATATAGCCCATATGACTTGGGGAAGTCTGAGTACCCCGCCATACGGGCTTAAGTTTAAGTGTGGGGTCACATAAAGGATGGCCTATATACTGATTGTGCACGTATGTTTTGCAGGTACAATGTCTTCAAGTGCACGTCCTGGAGGTCAATCTAGCCGACCAAGGGCTACCAACACAAGAAAGCGGGCACGAGATGTTCCACACATGCCCAGGGACACTAGGAGGGGTCAGCAAACCCGATACGGGGCCAAAACTGTCAACAGAGAGGGAAAGCGGTGGTATCAGTCTCATGATGAGACGAAGTACTACCCCGACGAATCAATTGACGTAGAGTCCCTGCGGGGCGAGTTCGCCCAGATTCTGAACTGGTGCAATCAACTAAGTTTGGGGTTCTTGTTCCGACCACCTATGTTATGCAACCTGATCTTGGTTAGGGAATTCTTTGCCAACTTGGGCGAAGAACCGCGGTCCCAATCGGTGATTGTTCGAGGACTTGAGGTGAACTTCTCACCTCTTGTCATGAATCGGATCCTGGACACCCCTAAAGACATCCCATCAAGAGCATTCAATGAGTTATGCCTTCACCCGCCCTATCAGGCCATCAGACACACTATTTCAATGCGGAGGTCCACAGCTAAATGGGTCAGACATGCTGAGCGGGGCTATCACCTCTCCTTTCCATTTGCTCACATGTCCAAGGAGGCCTGGGTTATGCCGAAGATTATGAAACGCTCGTTCTTTCCACGGCAGCACTTCACCAATGTCATGAGAGATAGAGTGTGCCTCACGTATGCGATCATGGTGGGCATGTAGCTGAACTATGAGGAGCGATCTTCAAGCTAGCAATGAGGAAGGCCAAGACCTATAAGGGACGCAGGTATGTTTTTAGGGGCCTTGTTACTGCATTGTGTCATGCTACAGGTTTCCCTGAGGAGGAGGCCGATTACTGCTCGGTCATCCAGGCTCCCCCCTATGTTACCCCAACATTAAGGGGCCTGACGTGACATTGGGTCCAGTCTTTACCACGAAAGAGAGAGCCTACTGGGATGAATTGATTGCAGGACGCATGTACGGCCTAAAGATGCTGAGACACTGACTGGCGGCCAACTTTCCACAAGAGAAGAGTTACAGGAAGTTAAGATGGAATATCCTCTCAACGACCATGCCTAAGTTGTGGTTTGCATTGGACCCCAGTTTATTGAGCCAGTGGAGTATAACATTCCTACGGACCCAGGGGAGGCGCACGAGGATAAGGATGATGAGGAAGCGGAGGAGGATGACATAATTGATGAGCCTCCAGTCTATGTAGGCAGTGAACCCATCCTACTAGGCCCTGATGATGCGTGAGCACAACCGTTCCCACCTTGCAGGTTATGTATGGTTAGCACCGAGGACAGTGTTAAGTTAAGTGTGGTGTGGGGATTCCTTTATTCTAATAATGTTGCTTCTATTATTGACATGTATTAAGATCTCTTTTATTTCTGCTTTATGTTTATGTCGGGACATCTATCTTCATGTAGGGTTGAACATCTTTTATTTGTGTTGGGTCTGTAAGTAATGCATATCTACTATTTTGATGCATGGATGCTCTTATGTTAATACTTTGTGAGTGCACCAAGTTATTGGTAGTTGTTTGTCTGTTGAAATTACTTGTGTTAGTCATAATTGAATGATGGGAGACTTATGATGGATGGATGACAACCGTTCTAAGGGTATTCGTCAAATTGAGTTCATGTAAAGTGTGGTAGTATACGAACGAGCATCGAACGCGAACTTTTGAACATAGTTATGGGTAGGGTAGCTTCTTGAGCCTTGTGAATCAATATTGCATGCATGTTTAATTAAATGAATTCATGTAAATGCATAATAGGAACTCTAGTGCTAACCTTGTGATGAAAATGTGCCTAGAGTGAGTAAGATAATTATGAGTCTCGGATGTGATAGGCTCGAGAACTTGCCCGGTATGTAGAGGAGACATGGTAGGAATCGAAACTAGAGGAGAGGATCTAGGCATTTCTTTGATAGACGAAAACAACCCTATTTATCCCTTTTTGAGCCTTAGCCTATTCTTTGACTAACCACAATTCAAGTCAATCCCTTTTCTTGATAAAATACCCATTTTTTTATTCTAAATCCCTAGCGCTTGAGCACGGGGAATAACGAAAGAGGGAACTTGAGTGGACACCCGAGAGTTGAAAAATAGTAGAGTGTCAAGAAAAAAATAGTTTAGAAAGTGTTGACCAAAACAGTATGGGTCTGCATTGCCTCCGTGTCGCGGAGCAAATAAGGATGCACACTGTTTTGAGCCCAAAAGATCCCAGTTATACAGTGCTGATCCGCAATGCCTCCGCGTCAAGGATCCATCACGGATGCATGCTGGTTTAAAAAAAATTCTTTCTTTTCTCTTGCCTAATCATTGTTTGTTAGGGTGTCTACATGTTTGTAGGGGTTTATTTTGTGGACAAATGTAAATAACTAGGACTACTTATAGCATTAGTTCAAGAAGGGTAACGAAAGGTTGTGAACCAGGGAAGCATGAGACAATGTGACGTGTATGCTACAAGTGTGTGGGAATTGAACCGTTTCAGCCATATCCATAAATGTATCCCACCTACCCGCAGCCTACATTACAGCCAGACAAAGACCTACGTGATCCTCTAAGGAAAATTTCAACTGATTTTGAGAAGAGTTGCTCTTTGGAGAGCACAGTACGATGAAAGTTGTAAGCTGTGTTCGGGGGGGAGTTATTGTCTATCGTTCGCCTCTATGGTAGAATCAGTCGGGGGACCTGAGAGGCGGTGGTTTACCCTGCGGCGGATGTCAGCGGTTCAGTCTACGTTTACATTAAGGGAAAGCTTGTGCAATCTTGAAGCAATTTGAGACATCTTTTCAGAGAGTGAGAGTTGTTTGTGCACTCATTCTTAATATTTAGACTAGATTCTTTGTTGTATGCATGGCAAATTCTTCTTGGTGAGGGCACATAATCATTCAAGGTTAGGAACTAGATGAACTGTTAACTATTCTACATGAGTCCGCATATATACATGAAAGCAAGGAGCGAGTAGTTTCTGCCCAGGGCCTCGAAAGTTGTTCACCATAGTTCATATATTGCAATCGCATGATGTTTGTTGTACATACTACTGTAGGGAAGTAGTTTGCCCGAGGAAGAACAAAACTCTAAGTGTGGGGTGGTGATCTTAGGCATTTTTATACGCCTAATTAGCCAATAATGTCCATAAATAGAGTGAATTCGGAGGACAAACTAATAGAGTCTAGGTGTTTGAGTGTCGTTTTCTTTTATTTTGCTAACATAGGGTCGAGTGTGCCTGTTAGTTAGGATTTTGCTTTGATTGAAAAGTTCGGAGTTTGAACCCAGATGTGAGGAAAGAACACAACCTGGAACTCGGAGGAGAAAAGTCAGTAGAAGCAGCCAAAAGATCAAAAGTCCACATGGAAGACTTGGGAACAAGGTTGTGGAAGCTGAAAAATGCAAAAAAGGCGCGAAGCTGGAAAGTGCGCAAGGTCCACATCATAGACCTATTCAAAAGATGTGCAAAACTGCCTAGTCAGCAATTTAAGCAAAAAGTCAGAAATACAAGGGGTCCACATCGCAGACCTGTGGACCCAATGCAAAAAAGTCGAATTACGGGATTTTTATTATTCACCTATCTTAGACTTTAAGTTTTTACAATGTTTTTATGCAAGAACTGCAGCGGGGACGAGGGAGAACTCTTTTCCACCATATTTTGGTTGGTTTAATCTTTAGATTTTGGTTTTTGATATTTTCCACTTCATTCATAATGTATTTCACATTCATGAGTGGCAAAGTCTCCATATTCTGGGGTTGTAGCATAGACTATATGTAGTTCTTAATTTTTGACATTTATGAATGGTTTCTTTCAATTGTTCCTATGCTATTTTTGTCTATACTTCGTAGCTTGATCAACTAGCGAGTAATTTTGTTGTTCACTCTGGATTCGAGAGATGTTGGAGTGGATAGAACTCAATAGTATACGGAGCTTATTCAATACTAGGAAACTAGACTGATTCGTGTAAAGAAGACCTGTGACAACTACCCTTACATATTGCTTGGTTCATATACGGGAAGATAGCTTTGATGCATTTTTATGGGTCTATCTATCCCCGCTCAACGATGTAATTAGGCAGTCAATAATGGTAGGCCGGCAGAGGCGTGCAACCTTGTTCAGGTAAATTTAACCCCGTGAATCAATAATTTGAAAACGAGACATAGATGGATATTGTTAAAGACTAGACAGAGTCGTAAAGGTTACAACCCTGGAATTTCTCCTTAATTGATATCTTGTGTAAAAGTCAGAATTAGTTTACTAGAAAGTTGTTCTTTATAATTTATTTTTCCCAAAATCAAAACTTTTTTTTACAAAAGCACCATAAACGTGATAACTAAGAGAGTTTGCTAATTACATTCAAATCCTTTGGGTTCGACAACTCGGCTCTTTAATTTGGATGAGACCACGTATACTTGCGTGTGCTGGGGAGCAACATTACATCTCCAAGTTATCCTAGCAATTTTTAAGTATAACAATGATATGGGCGTAGTTCAGGCTTCTTGACCTCATAGATTCCCAAGAGTTGTTTAATCACCAATTGAGAATCACTAAAAATATGCAACTGCAATTACTTCATGTGAATGGCCATTTCACGTCCAAGTATTAGTGCTTGATATTCTGCCACGTTTTTGGAGCAATGTTGTTGCAATGTGAAGGAGAATGGTAAGACTTCTCCTTGTGAAGTGACAAACACTAAGCCTACACCAGGTCCACCACGATGCGCAGCCCGTCAAAGTACATTTTCCAAGGAGGTATTTCGATGGCCATTGCATCTTCATCAGGAAACTCATCAGTTAATTCCCAATCATCTGGTGTAGGATGGTCCACTAAAACCCCGCTAAAGCTTGTCCCTTCACAACCTTTTGAGGGATGTACACAATTATACATTATTGAAACAGAAGGTACCACCTTGCTAGTCGGTCACTATGGACTAGTTTTGACATAAAAAAATTGATGGGATTTTCTCTAGAAATAAGATGGACAGTATGAGCTTGAAAATAGTGGTTCATCTTTTGAATCAAAAAGACCAACGCCAAACACAACTTCTCGATTGGTGAATAATTCAGCTCATTTGGTGTCATCATTCTGCTCAAATAATAAAGGGCATTTTCTTTGCCTTTATTATTTTCCTGAGATAGTAAGGCTCTCACGGACCTTTCTTGTGTCGCAATGTAAAGTAGCAGTGGCTTTCGGGTTACAGGAGCTGCTAAGATCGGAGGTTTAGCTAGATACGCATTGATACTTTCAAAGGTCTTGCTACATATTGGTCCCACTTGAAAGAGATACCTTTCTTCATGAGATGACTGAACAGTTGACATCTTCCAGCTAGATTCGAGATGAACCTCCTCATGTAGGTTAATTTTCCTTGGAGACTTTTCAACTCATGAATGTTTCGAGGCTCGGGTATCTTCAAAATTGCATCAAGTTTGGATTGATCAATCTCAATTCCTCGATGTCGCACAATGAAGCCAAGAAACTTTCCAGAAGCAACCCCTGAGGCACACTTTAATGGATTCATCCTCAGTTGATATCTTTGAAGCAACTCAAACACCATTCTCAAGTCTTTTAAATGGTCGATCCGTCTTTTCGACTTCACCACTAAGTCATCAACATAACACTCAACATTTTTTTGGAGTAAATCATCAAATATATTTTGCATAGCCCTTTGATATGTGGCACCAGCATTCTTCAAACCAAAGGACATCACCTTGTAGCAATAAATGCCTTTAGGCGTACGAAACTTCATGGGTTCTTCATCCTTTGCTGACATGCAAATCTGGTTATAGCCAGAAGAACCATCCATGAATGACATTGCCTCATAACTAGTTGTAGCATCAATTATTAGCTCTGGAAAGGGCAATGGAAATTCATCTTTAAGGCATGCATTGTTAAGATCTGTGAAGTCAACACAAACTCGAATTTGGCCATTATTCCTCGTTACGGGAATAATTCTTGAAATCCACGTGGGGTATTTAACTTCACGAATGAAGCCTGCCTTAATGAGTTTGTTAACTTCTTTCTCGATCAATGGACTAAATCCGGCCTGAAGCGTCTTTGAGCCTGCTTGATAGGACGAGGCCCGTGCTTAACTGCTAATTGATGGATCGCTATTTTGGGATTCCAACCAGGTATTTATTTATATCTCCAAGCGAAGACATCCATGTATTCTTTGAGTATATTCATATAAGCTATTTCTTCATCAGCTTCTAGGAAAACACTCAAGTAAGTTAGTCTTGGGTCTTTGTCAGTGCCAAGGTTAACTTCTTTTAAGGGATCGATCATGGTCCTCACTCCCTCCTCAAATTCTAGTGGAGCATCTCCAGCATCCTTCTCTTCCTGTGGATCATTATCATTGACGGACATAGGATAGCACCAAACAGTATCTCCCAACTCTTCATCAATTTTCAGTTGACATGAGGTATCGTTCTCAATCTGAGTTGTAACATGACATGAGGAGCCTATACTTTCTTCATCTTCCTCACGCTCTTTGATAAACCACAATGTGAGCCTTCGCCTTTAGTACCTCTTTACATGAAACTATGAGTTCCACACGTCGTTTCATCCTAGAAGGAATTATGCTTTCAAAATCATTTTGGATCATAGGTGAAGAAGCATCATTACTCTTAGGTAACTTCTTCGATGCTTATTATTCTTCTTCTTCGATGGACCTAACTTCTTAAACACAGAATTTCTTGCTGTAGGTTTTCCAAGTCAATCAAAGACAAAAGCATATAAATTGAAAGAAGCACACTCATCTTCTATAGTGATATAGTTATTGCTTTCCCTTCTTATGGAGATACGCATCGGTGATGGCTGGCTATAGCCTAAACCTTCACATGCTTGCCCAGTTGTGCCCTCCAATGGGAATTTCCCTAGCCTAAGCTCATCAGGGTTGTATCCAGCCTTTGTAAGTAACTTGTAAGTATTTGGATCAAAACCTTTTATACATTTTGTGGGGAGTGGTGTATCTTGTGGCAGATTTTGAGCCACAAAATTTCTCAACAGCTTTGAAGACAAGTTTATTGCATTGATCCGTTTGTTAGGAAGAGTCAACCCTCCTAGTATATTACATTGTACATCAGATGAATGACCCTCTACTTTCTTCACCTTTCGGACATAATGGAGTGTAGAGGTTGGCTTTCTTTTTGAGGGCATGGTCTTTTTTTATTTGGACAAGTACTAGGCTCCCTAGCATCAACTTTGGCCCTTTTAATGGCGTCATTGGTTGTTTCGCCTTTAAGCTTATAAAACTGTCAGTTTGACACCTTCAAGCTTTACCCTTTTCACAACATAATTCTTCATATAGAACTTTACATCGGCAAAGTGTGACTCCACTTCAGTGAAAGGATTATTGTCAGCAACTATTTTGCTTTCTATTCCATCTTCGAGGTACTTCAGACATTGATAGTAAGAAGATGAGACAATTTTGTTCTCGTGCACCCAAAGCCTTCCCAACAATATATTATATGAAGTCTTTGCATCAATCACATGAATCCGTGCACTTGATCGCAAGTAGTCCATATGAATTTCTAGCATAATCGATCCTATAAACCTCTATCGCCCTTGATTGAACCCTTGTATAACTGACGACTTTCGTTAAGCTCTTCAGTTGTGATGCCAAGATCTTTCAACGTGTGGATGGGTATGTTGACCCAAGACCTTTTGTCATCAAAACCCTATTTATCTTCTTCTCTAGCACGTGACCCACCATATACAAAGAACGATTGTGTAGAGTTTCACCAAATAGAAGATTATCATCTGTAAATGTGATCTTTGTGTCACATGCATGTACTTTTTTAAAAGGGGGTTCCACAAAATTTTTAGAAGATGACGGAGATGCTTTAGATGGAATTTCACCCACCGCTTCGTCTTTCTTAGCAAGGGAAACCTTCAATGAAGTTTCACTAGTTGTTTCTCCCTGGATAGCACTAAAACATGATGCTTCAACATTATCTTGAGTGGCCTCCGCATAGAACCAACTTGGTGAGAATTCCCCTAAGGTCACAAGACATCACAATTTCTGGTGGTGATGCATTTCCACCTTTGGCCCCTTTGGACTCCTGAACGACTTCTGCTTCTTTGATATCTTCACAATCTTTTGTCTGATTGGTTGTTCAAGTGATTCTTTCCATGGACTTGTCTTGTTGCGTCTCCCCCTAGTCATGAGAATCCAACCTTCATCATCATCTGTATCGATTTGGGATTTTTCTTGCTCTAATGGCCCTTCTTCTTCAGGTGTATATATTTGGACTAGGTCAAGAGTCAAACATGATAGAGATCTAATTAGAGCTTGCCTTTCCATCATCAAGGACAATCTTCTTTTCATTAACCAATTGCATAACCTTGTCCTTGAAGACAAAACATTTTTTAAGAAGGTGACTTACAAGTCTACGATACTTGCAATAATTTGGGTCATCTGTCTTCCCAACTTCATTGGGTCATTTCATCTCTGGCAACTCAATGAGCTTTAGCTCAACCAATTCCTCAAAAATTTCAGGAATATCAGAATCCAAAAAAGGGTATTTTTTTCTTGTATCTCTCTCAAGGTTAGCTTTTGGTTTGGACGCTCTTGAAAAGTCGTCTTTACACTTTGCTACCTACTCTCCTTCGTAGTAAAACTTCACAGGTGACATATGAACATTCATGGATTCTTTGTTGTCATTCCTGGGCACAAATTTGCTCTATTTCTTGGGTTCCTATTTGTCCATTCCTTTGCGAGGTACATGAACAAGCATGCCATCTTTTCCGGTAAAAGACATGCTCAACTCCATATCATGAGCATGAGTCGCTAGATCTTCAAAAGACTTAGGTTTGAACCCTTATAGGATATCCAGTGCATCCCTTGGATACATATTTCTATAATAGAAACTTCACTAAGTCTGTATTTGCAATTAAGGCTCACGTTCCTCCATTGATTTATGAAGTCGATGATAGATTCATCCTTTCTTTAGCGAGTATTTATGAGTTCTACCATGCTCATTGTACGCCTTGTACTATAGAAGGGATTAAGAAACTCATGCTCCAGTTGCTCCCAATTGTCAACGGAATGAGGTTCAAGATCTATGTACCAGTCAAAGGCATTTCCTTTCAAGGACCGGATGAATTGTTTGACGAGATAGTCTCCATAGGTCCTAGCATTATTAGTGTCTCCACAAAGTTTGCAACATGCTGCTTTGGATTTCCTTTGCCTTCGAACTGCTGATATTTAGGGGGTTGATAACCGGCAGGCATTTTGAGGCTATCAATCCTTGTAGTGTAAGGCTTGGCATACATATGGGAAGACCTCGTAGAGACTTCATACTTGTCTTTAATGGTCTCTTCAATGAACTCCTTTAATTGATCAGGTGGGATCATTCTTTCGGTAGAAACTGGCAGCTCCTAGATAGTTGGTGCTTGCTTCACAAGATTTTCAATCTCTTGAATATCAATACCCTTCCCAGGTGCATGGCTAGATTCCCTATCTAGTATGTCGTCTAGCCTGTCCATCAACTTATCGATGCGAGACTCTTGGTGTTGCACATGCCTAGTCAATCCTTCAATCATCTTTACTAGATTCGCAAGTTGTTCTTCCATAGATGAAGTATTAGTTTCATCGCTTGCATGACTATTGTGAAGAGTAGCATGGATTATTGTGGAAGTTGATCTTCAAAGGGCTCACATTACGCGATGCATATGGAGAAGATTCGTTGGATGAGTCCTGGCCTTTCTTTGCAGTAAAGTTCTTGGAACCAGAGACCTCAAGAAGAGCCAAAGTCTGCTTGATCTTTTCAGCAACACTGTTTGTAGAGGACCTCACTCCCTTTGGGGTTGAAGATCCAAAATCAGAAGTTGGTGGACAACACTTGCCGTGTTTGTTGTCCCAGCATAGTAGTTTTGCTTCTTGTAACAGCTCTAACACTTCCATAGGTAATACCAAGGATTCCTTCCACTTCAGCAGAGAACACGGAATCAACAGCCTTAGAGGAAGTTGATTGGGAAATCTTCTTAAAAGTCATTTTAGTATTCTTTGATGCTTGAAAAGTTGAGATGAGAGGTAGAGACGGTCCCACTTGGCGTACCAGAATTTGTAGACGATAAAATTCTCATTGAGAAAATAATAATCAAGAATAAAAATATCGCAAAATTTATAGTATTTGATTTCAATATGTAAGTGTTACAATCTCTACAAATCCTCTAATTCGCCTTTTCAAGTGTAAATTCAAGTGCTCTTGAATTTGAAGTTGTTATTGAATCCGATCTTGAATCTTGATTTTGATCTTGTTCTTAAGCTTGTTCTTGAGTTCAAGAGCTTTTAAGCTTGTTCTTGAACTTGAATGCTTAAATGTTTGAATTCTTGAACTTGTAGAGAAATTTGTGGCATTTGATCCACAAGCTCTCTCTAGCTTTTTGTTAGAATTCTTGATGTGAATTCTGAATTATGAAGACTCCTATATATAGTTATAGAATAGAGGAGTCATGATGGAATCAGGCTTTCTCTGGCCAATCAAATTTAAGTGATATGACATAGTGAGCTTTAATGAAATGGGCTTGTCATTTTGACACATGACATGATCCTATTGGCTTCTTTGTTTGACTTGGCGTGCCACGTCATTTGACACGTGGCGTTAAGTGGGCCTTTTGGATGGGAGAATATTAGGCCTAATAAAGTGGGTCATCTTTTGTAGCCCAAATAAATGAATTTGATCTTTTAATTAAATTTATATTTTATTGGACTTAATTAATTAACCCAATTATATTAATTCATGATATTTATTTGGACGAATATATTTTTGAGTTTAATATAATTTCCATCAGTTTATAAAATTTATATTTTAATAAATTTTATTGATTACAACTACAAATCATAATAATTAGCAATTTAATATGTTTCTATATATATAAAAGGTTTAATTGATTTTTGAAATTTTATCGATGTCCCATAAATTGGATAACATATATTTTTGATTATTTGATACGATTAAAAAAACTATAAAATTATATCAATATCACATAAATTGAGGTAGAGAGAGTAACATATCCTATTTAAAAATAACGTAAAAAATATTATAAACAACATTAAAATATTTTAACAAAAAACTTTTAAAAACTTGATTGACTCTTGATATTCTATCAGTGTCGGCTGCCACATATATTAGGATAAAAGAAGTAACATATACTATATGAAAAATTATGTAAAAAATACTATAAACTATAATACTTAAAAATTTAAAATATTTATAAATCATAAAAAAAATTTAATTGCTTCTCAAATTTTATTTATGTCACATGCGTACTCTGATCTCTAATATTATGATCATATAAGAGAGAGAAATTGAACTATGTGTAGGATTTTTATTTAATTTATAACTATGAAAAGCTATTGTTTTTTAAAAATAGATAAAAAGGCAAAAATTGGTATAAATTAACACCAAAAAAAGAATAAATCAACTTACTCCCCCGTCCAACTTTACTTGGCCCCCAAACTATTTTGAGATGTCCAATAATATTTGTCCACTTTATGAAATCAAGAGATAATTTTATACTTAGTTCCTAATTTACCCTTATCATTAATTATAGTTATTTCTCTATTACATTTTTCAAGACATTATATTTATTATATTCAAATAGTAATTTGATAAAATTGCCCTATCAGTTACTACTTGTTAATCTCTGGGCTAAATCAATAGAGGCCAAGTAAAATTAGATGAAGGGAGACTAAATTATGTTACATGAAATTTATTGTTAGAAAAATAACAGGACATGTAAAGTTACCATGACATTCCAAACTAGCTTCTCGGGTTGAGTGTCTTTAGTTTTATTCCAAGCTCTTACGGCAATTTCTTTGGCACTAAGAAACTCCAGCACCTCAACTTCTAGTGACCAAAAACAACATCACTAATTTATAATTTTCCACGTGTTATATTAATGGTCACAAAGAAATGATTCTTAAATTATCCAAATTTAATTTCTGAACTTGAGGCTCAAAATATTCAATTTTCATACTCGTACGAGATTTAAACAATGTAATCAATACATCAGTAGTTTGATTTCAAGTTCATAACATAAAGATTTTAAATTTCAAAAATCAAGAATATTTAATTATAAATCTATCTTCAATTTTTTATTTTTACGGTTCAGAATCTAAAATTTTATATCAAATTTGTGGATCAAAGCATATAAATAAATTATGTATTCTTGCAAAATAAACAAAATAAAGATAGAAGCATGTTCCAGCATTACATATTAAGAAACGTGAATAACTAGGCAGCTCTTCGTCAGCATGGCTGCTTGAGCTGTTTGCTTCTTCGCCGATATTATATGGACCTGTAAAAATAATTTGCGGATTCATTAATTTAATATTCCCAAAGCAACTTGATTATATTTATTCAGCTGCTTCAATTATGATTTTAATTAGCCTAATAAATTATTTTTGTGAGTTTCTTAATTTAATATTTCTAAAGCAGCTTGATTATATTTCTTCAGCTGTTTCAATTATGATTTTACAACATTATCCCTAATAAATTATTTTTGTGAGTTTCTTAATTTAATTTCCAAAGGAACTTGAATATATTTCTTTAGTTGCTTCAGTTATGATTTACAACATTAGCTCTGATAAATTATTTTGTGAATAAGCAGGCATCTCTCTGCCAACATAACTGCTTGAGTTGCCTGCTTCTCCGCCGCTATTATATGGGATCCTAAAAAGAACTTTGTCTGCTTCTTCGCCGCTATTATATGGGACCTGTATAAAACACTTGCAGGTTTCTTAGTTTAATATTTTCAAAGTAGTTTGATTATATTTCCTCGGCTGCTTCTAAGTCAAATGATTAATAACTTACAAATTTTAAAATGCATACAAAAAATATATTCGCATCACAAAAATTGAGATAAACAATATTTGTTGTAACTAGTTTATAAGAAAAAACGCATTGAAAACTGTCCCAATTAAATCTTTTTAGATGTCAAGCTATTAAAAACACTAAAACTCTGAAATTTATTCTTTATGTAAAATATTTGGACTTTAAGGCGTTATTTGGTACAAACATGATAATGCAGGGATTGGTATTATAGGGATTAACAATGTAAAGATTAGTAAAGCAAAAATGATTTTTTATCAAGTGTTTGGTTCATTATTTCTCATCTAATGTTGTGCTTGATTTAAAACTATATAAAAAATTTCTTTTTAATTTTACCTTTGAATTATTATGGAATCAAAGTAGATTATTTTTTTGTAACTTCTAACTAGTTAGTAAAATAATAATTTTGTCGGCATGTTTGTTATTTTCTCACTTGAATTATTTGAGAATAAATAATTGTGTTATTAATAAACTCGTTACTAATAAAACGTCAATTTTTAATTTAATAAACATAGGCCTTCGATTAGCGAAATCGAAAAGATGGTAAACACTTGTAAAATAAACAATCTATATTTACATATAAAAAGTTGAAAGTGATACTTTTAGTATAGCGTTTATATCTTACGAGGCCACTCAACTTTGAGAATATATTTAACATGATTGAACTTTGTTTTGTATCAATAAAATCACTCAACTAAATTAATTTTAAAATAATTGGCATGGCAAAATTTTTTTTGTTATTATGTAAATATGAAACCACAAATAAATAAATTTAAAAATTTGACATGGTAAATTTATTTATTTTTTATATTATGAAAATATGAACCCACAAATAATAAAATTTGTAAACTAATTTATTTAAATAAATTTACTAATACAAAACTACAAATATAAAACATAAAGCATGAAAATAACAAAAAGTGTAAAAGAATTTGAGGATGTTTTTGTCTTTATATATTTATCCCATGGTATTGAATCCAGGGCAAACAACCATACTATTCAATATAAGAGTCAATATTACCTGAATATGTCAACCTAAAATATTTACTAACCAATGTCATTAGTTTTTTTTTTCTTTCAAAAGAGGTCATTTCAGAAACAAAAGGAGTATTAAAATAAAGAAAAAAAAAAAGAAGGAGAAAACGTGTGACAAAGGGATAAACTAATTAACGCCAATTGTGTAAAATAATGTTATAATTTATGGGGGAAAGAAAATAGAAAAGTAAGAAAAGGAGGGAACCGACTGTGGCATTAAATTTTTGTATTATTTTATCTCTCCAACATTTATTACTTGTAATCATTGTGGATATTTTACTAAAAATATATGATATAAACAATGTATAAAAAGCAATAATAATTTTATCAAGTATTTATATCCAAATGTATCAAATACAAACGAAAATGAGAACCAATGTATCCATCAAGTAATATACCAACTAAGACCCAAATATTGGGAACGAACATATATCAACGCATACATCAACTGGTGAACTAAAAAAATTTATATCAAGTGATTATATCCAAATGTATCAAAACAAACCAAAATGAGAACCAATGTATCCATCAAGTAATATACCAACTAAGAACCAATATTGTCAATGAACATATATCAACACATAATCCAACTATTGAACCAATATTTATATTAATTGTTTGGATGAACATATATCAAAACCACTATTACTATCAAGTAAGGTACCAACAATGAACCAATATTTGTATGTATTGGTGATCCAATATTTATATCAAGTGTTAGTATCAACATATATCATAGAACCAATATGAGAACCAAATGAAAGAAAAAAAATGCAAAGAAAGGAGAAAAATGGTTGTCAAGAAGATGAAGAAAGGAAGGGTGCAAGAAGAAATTTGAACGGACAAAAGAAAAAAAAAAGGATGAAGTCAATTCTTAGAAAAGTAAATTTGGCCTAGTGAAAAAATAAAGGAGAGATAGTCTTCGCGTGGGAGAGTCAAAAAGGAACCAATCAGAAAAATATTTAATCACAAATTCTAACACCAAAAAAATGTTAAAATAAAATACAAATAGGACCAAAAAAGTGACTAGACATGTATACTTTGGTAAATAAAAACTACAGAAATCGAGATTTTAAAAAAAAAATCCGAGAGTCCAAAGATAAATAAATAAATAAATAATCCTAGTTTGTAAATAAAATAGACATTGACATGGAGTGTAATATCAAATCTTAAGTTGACTTTTATTGCAATTTATCCTTAAATCCAAGGTATTAGCTAATACCACCAAATGGAAGGTATTAGTTAATACCATGTATGATGTATTAATTAATACATGGATTAGTTATGCATGGGTCCAAAAATCCTACCAAACATAGCATTAGCTAATACCATATGTAATCCATGGATTATATCTTCTAATACCGCCTACTAAACGGCCTCTAAGTGCCGACTCTTCGAATTCGGAACCTGAGCTACACAAGCACCATATTTACATGATAAAAAGATCATAAGTTTCTCATACAGATAGATAGTATTGGAGAAGTTCAAAATTCGGCAAGACAAAGAAGGTGATAGGATAATTGCTTAGTTATGCGTCGAAAACTTCAAATATAGATTCGGGCATTGATTTCCCTTTTTCGTGAGTACATATTTCCTCCCATTCTTTTTCTCAAGTATTGAAAAATATCATGCTATTGCTGGAAAAAAATGAATCTAGTATCTCAAAAAAAAATATTTTATTTCCTATTATTGAGAATATTATTTTACTATGTCCTAAATTGTTCACTCCATAAAAAGTCATTGATTAGCAATTATATGGATTTTACTATCTTTTTAATTCGTTAACCAATAAAAAAAAAATTTAATTCAACATTTAGTTGGCCAGCGGCTATTTTCTTTAAGGTGCATTGCTTTAATGCCATTTGCCTTAATGCAATTTCATTTCCATTGACATTGGCACATGGTATTACTATATATATGTTACATAATTCTAATGTGAGTGTAAGAGAAGAACACATATTTCTAAGAAATCTTCTATTAGTGCGCTGGGTTTCTTATTTAAATCTTTTGTTAGATTTTGGCTCCTACTTTTGTACTAGAAGAGCTTGTTGAATCCTAGAGGATACATCCATACCAGGTGAAATATCCCTAAGGACAGTGTCTTTTCACATACCTGTTAAGAAGCTCCATTAAAGGAAGAGTTGTGAAATGAAAATTGTTTCATTCATTCTAATCTGTAGATGGAC
>JAPFFP010000012.1:12909333-12929878 GCA_026153255.1 Solanum medicagineum | reverse complement strand
CCGGGCAAGTCCTTGGGAAACACGTATGGAAACTTATTCAGCACCAGGACAGAATTGAGATTAGGCAATTCAGACTCCACATCCTTAACTCTCACAATGTGATATATGTGTCCCTTGTAGATCATCTTCCGAGCTTTGAGGTAGGAAATAAACCGACCTTTAATAGCTGAGTCACTACCTTTCCATTCAAGTATGGGCTCATCGGGAGGTGGAACTTGACCTTCCGAGTTCTACAATCTAAAGAAGCATATGATTCATGCAATCAATCCATTCCAAGAATTACATCAAAATCATACATTTCAAGTTCCACAAGATCACACAGGAATACCTTATGCAACATAGATACAGGACAACCACAATAGACTCTGTGTGCAACAACAGATTCACCCATGGGAGTATAAACTGATTAAGGCTCCCACAAATTTCTGGACTCAAACCAAATTTAATAGCCAACAGAGGGGTCACAAAAGACAAGTTTGCACCCAGATCAAGCAAAGCATAAGCATCAAAATCAAAGACTTTTAACATACCAGTCACAACGTCCGGAGCATCCTCAACTTCCTGAAGCGCATGAAGAGCATAGAACTTGTTGTTCCTCGGAGCGACACCCTGAGGAACCCTTGGCTGACCTTGTCCACCTTGAGCCACCTGACCTTGACCTTTCTCAAGGTTATTGGGACAATCGGCAACTTTGTGATTCTTATCACCACACTCGAAGCAAGCACCCAATTCTCTCCAATAAGGACGTATGTGGTGCTTCCTACACTTGGTATACATAGGGTACCCCTGACCACCACCAATCGATGCCTTAGGAGGAGCCACCACAGCATTAGCAACCCGAGCACCTGAACCTTGGCCCTGTTAGAATTGGCCAAAACTACCAACCCGAGAGTCGGAGAACGCACCATCAAAACGGGCCCTTTTAGGATCATGCATTCTCCTCCCTTTGAGCTTCTCCCCTTCGATCTGTTTGACATAAACCACAAGTCTAGAGATGTCCATATCCCGATTAAGCATGGTCGTACAGCATTCGTGAACAAGCAAGTCAAAAACACCAGAGACAAACTTGTGCATTCTTGTACGTGGATCAGCCACAAGTGTCGGAGTTGTCACGACCCAAGCCTAGGGCCTAGATATGACATAGCGAATGGGGAACCTGAAAGAACCCCAAACAAGCCTCTTAACTTGTCATTACACATCCTTAGTCGCGGAAGCATACAAAGACATATAGATTAAGACTAGGGGCAATGAGACTAAGGGAAACCTTGCATAAATGTCATAATCAAGCGTCAAGAGTCAAAGCTCATACATAAATACACAACATGTCCAACAAGTACCTCTAATACATAGATAGAGCGGAGGCTAAGACAAGCTACCGAGCTCACCCTTATAGTCAATAGAACATAAGAAAGTGTCTCAATACAAAGACAATAGTAACTTAGACCAAGGTCCCCGAAATGAAGGACTTACCAACAAGCTTAGAATAGCACCGTCTAGCCATGTGGAGGAGGAGGATAATCAACTTGGGCACCAGTTCCTACATGGTGCTAGCTTGTAGGCAAGAGTATATGTTAGTATGTTTGAATGAACTAAGTATGCGGGATGCAATGCAACAAGAGATAAGCTTCATGATCAACAAGCATAACATTAGGCAATAGGCATAATAAAGCAATATGACATGTATTTTCAATGCATAAGTAAAACATGCTTATGTAAATCATACACATATAGGATACCATATTTTAATAGGAGACCAAGCTAGATTTCCAAGGTATAAGCCCCTTGGGGTTGGTGATGATGGCACCCATCACCTTAGCATGTGAGGTACAAATCCCTCATTAAGGTTAGTGATGATAGCACCCATCACCCTAGCGTGTGAGGCACAAACCCCTCATCAAGGTTAGTGATCGCACCCATCACCCTAGTGATTGAGATATCATCCCCTCAACTAGGTTGGTGATGATCCCACCCATTACCCTAGTGGTTGAGTGTTTAACCCCTCAACTAGGCCCCCGAATTAGGAGTGGTCTATCACAACACTTTATATAGTACTCATCATGTACATAAGCTCATTTCATCATCATATAGTCAATCATATCATATCTCATACTTTAGACCTTCATCTCCTCAAGAAACCATAACCGGACATTTTATCAAGTACCTTGGCGGCGTGTAATGGGTGTAAAAGACCATGCAATTTAGAGATGAAATCATGCAAGAAAATCCATTGTAAAACCATCAATCAACACCTTGAAACACCCCCAAGACATTCACATCAAAACTCCTCATCAAATCTAATATTAGATCCAAGATTTAAAGCTCAAAACATGCTAAAACAACCATACTTTCATGAACTAAAATCACTATGTAATAAATTTCTCAATATACGTGACCCACATGTAAAATAAACTTTAAATCATGCATTATTAAGCAAAAGAGGGTTTAGGCACCATGGGTAGAAGGACCCAATGGTTCAATACCACATACCTTAGCCTTAGGGAAGTTCTTGATGAAGTTTGAAAATGGAGGTTTGAAGCTTGAAGAGAATCCTTAGCTTTGGCTGAGGGTTTTGGGTCTTGAATTTGGGAGTGAAAATATGGCTGTGTGTTTTAGTGAGTGTTGGGAAATGTTTTAGGGGATATGAGAGTGAAATTTGACTAAGTATAGGTAAAAAAAACACGTTTGGAAAAACTTAGGCTCAACACTTAGAAAAATTGGGACGGACTAGGAAAAATTGCACAGAAAATACACATCTCCACGTCGCGAAGAGGACGCGGAGGCTCTCTGGAAATCGCACCAAGTGAAATTTCATAATTCAATTCCTTTGCCTTAAATTCGAGGTTAGACCCTTGTCACCCTAATTTGGACCCCTTGAATAAGAATATGAAGTCGGATTTCTGAAATAACCAACGAATATTTAGATATGTGGAAAATTAGATTCTGTGCAGTTTCGAGGCACATTTTTAGGTACTTTTTGGGGTCGTTTCAACATCTTCCCCTTGGAACATTCGTCCCCGAATGTAAAAGAGACGTACAAGATAAGAGTGATCATAAACAAATCAGCCCCAACAAGAATAACGTAACATGTAAAACACCATTTTCAAAATCTTAACATGAGTGTAAAATCATCATAAGTTTACCAACTTAAACAAGAATGCATATGAATGGCATAGGGGCTGAAATGTAAGACTTGAAGTCACATATGGAACTTAGGATTATTACCTTAGGCTTGAGTAGAGTGGAAAAGATATGGATACCGCTTTTGCATGTCTGCTTCTGCCTCCCAAGTAGCACTTTCGGCTTGTTGTTTCCTCCAAAGGACTTTAATGGATGCCACCTCTTTGTTCCTCAATCTCTTTAATTGCCTATCCAAGATCTAAATCGGAACCTCCTCATAAGTTAAGTTATCCTCAATAACACCCACAATGTCAAGAGGCATAATGGCATCAGGACCACCAACATATTTTCTCAACATAGAGACATGAAATACCGGATGGACCAAATTTATTTCACTAGGCAACTTCAACTCGTAAGCTACCTTGCCAACCCCCTTAATCACCTCATAAGGACCTACATACCTTAGACTCAACTTCCTTTTTTACCAAAACGGACTACACCTTTCATTGGAGATACCTTTAAATAAACCCAATTACTCACTTGGAATTCTAGGTCTCTTCTTCTAACATCGGCATAGTATTTTTGACAACTTTGAGTTGTCCTCAACCTCTCCCTAATTGTCTTAACCTTCTCAAGAGCTTCCATTACTAGATCCAGCCCTAATAAAGCCACTTCTCCAACCTCAAACCAACCTAGCGGTGATCTACAATGTCTCCGATAAAGAGCCTCAAAAGGAGCCATACCGATGCTAGAATGGTAGCTATTGTTGTAGGCAAACTCAATCAATGGAAGTTGGTCATCCCAACTACCTTTAAGCTACAAGACACAATTCATAAGCATATCCTCAAGTGTTTGAATCGTCCTTTCGGCTTGGCCATCCGTTTGAGGGTAGAAGGCCGCACTAAGGTGAACTTTTGTTCCAAGACCCCATTGAAAAGATCTCCAAAACTGTGAGTAAATTGTGCACCACGATATGATATGGATAAGGGAACCCCATACAACCTCACTAACTCATAGATGTACAACCTTGCATACTCTTCAGCCCCATATGTAGTCTTGACCGTTAGAAAGCGAGTCGATTTCGCCATCCTATCAACCACAACCCATATGGAATCAAAGCCTTTTCTAGTCTTGGGAAACCTAACCACAAAATCCATATTAATCACCTCCTAATTCCAAGTAGGAATCTCTATGTCTTGGGTTAGGCCATTCAGCCTTACATGTTCAGCCTTGACTTGTTGAAAACTATGGCAACCAGAAACAAATTTGGCAATATCCTTTTTCATGCCGCCCCACCAATACACATCCCTCAAGTCTCAATACATTTTGGTGGAACCGGGGTGGATAGAATAAGAAGAGTTATGGGCTTCATCAAGAATTATCTCCCTCAAACCATCAACACATGGCACACACAACATACCTTGGTATCTAACGGCCCCATCTCCCCCTTGGGAGAAAACCTCTATCTTGCCCTCTTTCACCAAGGCCTTCAATTCTAGCAAGGAGGAGTCTAGATCTTGTTTTTCTATCACCTCATTAACCAAAGAAAATTTAGAACCATAAAAAAACCACACCATTTCCTATATCTTCTAACCTCACCCCCAATCTAGCCAATCCATGCACCTCCCTAGCCATCTCCCTATCACCACCATTCACATGAGCTAGACTACCCATAGACACCTGACTCAAAACATCCGCCACAACATTTGCCTTACCGAGATAGTAATGCACACTTATGTCATAGTCCTTAAGGAGTTCTAACCACCTTCTTTGTCTCAAGTTGAGATCTTTTTGTGTGAATACATATTGAAGACTCTTATGATCGGTGAAGACATCAACATGCACCCTATACAAATAATGACGCCATATCTTTAATGCAAACACCACGGCGGCTAATTCAAGATCATGGATAAGGTAGTTCTTTTCATGCACTTTGAGTTGTCTAGAAGCATAGGCTATGGCCTTACCATTTTGCATTAGTACACAATCCAAACCAACTTTAGATGCATCACAATACACAACAAAACACTCACGCCCATCCGATAGTGACAATATAGGAGCGGACACTAGTCTATCTTTCAATGTTTGGAAACTTTTCTCACATTCATCAATCCACACAAACTTAACCTTTTTTTGAGTCAATTTTGTCATAGGAGAAGAAATGGAGGAGAACCCGTTCACAAACCTTCTATAGTAACCTGCAAGGTCTAAGAAACTCCTAATGTCCGACGGGGTCAATGGTCTAGGCCAATTCCTAATCACGTCGGTTTTCTTAGGATCCACTTTTATACCGTCTGCCGACACCGCATGACCCAAGAATGCAACCTCCTTCAACCAAAATTCATACTTGTCATATTTAGCATACAATCTCTCCTCCCTTAGTCTTTGCAACACGACCCTCAAATGGCCCATATGCACTTCCCTACTATGTGAATAAATCAAAATATCATCAATGAAGACCACAACAAAGGAATCAAGTTAGGGTTTGAAGACTCTATTCATTAGGTCCATGGAGATAGTCGGCGCATTAGTCAATCCAAAGGACATCACCATAAATTCATAATGCCCATATCTAGTCTGAAAGGCCGTCTTGTGAATATCACACTCCCTCACCCTCACTTGATGGTACCAGGACCGAAGATCAATCTTAGAGAAAAACCTAGCCCCTTACAATTGGTCAAAGAAGTCATCAATCCTTGGAAAAGGATATCTATTCTTTATAGTGACCCTATTGAATTGCCAGTGGTCAATGCACATCCTAAGTGACCCATCTTTCTTCTTTACAAACAACATCTGTGCACCCCAAGGTGATTGGCTAGGTCTAATAAAACTCTTTTTCAACAATTCTTCCAATTGCTCCTTCAACTCCATCGGGGCCATACGGTAAGGGGGAATCGAGATAGGTTGAGTGTCATGAAGGAGATCTACACTAAACTGAATCTCCCTTTTAAGAGGGACACCGGGAAGGTCATTTGGGAAGACATCAAGGAATTCACTTACAACCGGGACCGACTCAATGGAAGGGACTTTGGACTCCACATCTTTAACCCTTACAAGATGATACAAACATCCCTTGGAAATCAACCTATGGGCTTTAATGCATGAGATGAACCTACCCATCACTACCACATCATGACTTTCCCACTCAAGGACGGGTTCATTTGGAAATTGAAACTTGACCCTACGGGTTCTACAATCAATAGAAGCATAGTAGGCATACAACCAATCCATCCCAAGAATAACATCAAAATCAACCATATCTAATTCAACAAGATCACAAGGTAAGATTTTATGTAAGATGCAAACCGGACAATTTCTATACACCCTCCTAGCAACAATAGATGCACTAATAGGAGTAGACATTTCACATGACTCATGCAATAACTTTGACTCAACATGGAACTTTTTAGCAACAAATGGGGTGACAAAGGAAAGAGTGGCACCCGGATCAATCAAAGCATATACATCAGAATCAAAGATTTTCAACATACCAGTAACAACATCGGGGACCTCACCAACCCCTTAACTCCTATGTAGAGCATAGAATCGAATGTGCCTTAGGACACCACCTTGAGGACCACCTCTACCCAATGGAATCATATTTGCACCCCGAACCTTGCCACAATTTCTTAAACAATCTACTTTTTTGTAACCAAGCTCCCCACATTCAAAACATGCACTGGAACCCTTCAAACATCGCTCTTATGACCCCCTCCACATCTAGAACACACATCATTAGGAGCCACACCAACAATACCTTGAGGCCTAGGGAAGTCATTGGCAAACCCCCTATTAGTAGCATAAGGATACCTTTGGCATTAAAATCTAGTACTCTTTTGGAACTTGCCCTCAAAGTGGGCTCTATTGGCCTCATGGCCCCTCATCTTTCTCAACTTTTCTTCTTCCATTTGCTCGGCTTATGTCATCAACCAAGAGAAGTCCATGTCACCAATAAGCAAGGCGGATCGGCATTCTTCACTTAACAAGTTGGAAACCCCCATAACAAACCTATTCATCCTTGACCTAGAGTCGGCAACCAAGTGAGGGGCATACTTTGAAAGTTGATTAAATTTAAGGGCATACTCCCTCACACTCATAGTACCTTGTTTCAAATTCATAAACTCTACCAACTTTGCTTCCCTAAGCTCAAGAGGGAAGAACCGATTAAGGAAGGCCAATTTGAATTCCTCCCAAAGCACCACATAGCCATTACCCTTCTCACCCTTCCATTGATCAAACCAAATTTGGGCCACCTCTTTGAGTTGGTACGCCGCCAACTTCGCCTTCTCATTTGGCCCAACACCCATGATACACAAGATTTTATAAACCTCATCAATAAACTCTTGTGGATCTTCATCCACCTTTGACCCATGGAAAATCAAAGGATTCATCCTTATGAAGTTCCTTACCCTAGCTCCCGGAGGAGTAGCGTTGAGGGGCTTGGGCCCCTTATTGGACTTGGTTGGCACCACTTGGGCAAGCATAGTAAGAGCATCTCGGAGCTCACCATTGGTAGGTTGCTTCTCGGGAGTTTGGGCACATTTTCCTCTAGTGTTTGGCATGATCTAGCATAGAAAAGAACAATTGTTAGGGGGGAAAACTTATTACAACTCTATAGCACAACTTAGACATGAAGAAGGGAAACATTTCCTAAAACACCTCAAAGCCTCCTATTCATAGTCATGGCGCACTTCACAACCATAAATAGGACTCTAATAGACGAGGTGTGTTGGACTCCGAGGATCTATCAACCTAGTGCTCGGATACCAAGTTTGTCAAGACCCAAGCCTAGGGCCTAGACGTGACAACGCAAATAGGGAACCCGAAGGGACTCCAAACAAGCCTCTTAACTTGTCATTACACATCCTTGGTCGCAGAAGCATACAAAGACATATAGATTAAGAATAGGGGAAATGGGACTAAGGGAAACCTTGCATAAACGTCATAATCAAGAGTCAAGAGTCAAAGTACATACATAAATACACAACATGTCCAACAAGCACCTCTAATACATAGATAGAGCGGGCGCTAAGATAAACTACCGGGCTCAGCTTCATAGTCAATAGAACATAAGAAAGTGTCTCAATACAAAAATAATAGTGACTTAGAGCAAGGTCCCCGAAATGGAGGACTCACCAACAAGCTTGGAATAGCACCGTCTAGCCACGTAGAGGAGGAGGATGATCAACTTGGGCACCGGTTCCTACATGGTGATATCATGTAGGCAAGAGTATGCATTAGTACGTTTGAATGTACTAAGTATATGTGATGCAATGCAACAAGAGATAAGCTTCATGACCAACATGCATAACATTATGCAATAGGCATCAATATGACATGTATGTTCAATGCATAAGTAAAACATGCTTAAGTAAATCATACTCATATAAGATACCATATTTGAAGAGGAGACGAAGCTAGATTTCCAAGGTATAAACCCCTTGGGGTTGGTGATGATAGCACCCATCACCTTAGTGTGTGAGGTACAAACCCCTCATCAAGGTTAGTGATGATAGCACCCATCACCCTAGTGATTAAGATATCAGCCCCTCAACTAGGTTGGTGATGATCACACCCATCACCGTAGTGGTTGAGTGTTTGACCCCTCAACTAGGCCCCCGAGTTAGGAATGGTATACCACAACACTTTATATACTATTCATTGTGTACATAAGCTCGTTTCATCATCATATAGTCAATCATATCATATTTCATGCTTTAGACCTTCATCTTCTCAAGAAACCATAGCCGGATATTTTATCAAATACCTTGGGGGCGTGTAATGGGGGTAAAAGACCATGAAATTTAGATGAAATCATGCAAGAAAATCTATTGTAAATCACTCAACACCTTCCAACACCCCCAAGACATTCACATCAAAATACCTTATCAAATCCAACATTAGATCCAAGATTTGAAGCTCAAAACATGCTAAAACAACCATACTTTCATGAACTAAAATCACTGTGTAGTAAGTTTCTCAATATACAAGACCCACATGTAAAATCAACTTTAAATCATGCATTATTAAGCAAAAGAGGGTTCAGGCACCATGGGTGAAGGACTCAATGGTTCAACACCATATACCTTAGCTTTGGGGAAGTTCTTGATGAAGTTTGAAAATGGAGGCTTGAAGCTTGAAAAGAATCCTTAGCTTTGGATGAGGGTTTTGGGTCTTGAATATGGGAGTGAAAATATGCTTAAGTGTTTTAGTGAGTGTTGGGAAATGTTTTAGGGGATATGAGGGTGAAATTTGGCTAAGTATAGGTAAAAACACGTTTGAAAAAACTTAGGCCCAACACTTAGAAAAATCTGAGCGGACTAGGAAAAACTATGCAGAAAATACACGTCTCCGCGTCACGGAGAGGACGCTGAGGCTCTTTGGAAATCGCACCAAGTGAAATTTTATAATTCGATTCCTTTGCCTTAAATTCGAGGTTAGACCCTTGTCATCCTAATTTGGAGCCCCTAAACAAAAATATGAAGTCAGATTTTCGAAATAACCAACGAATATTTAGATATACGAAAAATAATATTTCGGGCACTTCCGAGGCACGTTTTTAGGCACTTTTTGGGATCATTTCAGGGGCATACTTGGAGAGCTTAGTGAACTTGAGGGCATAATTCTTTACACTCATATTATCCTATATGAGGTTGATAAACTCAGTCATCTTGGCTTCCCTACGCTCAAGTGGGAAGAAACGATCCATAAAAGCAAGCTTGAACTCTTCCTAATTGACAGCATAACCACAAAACCCTCTCCATAGACCACTTAGTATACCACACCTATGCTACATCCTTCAATCGATAGGCAGCTAGATCAGCCCCACCTATGACATTCAATACCTTGGAGATCTCACCAAAGAACTTCTGAGCATCCTCGTCAGCCTTAGACCCAAAGAACTCCAGAGGATTCATCCGGGTGAAATCTCTCACTCTGGAAGCCGGAGTGGAATCCTGAGGAAGGTTAGCCTGCGTAGCCTAAGTAGTCACCACTTGGGCAAGCATGTCAAAGGTCGTACGGAACTCACCATGAGTGATAGGCTCATCCCAAGGCCCTTGAGGTGCTTGACCTTCATTAGCTGAGACTGGTCTGGCAGGTCTACCACGAGGCATCTTCTGTAATAGAGTAAGGGTACCATCAAGATCAAGAAGCTAACTAACTATTTGTAGCATGACGTAAGACATGAAAAAGTGAGACAATTCCTAGAACGTCGTCGCAGCCTCCCACTTATAGGAATGGTGCACTTCACACCCATAAATAGGACTTTACTTAACGCGGCATGTTGGACTCCAAGGACATTTACAAACTTAGGGCTCTGATACCATCTTTGTCACGACCCTGACCTAGGGCCTAGACTTGACATGGTGTTTGAGAACCCGAGAGTCCCCAAACAAGCCTCAAGATACCAAAACTCGCATCATCGATTTTGAAAGCGTAATCGACAATCAACACATAGTTTTAAGGGATGGGAATGTAGGACTCACTCTATGGGGCATCACGGGAAAAGGGTTAACATGACTTCACATGACACATAGAATATAAATACTAAGGGGCGGGTACATAAGACTCACACTATGGGAGAAATTCGGGACTTGGGATCTTTCCATCAACATAAGGTCAAGTCACATATCAATACTCAAAGATAACCAAATACATAGCATGGACTTAATCATAATCCATAGCATATATCATAAAGAGGTTTACAAGGTGTTTAACAATGCCTCTATATAGATGGGTCGAGGACCAAGACATGCCCCGAGCTCACCCTCAAGTACAAAAAATGAAAGAGGTAGCATAGATAGATGAATCGTGGTTCGTCCTTGAAAGATAGGACTCACCACTACAAGCAAAATCGGAATCCAAGCTAAGCGTCAAACGGTGGATGATCAAGGTCCTTGGTCCCTACATGGTAAAATCATGTAGGTAAGAGTATGTGTTAGTACGTTTGAACGTACTAAGTATGCGGGGTGCAATACATGTAACTTACCAAAATCTGCATATCAACGTTAGATGAAAAGGGCACATAATATAGAAAGAGTTGAATATCAAAGAATGTAATATAACGAGATGCTATGAAAGTCATGATGCATGAAATACAAATGATGCACTTATCTATATTGGGGATGTGACCTCAACCGACATAAGTATGACTAAGCGAGCTGTTACTTAGAATCCCGATGAAATCCCCCCCCCCTCCATCGGTAAAAAGGTGATCTACTTGCCAAGGGTAGACCATACTTCACCTTACGGGACAACTCTCATTTTGGAAAGGAAACATATGCTAGGCACATAGTTAAATGAAAGAGAGTGAACCCTCCATCCATCGGTGCTAAGTCGTCATCCCACATGAATACATATATGTGTATATACATACATACACACACAGACACACACACAGACACACACACACACACACACATACACACACGCACGCGCGCGCGCGCACACACACACACATATATATATATGTGTACACACTTTCAAGAGACATTAATCTCTTCCAAGATCGTACCATTTCAATGTACTCTTAGGCTCAAAGGCCAAAACACAATTTCATAGTCAATGTACTCATGCATAGGAATAGCTCATTCATATACAAAATGGTGCAAGCACCCAAAATTCTCAAAGAGCCAAATCAAAGATATATATGTGATCACAATATCGCCATAACCAACATTTTATCAAAATAATACCATAAAATAAAATTGGGCCTAACCCATAACATAATTTCTCAAAATAATCCATGTACATGAATGCATATGCTATGCACAATGAGGGAATGAAATTGGTAATTAAGATTCAATCTAAAATCAACATATATAATATGAAATTGAAGTGAAAACATAATTAAATCCATAGTGTAATCACCCATGCATGAATAATTCAAAAAAAGGAACATGCATACTTATAATTTCATAAACCCAAAGTAAATCCTCATATAATTGTTTAAATCACATTACATCATCAAATAAACACTACCCATGCACCAATAGAATTTTAGGAATTATAATATTCAAAATTCAAATTAAAGTAAGCAAAATCCATGTAGGTTTTTTTAAAAATAGTTTTTGGGTCTCCTTGATTAGAAGGAATCAAGGATCAACCCACATACCTTAGACCTTAAGTTCTTTGAAATTGAGTTGAGAAAGAATGGAATCTTGAAAGTGGGTCTTGGAATCTAATTGTTCTTGAGTTTTCTTGAAATAGGTATTGGGGTCTTGGTGGAGACTCTTGAGAGAATTGAGGGTATATTTGAGATGAGAGTAATGAGTTTGATCCTTTGGAATAGGGTTTAGGTCTTTTGGTAAGGTTAAGATGACACTGGAAGTCAAAAAGTAATTAAAATTTACGAAAAATGTCATTAGTGAACGAATGAAAAATTTAACAAAGTGTGCCTCAATAGAGGTTTGATTGGCCATGTGGCACTCCACAGGTCATGTGGAGTGCCCGTCAAAAGGTACTTAGAAAAATAAATGGGAGTTGGGAACACTTAGAAAAAATTCATGTCTGGTCACTTTGACGGACCACTTCACGGGCCGTGCGACGCTTCACGGTCCGTTTAGTGGGCCATTACACCATAATTAGGCACGAAAATGTGGCTAGCCACCCTATGACTCAGGCTCACGAGCCGTCTGAGCCTCCACAACTCGTCAAAGGTGCCCGTGGCACCACCCTTAGCCAAAACTCCCTTCCATGCTACCTTGCCTCTTTTGCACACCCCACGAGTCATCCAAATGGTCAGTGGCAAGGCACACGGGGGCCGTGTCATATGCCTTAGGTGAACAATGGCCCTTTCTATCCCCAAGCCATCCAAATGGCCCATCAAAGGCAATAGTGCCCGTCAAGCTGTCCGTTTGACACAACTACACAAAAGGGTCTCACGAAAATGATCATAACTCCTTCATCCGACATCGGAATAAGATGAAACCAAATGCGTTGCGAAACTAACGCAAAGGGCTTTGATTTGAAATATTGTGGGCCACCTAGTTCCAAGTATGCTAAAAGTTATGCTTGTTTAAAATTGACCCTTCTACTGATACTTGTGTTGAACTTAGCAAACGGAAATCCCTTTGAACTTGGCTTGACATAGGGGACCATGATGGTCTTAAACAATATAAATAAGCTTGAAAAATTTTTGGGTCCTCACACTTATGAAATCACCAATTATGAGCATATCTAGACAAAACATGGAATTTAGCCTTATAAGTGGCTATAATCATGCTATCTTACTCAAGTGCCATAAACTCATCTTTATTATGACCCCCCACAGTGCGAGACATACTTCTCCAGAAATAATGCATGATATGGGTCCAAGTGCGGAGTGGCAGAATCGATGATTGACACTCCACAAAGGCCCAATGCCATTGTTTGGCCTCATCCTAAAGCTGAAAAGTTACAAACTTCACTCTATGTTGGTTCATTGTACCCAACTTGTGTAGCATCTCATAATAGTCTAAAATAAACTCATAAGCATCCTCACTCTTCAATCCTTGAAACATAGTAGGTTTCATCTTCAAGAACTTTGCCAACATCTCATGTTTTGTACCGATCATCACTAGGCCTAAAAGAGAGTGAAAGAAAGCATCATTGCCTATTGCTCTCTCAACAAAGAGATCTACAACAACAACGAGATGAGTGACAGGAGTTGAAGCGACACATGCAGTGGAGATGGTTCCAAAATCAACCAACCTCCCTCCTCCAAAAAGTCAATACCTACTATACGAGGGTTGGATCCAAAGGAGAAAGTCCTACAATGTCAACTTTTTTCTCAACATTGGCATTCTCTTCCACTCTAACATACACATCTCGCTCGATCTCCACCTGAGGTGCCAGATGGATCTCTCCAATGGACACCTTCTCAGCCTAGGCCACACCTTTAGTGGGTGCCACCTTTCCTCTGCCTCAACCTCTTTCTCTCCCTAGGCCTTTGCCTCTTGCTACAGGCTCCCCTCCTGGCTCATTGATTGGAGCGATTTAATGTGCATGTTAACCATCTATGAATAGAAGAATAGAAGAGGTTAGATATAATTTATATTGCTAGACACCAATTAAAATAAAGTCATAGCACGAAAAGAGAGAAAAAAGAAAACATAGGAAGAGATTTCCTAAAGTTTTGTAGTCTTTTGATGAAAACTACAAGCATCTTCATACCATTTTGCAAGACCCCACAAGACTCATTTTGATGCACTGAGATCAACTTACCCAAAGCTTTACCAATTTTTTCATGACCCCAAACCTATTGTGAATGGCAACTACAAAAATCCTATAGTGCAAAAATCAATATCTTAACCCAACCCAGCTAATCTAGCACAATTCAATAATTTTAAGTTACAAAAGCAAGTGAAAATACGAAGCTAATTGAGTTCCCATGAACTCAATAAAAACTTTCATAATATAAGGTACTACCGATAAATTGAAAGTCAATGTACCAAAAGTTTATCTACAATTCTAACATATGAGGATGCAACTTTGAAACTAACAAAAAAATAATGAGTCTGAGTTTGGACAAATGGACTAAAATAGTGGGAGAATTCATAGTAGCTAGAAAGATGCTAACTCATCTTTGGATTCTGAATCAATGATCATCTAACTGAGGTCTCATTGTAGTCCCCTGAATGCTTTATACTCAACAAAAAAAAGTACAAATATAGTATCAGTAAACATAATAAAAATGTATTGATAGAATTATATGATCACTTCAATAAGTAAGATATACACAAACAACTAAAAACTAGTGACATACACATAGAAAAAAATCACAAGTTCACAATTCATACTCAACATATCATCATCACAATTATCAGTCCTAATACAAGTCAACAAGTGATCCTATCAAGGGACCTATACTAAATGGTTAGCATGTCAATGATTAGCGTGTCAGTGTGACACTCAATTCAATAACAATAAAATATGTCAAAACATAACACTCGATCCAACAATAATGAATATGTCAAAACATAATACCTGATCCAATAATAATGAATATGTTGAAATGTGATATTTGATTCACAAATCCATCACAACAATCATCACAATAAATAATATGCATGAAATCATAAATTTACTTCATATCATTATTTCCCTTTTTTCACATACATGTACATAATATTATGGAGTAGTTAACAAGCATATATTACACACATAGGAATATAAAATCATCACCACTCCAAATTTATGCCTTGAACACTATAAAATTAAAGTTGTTCCCTTTTCCACAGTCTTAACTCATTCTTGATCTATAAATAGTGAAGGAAACACATATAATCAACAACAATGAGCTAATGTACTCGAACTATATAAGATCCCAACTTTGAACCACTTTCATGATCATCTCTCCTAATTAAAATTTTTACCCACCATTAATTATAGGTCAAATCTTTCCTTACACTAATCTCCTTAGAATCTAGGTGTAGGAATAAAAAAGCAACTCAGGAAAATAATTAACTTATCTCTTGCAATGGAGAAGGTGAATATAATTGACCTAAGCTTAAAATTCTCAAGTCACTACTCAAAATTTTTTTGACTCAATTTCTTTCTCCATTACCTACCCAAAAACAACAGGCTCAGATCGTTACACTATATCTTCTACATTAAATTATTTTATGTTCTCATATAGAGTTACAAAATATAAGAGTAAAAAAAGGTAAATTGGTTTATACTTGCACATCCTATATAGGCAAGTAAAAGGTTGATCCCTAGTTCAAGAGAACTAAATGTATTTTAATTTAAAAGTAAGGTTTTCTTGTTGGTACCAATTATAATCCTTAGGGGTCGTTGATACAAATACCAATAACCCAGGGACTATAGGAATTAGTAATACAGGGATTATTTTTTATCAAGTGTTTGGTTTATTACTTCTCACCTAATCTTGTGGTTGGTTTAAAATTTTACCGAAACTTTCTTTTCCAATTATATCCTTGAATTATTATAAGATATTATATTTCACGTAATTGGCCGGTCAAGTAGATAATTACCGGAGAATATAATTTATTTATTTTTTGTAGCCTTCTAACTAGCTTGGAGAAGAATAAATTTGTTGTCATATTTTCTACTTAATTTCTCACTTCAGTTATTTGAGATAAATAATTGTCATCTTAATAAATTGATTATTCACAAAATATCAATTTTTAATTTAATAAAGATAGAACATCTACTTTTAAAATCAAAAAGATCATAAATAATAATAAGATCTCGAATAAACCATCTACGTTTACACATAAAAATAGCAAGTTGTAGTTTTAAATGGAGTTAAAGTCTTAAATCACTCAACTTTGAGAATTTATCTATTGAGCTTTGTTTTGTATAATAAAATCACTCAATAAGGCATTTGTATCAACAAAATAACTCAACTAAATTAATAATCGGAACAAATTTTTGACATGTCAATTTTATTTTTTATATTATGTAAATATGAACCCATGAATAATAAAATTTAAAAATTTAATATGAAAAAAAAATATTTTATATTATGTAAATATGAACCCAAAATGAAAAAAAATATGTAAGTTAATTTATTTAAATAAATTTATTAGTACAAAACTACATATATAAAACATAACATCAAGAAAATTAAAAAAAATGATTAAAAAAAATTGAGGGGATTGAGGGATAGTTTGGTCATTTAGGGGGCGTATCCAAGGATTGTTAAACTTTGGATTAGCTATCCCTCCAAATGGGATGTATTAGTTAATATCATGTATATGGTATTAACTAATAATGGATTAGTTAATACATATGCAAAATTTCTAGTAAACATAGTAATAATTAATACCAATAGTTAATCCATGGATTGTATCCCTGTATACATCCTACCAAACGCCTCCTTATAATTTTAAGAGAAAAATTTTCTCCTCTTCTATTCTAAATTATAATTGTAAACTTCGTTGTTTATGTGTAGCCAAGATGGTATTCTTAGGATCGTTTGATATGAGGTATAAGATATAACTATCTCAGGATAAAATATAAGATTATTTTATTCCTTGTTTGATTAGAGGTATTAGTTAGTCATTGGATTATTTAATCCACCATTTTATTTTAGTAATGAAATAAGTTATCTCATATATATGATGAAATAACTTATTTCAGAATTAATTATCTCAGGATAACATGTTCCTAACCAAACGATGTATTAGTTAATAAATCCCTTTCATAGTCCCTCGTTAATTCATTAAACTTGAATTTTATCAATTATTTCATTTTCTTTTTTTGTCATTGGTGTCTTATAATGAGTTGAAAGAACAGTTGGTCAAACTTGCTAAGCAGCCATGCCCGGAGGTTCCATTCTCTTGGTCTACTTTGCCTCGGGAAGTGAGTTGCGGCCCGAAATCTTTTTATTAAAATGGTTGAGAATTATTTGAAAATGAAATTCAAAAGTCCATTTGACCAACAAGATATTGTATTATTATTTGATTTATCATGTGGAAGTATAAATATTTGAGCATATAATATCCTTATTCATTATTCTCTTATCCCCTATTTTATTTTATTTTCTTGAACAAATAAAAGTCATACATGGACCGAGTCATCCGTCGAACAAGCATTTATTCTTGGTGTCCTAAGGGTGTTTTCTATCAAGAACTTGCATTATATATATAATTAAAATTATATTATTTGTATATATTGATGTTGAATTTCATTAGTCATTTTTTCTTTTGAATATTGATTAGAAGGTTTAGAATTCTAGTTATAAGTTTTGATTTGAAATTAATGATTAGTTGACTTAAATGTTTGAAAAAATATCTGTTAACTTTACTTATTTTTCTTAAATTTAAGGATGACTTTCTTTCAAAAAATTAAGAAAAGTATTTTTTAAAACCCTCTTTTAACCTTAAGTTATAATATTTTTCTTATCCGTTACTACCACGATCCCTCCCACCAAAAAATTAAAATTTGTAAATTCTTTTTTTTAAAAAAAATTAAAAATTTATTTTTGAAAAATATTTCACATTTTAAAAATTTTTTTTTACCCATTCATAACGTTGGCCTTCCTACACCCCCACCCCGACCCCCAACCCCACAATAAAATAGAGTTTATTTTTTTAGAAAAATATTTGTAAAGTTTAAAATTATCCTTTTATCCACCTCCTGCCCCTGCTTTCTTTACCCGACTCTCACCAATCCCCATAAAAAAGGGTAAAGTTTATTTTTTGAAAAATATTTTAAATTTTAAATTTTTAATTTTTTTTAGCCTAACCCACCCCTAAAAATAATTTTTAAAATTATTTTTAAAAAAATTAAACTATTTGAATGTTAGTTCTGGAATCGGGTGTGGTCAGATTTCTATTCGAAAGTCAGAGTGGAGTCTAAATTCGAAAGTCAACTAATAGGTCGGAAGTCGAGTTGGGTCCCAGATCAGGTGTTGAGGTCGGGTCTCAAATTAATTTCATGGGATGATTTTTATGTCAGAAACTATTTCCTTAAAAGATACTTTCTATTCTCTAGCAAAAAGAAAAAAAATATTTTTATTCACTAACCAAACAATAAAAAATATATTTCAAAAAATACTTTTCACTCATCCACCAAATATAAAAAATAAGTTAAAAACTAACTTATTTTTATAAAAATATTTTCTATGGTACCAAACACACCCTTTTTCTCTTCTTTCTTCCTTCAAAACATGGTTGTTTTGCAAGTTTTCAATTTGTCCTTTTTGAATGTGCTTGGAAGACACAATATATGGATAGAATTCTAAAATTTTCTTGCTATTTTTCAGTAAACTTATGCTTCCCCGATTTGGGATAGTAAACTTGTTATTTGTATCTGTGTTATATTAAATTAAATAACTTAATTTTATAGTTTCTATCTCATTTCTTGAGAAAATGTCTTAATTTAATTTGACATTAAATTTAAGAAGACAAGAGGATTTTTTTAAAAAAGAATTTATAATTTTAAAATATATATGTAACGTAATATTTTAAAATGCTTTTAAATCACATGGTGTTATAAATCACGTAAAATATTAAAATTGAAGAGTTGTCAACTGCGTAGAGATGTATTTTTATAATTAGCTAAAATGAAAGTAAGTGATTTAAATATAACTTCATCTGTTTTAGTTTATTTGTCTTACTTTTAAATTTAATTTGGTAAAAAGAATGTATTTCTTTATTTGATACTATTTTATTTCAAATCCTATCTGATATGTTTAATACCACAAGATCAAAGAATATTTTAAATATATTTTTAATTTAAGAATATAAAATTTAAAATATTCATTAATTTCTTAAATTTCGATGGAACCAGACCCTAGCTTGTTTGGCCAAGTTGATTTTTTCTTCCCATAGACGTTTATTTATATTTTTAAAAAGTGCTTATTTTTAACAAAATTGAGGTGTTTGATTAAACCATGGAGAAAATAAATGCTTATCGGGAGTAGAAAAATTTATTTTTTGAAGCTAAAACATTATTTTTCTTTAAAAATATTTTTAAGAAAAACATACTTGAAAGCACTTATAGAAAACTTGATGAAAATAATTGTTATTCAATCTTTTTTTTAAAAAAATACTGGCCAAATTTTTCAGCAAAAGTACTCCTGTGTCATATTTTATGTGGCACCATTTATTTTTTAGTTTGTCTCCTTCAAAAAATATCACACTTTTATTGAAAATAATTTAATTTTTACCTTTAATGAAATAATTTTCAGCCACATAAATATCTACAAATTATGTAATGGTTACTTTTTAATTTCTTTATTTTAATTTCTATTTTTGTGTTTTCGTTTTAATTTATTTTTATTTTGATTACTTTAAATTCTTTTCATTTTTATTATTCTAATACCTTCTAAAACAATAATTTATTTTATAATATTTATCTTTTATTTTTTTCATTTTCAACCTTTATATATCATGTATTTCCATGCAAATTTTCATATTATCTTATGTATTTATTTATTCTATATTTTTTTATTAGTATAATCTTATTAGTATTCTAATTTTCAAATTGAAGTTGAATTCATTGTTGAATAAAGTTATAAAGTTACGTTTTTTTTCTTTTAAGTCATATTTATGTACGTTGTCTCGAAATTTTGCATAAGAGGATTATGTTATTTTTTTTATTTTGAATTTTACAACTTATGTTATATTTTTAGTTTCCTTTGTTTTAGTAATTGACTTGATATTTCACATCCCAACCCATTTATTATTTGGTTACATTAGATAGTATTTTTAATAAAATATTTTAATAACTTTACTACGATATTATATTTATAATATTTTTATCAAACATGCATTTCATGATGTCCCCTTAAATCTTGTGTATTTAGTTTTTATAATTAATTTAATTAAATTAAAATATACTAATATAAAAAATAAAAATAAATTTTTCTTTATAATATTAGTTAAGAGCATATATTTACTAATTAATATATTTTCAAAAGATAATATATATCTTAAATATTTAATCTAATATTATTTATAAATATCCTTATTTG
>JAPFFP010000012.1:12868239-12884127 GCA_026153255.1 Solanum medicagineum | reverse complement strand
AATTTGACTTACTCCTTGCAGCAGCTCCTTATCATTCACCATGTGATTTGAGGCTCCAGAATCTACTATCCATTTTTTAAAACTTGCACTGTTGGTAGCTAAGAATACATGATGCTTGCCAGTTTTATCTGAGTCAGCTGGTAGTTCTTTGTGGATCATCTTCAAAATTTGATCATATTATTCCCGAGTGAATGTCATTCCACCTCCCTGGTTTGAATTATGTGCCTGTTCTACTGGTACTGGTTTACATTGAAAAGAGTCATGCCTTGTAGTGGCTGCATGTGCAGTGTATTGTGGTGAGTATGTATTCTTCTTCTTGAGCCTGTTATCTGTTGGATACCCATGAAGTCTGTAGCAATCATCTATTGTATGCCCTTTCCATTTGCAAAACTCACAAAACAGATGTGGATTCTTTCCCCTATATCCTCCTCTGTCAAAGTTAGTCTGTGAACCTTTTGTAGAGTGACTAGAACCACCAACATTATTTTGATTCTTAGAACCACCAACATTTATTTTGATGAACTTTCATCTTGTTGCTGAACAATGCTATACCATTACTCAACTCTTCAGCTGTTTTCCCTAAATTTCTTTGACTTTCTTCTGATATCAACATTGCATAAGCTTTGTTGATATTAGGAATTGGCGTCATCATCAGAATTTGGCTTCTAGCTTGTGTATATGTCTCATTTAACCCTGTCAAGAACTACAATAATCGCTGATACTGGTAATGTTCTACATACTTTCTGGATTCCGGACATTCACACCCAGGACACGGCACTAGTGAATCAAACTCCACCCATAGATCCTTTAATTTGGTGAAATAGCTTGATATGGACGATGTCCCCTGTGTTAGTGTCGCAATTTCTTTATGTAAATGGAAAACCCTAGAACCATTCTCTTTGTCGAATCTCTCTTTCAGATCGCTCCAGACTGTACATGCGTTAGATACATATGCTACACAACTGATCAAATCTTTTCTCACAGAACTCATAATCCAGGAAAGTACTATAGCGTTTACCTTTTCCCACAAATCATGTAACGATTCGTCGAACTTCTCCTTTGCATGTCTTCCGTCGATGAAGCCCATCTTGCTCTTCCCTACAAGTGCAATCCTCATGGATCTGCTCCATAGAGCATAGTTTTCTGGACTGGTCAACTGGAACGAGATCAACGAACTACCCGGTGTATCACATGCTTGCAGATACAGAGGGTGATTCGCGTCTATCGTCATATTCCTCCTAACAGCTCCACCGCCTCTTTCAACAGTATTCTGATCGACGTCCGTCATTCTGATGAATTAGATCTCAAACCCACAATTTGCCCTAGAAATCGAGTTTTGACCTGGAGAGAAGTTGTTCCCCAAAATCACCCGCCCGCTTTGATACCATGATGAAATTCATGTGGCCATTCCCTTTAGCAAGTGGGGAAGACCAAAATCTCCATTGATAGTAGACGGGATCAACTTGGAGAGAAAGAAAGCTTCAATATGTATTGTGAAATTGGGAAAGTGAAGTAACCACAGTAACTGCACTGTACAACCCCTATTTATAGGGATATTAAGATATTTAACCACCTAACTAATTAACCACTAAACATATTAATCAACTTAACTAACTCCTAACTCTCTTCTAACTAATTCTTAACTATCGTATTCTCAACACTTATATATATAGACTATAATTATTATTGGACTACTTAAAATTCTTAGTCTCAAACTTGAAATAATATATTAAATCTAAAAACTATTGAAAAAGTATAAAAAAAAATACTATTTATAAATTATATCAAACTAATTAAATATATTAATGTATAAAATGAATTTTACAAATTATATATATAGTTGATTTGATCTCGGATTGATTTTATTTTAGTAAAAACCAAACCAAGTAAGTTATAATTATATTTTTTTACAGTACAAACCAAGTCAAATCAAATTACTAGTCAAATTTTTTTTTTCAAATTGACTCAATTCATAATTTGATTCGATTTAGTTTACTCTACTTCTAATACTGGATTTAAATTGGAAAAAAGTGATAATATAAACTTCCTTTAAATAATGGCGGATCTTACAATGAGTTTGCGGGCTCTTACATAACATATATATGTGAAACACTAGCGTAAATAATCTAGCAGTAAACTTTCTAAAATTTAAAATTTACATCTAAATTTAAAATTCTGAATCGGGATTAAAATGACCAGGGAAGAGTCATGACTCATGTTATATCATGAATTTGATTGTTTGAAGATCACAGTCCAAACACGTTTTTAGAGCAATTATTGAACTCTCATTAAAAAAAATCAAAAACTTAAAAAGACATTTGCTCATTAATCAAGTGATTAATGTCGGTGCATTATAGCTTGGAGGTCCTGCAGAAAAAAGGTAAACACCAATATGATATATAAAAAACGTAGCTAAGAGTGTTATTTTAATTTAAAATAAATTATTAAATTAAGGAACTGAAAATTCTCAATCAATAATGCAGGTAGCCGTCTTGGTTGAAACAATTGTGCAAGGTGTCTATCAATAACTTCTAATTTATTACTATTAGCATTTAAAATTTGTTTTCTAATCATAAACATGATAAAGAAATTATAAGGTAAGAATCCAACCTCGACCGCCAAATCCAAAAAGGTGGACATCAAGTTGTAATATGTATTAATCAAGTTAACCCCAGCTTGTGGGAAGTCCACATAAGCAAAAACAAAAATTGTACGTCCCCTACCAAAATGCTATTATTAATAATACTGATGAAACACAAGAAATTAGAGCAAGGATGGTGTAATTCATGGCTCAAAAGTTAAAATAAAGAGAGATAGTAATAATTAAAATAAAAAGAGATAATAATAATTATAAATAAAGAAGGTATGTACCATATCTTTGATTATTGAGTCCTAACTTCCAATTGTCCGTGAGCTTTTATACTTCTTAAGTTCCACTTACTTTTCCTTTTTTGTACTCAACATCAAAGATAGGATCCCCTCATCTTTTGATATACGATGCATCGGAATTTAATGATTTTTATCGCAGAGCATAAACTTGTATATGATCTATTTGTAATGTTAAATCATAACAGATTAATTTACTTGAATTTCACTCTTTCTCGCTATTCTTGAATAATGAAGCTTTCGATAATAAAAAATTAAATTGGACTTGATGTTAAACTTGTACATACAACTTCCTGTTTATATATACTATTATTAATCAATGATGGAGCAAAGTGGGAACAAGAAAATTTGGAGGAACCATGTTCCAAGGAAAGTTATACTACATATTCAAGATTAAAATCATTATTTTTAATGTACATATAATAGAGGTTTAATTCCTTAACCTTTTCCCATATTTTACTCAATGACGAAGCCACCTTATGCTGAGGGATGTCAAATGACACCTTTTCACTAGAAAATTATGCTCCATTAATTAATGCTAGGTTAATGTTTTAGTTTATTTATATATGCTATTTTTTTTTTTTTTTTTGTATATCCACTTTTTCATATTTTAATATCTCTCGAGAAAATTTCTAATTCCATCATTTGTTTTACTTTTCTATATTCTAATTTTTTTAGTAAGAATTTTGACTCCAATTTGCACAAAAAGTGGTTTCAAGTTGCAGAATTTCAATTACTTCTTTCGGATTTTTTTAATTGTTTTCAAACTTATCAAGCTAAGACGAGAGTATCTTCTCTTTGAGAGAAAAGAAAAAAGAAGAGAGTATCTTCACAAAATCACAATGATTCATTACATTGAAAAACCAAAAGTTGCCTTCAAATAACATGGGAGAGACCGTATCCCATGCCTAAAGTCTTAAGGGACTCAACACCTATTAATTCCTTTCAACTAGCATCTTCCCCACACCTACCCCCACCTCCCCCAACCTACACATAGTGAACTAAGGATGAATTATGAAAAATTATGGACAATTAAGCTGACTAGGTGTGTGGAAAAATTGAACCGATCGATAAATCGAATCAATAAAAATATTATTTTATTATTATTGGGTCATGAGGTTATTTGTTTTTTAATGGTTTTGAAAAAAAAATTATTGGCTTACCGGTTAGATATCGATTTTTACTATTGGGTAATTGAGTAAACCGATAGCCCAATAAGATTATAATAATTCATAATGATACCGCTTTGTAAATATTAAATATTAGTAATTTAATCGTAATAGGAAACTATAGTAGTACGTTACCCATTTGGACAGAAAAATCAATGTAAATCAGCGGCAGATATAGATAAACTCTCTTAATGACCCAAAAAGTGATGTCGAAGTGCTTTTTGCATCGACAAAAGCCTGTTCAGAAGGGATAAGTCTTATACGGGCTTCAAGAGTGGTTTTGCTTGACGTTCTCTAGAATCCCTCAGTGGAACTACAAGCCATCAGCCGAGCTAGCCTACAGGAATGGCCTAAAAAAATTTGTTCATGTTTACTGTCCAGTGACATCGAAATGGGAGGTTGACAAGATCGAACAACAAACTAGAAAAAGATATAATTCAGATTTACTTTTGTCCAAGCATGAAGAGAATACTTCAAGTTCTGTGTCAGAGGATTACATACTAGAATCCATGGTTCAACATGAGGGCTTCCGTCATATTTTTGAAGAAGTATCTCATGCGCCTCGTGTGGTGTCCACTACATGCTTTAGTTCTTGTAACAACCATCAAAAGGCAGAGGTGCATTTGGCAATCTGACTTGTTTAGTGTATTTTGGTAATTGCTAGTCTTTGTAAAATGACTCAAATGTTTTATCTCTTTCTTGTAAGGCTAGGATGTTGTTACTGTTTCTTTACGAACATTTTTATCTTGTAATATGATCCTTAGTTACAATACAAAATTTATTTATTGTGCTTTATCTCTTTATCTTGTAATCCGACTTCTTTATATATTGTGGTTTATATTGTAATCTTAACTTTCATCAAAACTGGTGTATACTAGATGCTTAGAGTGGAAATAGAAAATTGCTAATCTGTCCTGAGCTTGCATGAACTAAGTACTTCAAGTCAATACTGAATCAAATGCTTCATATACACCTCATGATAGATTCAATTTTCAACTAACCACTGGTCTATCAAAATGATTCAATTTTCTAAAGCCTAAAGTGGCTATATCACCATTCACTAGTGTAACAACCTTCAGGTTCGTTGACACAAACCTGTTCCTTCTTTTCAATATTCACGAAACAATTCAAAGATTGAATAGGATAATAATTTGGAACAGAGACATCCCCCGAATCCATCAAATTGCACCACCATTGGTACATTATAGTAACACATTAGTCTTTTAACATTGCATAAATATAAGTTTTCACAGCCTAAAGTGGATATATTTTTTCAGGCATTTGGTGTTGAGTTTCCTTATGTTAGAACAAGAATGATGATAGTACAAGAAATTCTAAATAAGAACTTGTTTGGCTTAGAGGCACATTAATACGTTTCTTGAAGATAATTGGAGTCTCTCCCATGAGTAAACGAAAGAACAAATGATAACTCTATCTTTGGGATTCAACTAAGCCACAAAACAAGTGGCATTCAAGAATGTTGTTCTTCTATTCTTGAATTGGTGATTTCTCCTTTTAATCAATGTCTCTCAAGTGTTTTCAAGGGAAAGTGTTTTTCTTTTCAAGTGATATCTTTTCAAAAGAAAAGCACCACTATTTATAGGATAAGAATTTTGAAGTTTTTAATTAAAATATTAATTAATTTAGGCTCATGAATTCAAAAAAGAATTCAAGTAACTTGCAAGAACTCTTAACGTAAGAGAAATGAATGTTAAAATTCACATTTATGTATTTTGTGAATTTTCAAAAGCAAAATTTCATCAAAACTTTTATCGGATGATTTTATTTGAAAAATTAATTGAAACACTAATTCTTACAATCCCCCACTTGTTTCAAGAAATTTTCTTTGAAAAATCAAAATATATTTTGAGACATTAATGTAGTAACATGCATCAATAATGGTGTCTTTTGGACTTGAACCATTAGCTAATGAAGAGCTTTCTAAATCATTGACTACTTGGTGAACAAATCTTGAACTTAGTGGTTCATTGAATGAAGCAGAAAAATACTCTACACATCTTACTATGTTCAGGTGAAAATCGAAATCCTTTGACACCCTATGGCCATGTGTTCCTGAATCCTTTTAACTAAGTGCTTTAAGATTTCCCTGTTAAAAATCTTATTGAAGCAACCTCCACTTCGCACTTAGTATGGTGAATTCATCAAGAGTAACTTTGGATACTCCGACCAAATAGTCTATGAATTTCATTAAGAAAAATTAATCTCATCCTCCTTTACAGCAAAGTATCAATAAATCTATCAAGAGTATTCCTATATACTCCAACCGAAATCGGTTAATAGACTTATTAAGAGAATATAATCTCAATCATGCACATCTCCTTAATTTTTCTTTAAAGAAATGGGAATTTTATTGATATGCTTCACAATTGTAACTTTACTTGTTTTTCCCTTTGAATCCAAGATTACATCATTAGGTAGGGTTACCGTAAAGTACAACAAATTTACAACAGGCTTCATTCCCATCTCATTACATTTTTCCACCACTAACTCTTTGCCTAACCCTTTAGACAAAGGATCTTCTAAATTGCATTTGGACTTCACATATGGAGCGATATTATGCCTTCCTCCAATAATCTTCTTATGTGATTGTGTTTGAGATGAACTTGTCTCGATTTGCCATTGTAACAATTACTTGAAGCCCGAAATATAACAACTTGATTATCACAATAGATAGTCAAAGGTGGAATTGGCAACATCCATTAGTATATATCACAGCAAATCAACTTTTTCTCCAGCGGAAGACATAGCTATAAATTTTGACTCCATAGCTGAATGAGTAATACATGCCTGCTTCTTTGATTTCCAAGAGATTACTGCTCCAGCCAAAGTCAAAATCCAAGCAGTAATAGATTTAAAGTCATTCAGATCAGAGTTCCAAGTAGCATCACTATAGTCTTCCAGAACTGCTGCGAAGGTGGAATACTGTAGGCCAACATTAATTGTTCCTTCAGATATCTTAAAAGACAAATCAAAGCAGTCCAATGTTCAATTCCAGGGTTACTAGTAAACATGCTCAAAGTTTCTATTGCATAAGCAATATATCGCCTGGTACAGTGCATGACATATATAAGACTCCCAATAATTTTAGAATATGTCAATTGGTCAAGAACATCACCATAATTTCGTACTAGTTTGATGCTTGGATCAAATGGTGTAGGAACAGGCTTGTCATCAAAGTGATCAAACCTCTTCAGAACCTTCTCGATAAACTCGATTGAGTAAGAGCATTTGCTGATCTTATGCTTTTAATGCCTAGAATCACATCAGCTTCTCCAAGGTCTTTCATTTCAAATTGAGAAGTAAGAAATGATTTTGTTTCTTTGACTCTTTCAGTATCAGTTCCAAAGATCAACATGTCATCTACATAAAGATAAATTATAACACCAAAATTTTCTTGAAATTTGTTGAATATGCAGATATCACCTCCATTGATTATTTAGCCATTAGAAATCATAATATTTCCAAATTTCTCATGCCATTGCTTTGGAGCCTGCTTTAATCCATAAAGAGATTAAAGAAGCTTACAAACTTTATGTTCTTGACCAGGAATGACAATTCCTTCTAGTTGTTTCATATAAACTTCTTCATCCAGTTCTCCATTCAAAAATGCAGTTTTTACATCCATTTGATAAATTACAAGGCCACAAACTGCTGCTGCTAAACTAACCAAGAGTCGAATAGAGGTCATCCGAGCTACAGGTGCAAAAGTATCAAAATAATCAAGATTTTTTATTTGAGTAAATCCTTTAGCTATCAAGCGAGCTTTGTACTTATCTAAAGTACCATCTAATTTTATTTTCTTCCTAAAAATCCAACTGAAACCAATGGGTTTACATACAGTGGACGATCTGATAAAATTCAAGTATTATTTGACAGGATAGAATGTATTTAATCATCAACTGCTTCACGCCAAAAAGGAGCATCATGTGAAGACATTGCTTCAGTATAACGTTCAGGTTCTTTTTCAACCAAATAAGTTTGAAAATCAGGTCCAAAGTCTCTTGGTTTAGCTGATTTCGCACTACATCTTGGTTGACTTTCTTCCAATAGTTCAACCATTTTTCTTTTAAGAGAAGATATGGAAGAACTTGCATCTTGATCCACAAATACCTTATTTTTAGGAAATATATGCTAAAAAAAGTTAGCATGCAATGATTCAATAATTGTGTGAGGGCTTGGAGTCTCAAGATTTAAGAATCTATAAGCCTTACTGGTTTGTGAATAACCAATATATACACAATCTATTCCTCTGTAGCCAATCTTAGTAGTATGCTAATTTGGTAATCTAACATGAGCTAAACAACCCCATACTTTAAGGTAATTTATGTTTGGCTTTCCATTCTTCCAAAGTTCATAAGGAGAAGCATTACGTTTCTTGGAAGGAATTCGATTCAAAATATGACAAGGTAACAATAAGGCTTCAGTCCATAGATTTCCAGTCATACCAGATCCATAAAGCATAGAGTTAACCATTTCTATGAAAGTTCTATATTTCCTTTTTGCAACATCATTTTGTTGTGGTGTATTAGACATGGTCAATTGTTTCTCGATGCCTTCCTTTTCACAAAGATCAATAAAATCTGATTTTAAATACTCTCCAACTCTGTCAGATCTAATTAATTTTATTTTCGAACTCAATTTATTTTCAACTTCTGCTTTATATATTTTAAAAGCCTTAAATGCCTCATCTTTTTGTTTTCAACGGAAAAACATATGAATACCTTGAGTAATCATCAATGAAAGTGATAAATATCTCTTTCCATGATGAGATGAACAATCCATCTCACAAATATCAGTGTGAATTAATTCTAAAGACGTAGATATCCTTTCAATTATCTTAAAAGACTTTTTTGTTATTTTGCACTTACTACAAGTAAGACACTTAGTAGTATGATTCCTTCTACAATTTTTAATTAATCCATTATTCACCATAAGTTGAATTGATCTATAATTCACATGACCTAGACGTTCATGCCATAAGTTTAGAGACTCCACAACATAAGGAGAAATATTTTCATTTTCAATATTGAGTTAGAATATACCATTTGTAGCATAACCATTTCCAAAAAATGCCATTTTTAGACAAAATAAATTTATCTGCCTCAAAAATCATTTTAAAACCATGTTGCGAAAGAAGAAAACCTGACACCAAGTTCTTTTGAATATCAGGAACATGCAACACGTCCATCAATGTGACCATTTTCCCAGAAGTGAATTTCAATTCAACCGTTCCTTTTCCCACAACCTTAGCAGAGGGCGAGTTTCCCATATATAACATTTTATCATCCCCCACTAATTCGTAGGTAGTGAAAGTATTTCAATCACCTGATATATGACGAGTTGCACTAGTGTCTATCCACTATTCCACTTTATCTCCAGCTACAAAAGCTTCTGTGACCATTATCACAAGTTCATTCTTTTTATTGTTGTTTGCTTTTCCTTCCTTCTTTTCAGCTTTAAGAATTTTACAATCACGTGCATAATGACCAAATTTGTGACAATGATAACATTCATCCGATTTTGAATTACTACGCTGAAAATGTACATTCTTCTTTACCTTTGATAGTTTCTTATTGTTAGGTTCTTTCTTGGTGGATTTTTCTTGAACAGCATGAGCTTTCATGATGGGTTCCTTCAAAGTATTATTGTCACAATATCGTGTCTCTTGTTCAATTTGCAAGTGTTGCAATAATTGTTCAAGAGTCAAATCTTACTTCTTGTGCAAGAGTTTACTTCTATAGTCTTTCCAAGACGGCGTTTTGAGACAATAGCACTAACATGAAAGTTTTTATCAAGAGTAATTCCAGATATAGCAATTTTATCAGCTATAAGTTGAAACTCTTATACTTGTTCAGTGATTGACTTGTCATCGACCATTTTGAACTCCATATAATTTGAAACAAGGAATTTCTTAGAACTCGCCTCTTCTTCCAAATAGATAGCTTGAAGATTGTCCCAAATATCCTTAGCAAATTTAAACTTGATATAATATTGATCATAGTATAATATTGATCATAGTATTTGTTAGACATTCCTCCAAGAATATAATTCTCGCATAAATAATCATCATCTTGCCACTTGGCAATTTGTTCTTTAATCAAAGCAACCTCTTTTCAGCTGCAACCTCAGAATTTGGAGCCATAGGACAAGGTTCCTCAAGTACATATGCCAACTTCAATCGTCCTGAAAAGAATTCCATCTTTCCACGCCATCTACGAAAGTTTTTTCCATCAAATATTTCAAAATTAGGATTAGTCAAAGATGGAATATTATTAGATATAAATGTGGAAGCCATAGAGACAATTATCTTGAAATTGTTAGAACAGAATGATAATAGTACAAGAAATTCTAAATAAGAACTTGTTTGGCTTAGAGGCATATTAATACGTTTCTTGAAGATAGTTAGAGTCCCTCCCACGAGTAAACAGAAGAACAAATGATAACTCTATCTTCGGGATTCAACTAAGCCACAAAACAAGTAGCATTCAAGAATGTTGCTCTTCTATTCTTGAATCGGTGATCTCACCTTTTGATTAATGTCTCTCAAGTGTTTTCAAGGGAAAGTGTTTTTCTTGTTGAAGTGATGTCTTTTCAAAAGAAAAGCACCACTATTTATAGGTTAAGAGTTTTGGAGTCCTTAATTAAAATATTAATTAATTTAGGTTCATGCATTCAAAAAAGAATTCAAGTAACTTGCACGAACTTTTAACGTAAGAGAAATGAATGTTAAAATTTACTTTCATGCATTTTGTGAATTTTCAAAAGCAAAACTTTTATCAAAACTTTTACCGGATGAATTTATTTGAAAAATTAATTGAAACACTAATTCTTACACCTTAGGGTATGTTTGGGAATCATTTTGTAACCCCCTCCCCAATCTCTTTCCATCTGTTTGGGAGTAAAGGTGTGGATAATGTTGAGGTGATGATAAGAAAAATCTGAGAAAAAGCTGAAGGATCAGACCTACGAGGATCACTACGAGTCATAGAGGGGGATTATGACTCGTATAGAGGGGTCTCATAAAGAATTTCAGAAATTTCAAATTTCAGGACCCTTCAGATACGAGGTGAGATTACGGCTCGTAAAGAGCACTACAACTCGTAGGAAGGGAGTTTCGTACTCAGTTCTAGTGTTTTAAGTATCGAGGTCCTCCAGATATGAGAGGTCAATTACAACTCATAATGAAGACTAAGACTCGTAACAAAGGGGTTTCGTAAAGGCTTCTTGTGATTCAGAATTTTAAGACTTTCGTTCTACAAGGAGCAGTTACGACTCATAGTGAGGCGGGGTTTTGTAGGCCCTGTCGGCAATTATACTGAAGTATATTTTTGTCCATTCCAATTTTTATTCTATTAACCCCTCACATTTTTGGCTTGTTTAAAGCCTTGAAAAATAACCCTAAGGCCATTTTATTCATCATTGTTCGACATTGAGAGTTCTTGAGAGCAAAGAAGAAGAGAGGAGGAAGCTAGGGTTTTACAACTCAAGAGCAAGGATTGGTGAGGAGTCTATTATCTTCAATTCTCAGGCATGTAAGGCTTACCTAAGTGTGGATTCCTTTCTCCATACACCCTTTTCATTATCTTAAGTCAAGATTTGAAAAGAGTTGAGATTTGTTTTTTGAGAAATTCCTCCTATTTTGATACTTATCCTTGTATTCATCATGAGGCCCTATTTTATTACATGATAAATTTCTAAATTACATGAGTATTGGTGTGAGCTATATCACATAACTAGAGGCATGAGATTCACACATGTATTTGGTACTTGGTTATATGAATTTTACATTGCATGATTCATGGAATTCTATGCATAACAGTGAGAGAGGTTGAGGTTGAGATTGAGTACATGAGATGAGTAATTTGAGTATGATTGAACATGAAATGTATATTGCATTTATGTTACTTACATTACTACACAAGATATCTTACTTGCATTGTATGATGAGAAAATTAATGAGTCCAAATGATCATATTGAGTTGAGTCAAGTTTGATTTCTTGCATTGATTGATGAGTTTAGATTGATGAGTTGAGCATATTTTAGTCTTGGAAGGAGTATCGAGCATCGAGCGGGGAGCGAGTAAACTTCTACTTTAATCCACAGAACTATGCCAGTGTAGCATAGTTGTTACAGCTAGCCTGGCGACTCTTGTCCCACAAGTGGGCACATATTCTGGATCCAAGAGAGAATTGATTGCCCTTTTTTGTGGCAAGCTAAGGGCGGGCGTGGTAACAATGATGATTTGTTGTGCATCACCTAATTAAAGGTGGTGCGATGAGGATATCAGTTAAGAAAAACTCCCAAGCAATATTGATTGAGCATGAGATATCAAAATGAGTCCATTTTACTGAGATATTAAAAAACATGATTTGCTCTAAACTTGCATAAACATATTTGAGTATAAGTATTGAGTCGAGGTGAGTGAGTTGAGCCTTACTTTTCTTGAGCTATTTTACATACCAATATATTCCATGTACTGACGCTCATTTGGGGCTGCATCATTTTATGATGCAGATACAACAAATAGAGGATCTCAGCACGCACACCGTTGAGGCCCAAATTCAGTACATTCTCAGAGTTGGTGAGCCCTCCTTGTTCTCCGGAGGAGCCCTTGTTTATGAATTTGATTTAGTCTATCTTTTCTTTCTTTGATTGGGGTGTTCATGGCCTATCATGGCACCATCTTGACTACTGAGCAGAGGCTTCGTAGACTATGAGTATAGAGTATGGAGTTGATATATCTAAACCCGTTTCTGTTTTTAAAACTATGATATATTAGATATATGATTTTTATCTTCATATAAGGTCCCTGTTTGTTGAGCTATTCTTCCGTTGTTGAGTATAATGTGACGATGAGGCCAAAGGGTTCTCTTGAGGAATCAATAATGGTTCATAAGTGTCGGCCACCCAAATGGTACCCCCCCAGCGCGTGAGACATTTTTTATTTATTAGATTGTATAATTATTAAGATGGTAATTAAAAAATCTAGCGCGATGTCATGTATTATAGAAATAATAAAAACTCCTTGTCTGCGATAATATAATTAATTTGCGATTCACATATCATGTTTCCTTTTTACTAATGTAATGAGAGAATTGCATTTAATTTTGAAAAAAAAATTAATTATAACTTTAAAAAATTAGTTGACTACGTAAATACATTTTAATGTGTGACAAACTATCTAGTTTTATTCCCTTTCTCTCCCTCTCCTAGACTTTAGTCCCACTTCTCCTAATTAGAAAAAAAAAACTTCTTATTTAAGTCTTTATATTTAACTACTCAAATTTTCACTTTCACTATAATATATCTTCTTCAATTTTTCCTTGCCAGGTTTTGGATTCTACCTCTTTGCCTTCAACTACTACCACAATCTTAAGGTAATTTGTCGTTTCTCTCTTCAACTTTGGATTTGATTTCTTAACTTCCAGTGTCACATGCTTTCTCCTCCTTCGCCTCCATTCGAGTTCTACATTTGCTTTTAAATTGTTAACATTCATTTGCCTTTAAAGGTTTATAAATGGGTTGCTAAAGTTGAAATCTGAGCGACATTGAAATTAGGGCTAAAACCTCAGTAAAATAAAGAACTATTAAAAGATAAAAATTGAATGTGTCTGATCAAATCACTCACAAATAAAAAAAACAACCAAACAAGGTCCATCTTCTTTCATATCAGTTATTCAGAAAGAATCCTTATTTCTTCCTCTTTTTCTCTCCCTGTTCCTCTAGTATGAGTTCTATCAAAATCAAACTAGAAAAAACAAAGGAAAGATCACCATGAACTTATTACTAAAAGGAAACTGGAAAATAAATAAACGGAAAGCAAGAAAATTGTAATTTGGGAGTCTTCGACTTGAAGTAAACAATAACTTCAAAGATGATGAGAAAAAAATAGCACAAGATTTGTAGAACATCAAATGGAGTGAATTCCATATGCTTAGCAATTTTTCAGGGTCAATTCTTAATATCTCTATGGTAATACCTGCTTTCATTTGCCATAGGTTATGGTAAGCGAGACAAAGATATTAGTAATTGTTATCGAGTTTGTTACAGGTGGAGAGTTATCTGATAAAATTGTGATTTCAAACTTATTTGGTGCTTACAAGTTTATGTGAGAACTTTGACTCTGATTAAAGCTTATCATATGATTTATTGGCGTAAGCGTAAATTATGGGCAAATGTGTGAGGAAGATGCAAGGAAGTATTTATAGCAATTTATTAATATTGTTTTGCTGTTGTAGCAAAGAGATCTAAAGGTGTGCAGTGTTGCTGTTGCAACACTTACAGCTTAACAAGATTATTTGTAATCTTTTTACTCGTGTCTCTATTTATATTACTTCTGCTCCATCTTTTTTTTTTTTTTGCGATTTTACTTATACTAGTTTCTACAAATGTGCATTGCACATTAATAATAGCATGTTAATATTTAGTTAATTATTTTTATGAAGGAACAACAAATTAAATCTAAAAAGAGAATGTTCATTCAACAAGACCTTTGAGTATTTTTTTGTTCGGATATACTAAATAAATAAAAGATATATTTATATCTAACTTATGTTTAGTCGTTTACAATATTTTCAACTATACAAATCAATTCCTTTTTTATATAACTTAAAATTTTGAAGAAGACACCACGTTCTCTTCTAATAAGATCAGTCCTTACACAACGTCCAATATTTCATGTATGTGTCTTGAGACAAAATGACCAGCTTCATGCATATGTATATGTCACGACCCAAAAATTGTGCGTGATGGCACTGGTATTAACCCACCAAGACAAGTCAGCCTACAACCCCACTATAACATTAAAATTGTGAAATTATAATAAAAATGAAAGTTCAGTTGCGGATGATAAGTCAACTTAATGAAAATCTCCTAAAACCTGGTTGTCACGTGCACAAACTTCTAATGTATTACAATAGATTCGAAAGAAAATACAAGTATCAAATGATATTGTCTCTAGAATTGAACAAAAACATAAATAGGAGTAAGAAGTTAGCTGGGATGACAAACAACTACCTCTCACAATCTCCACAGGAAGCCTCGGACAAGGAAGAGTGGGGAGTATATCACGACAATCCGGGCTCGCAACCTACAAAATTTGTTGTAGCAAGGGGGGTGAGTACCAAACACATGGTACTCAGCAAGTGAACTACTAAACACAAAATTAAGTAATATAGAATATCGGTACCCCTAACACTCCAACCAAAACCCCCACAACTACAACCTACACAATGTAAGTCCAGCATAACAGTTCACAATGTACAAAATAGATAGCTCAATAACCACATCAACTATTATATATCAACAACACCAAGGATCAAGTGCATCTATCCCAAGTTTCACCAGGCACTCACACGTTTATAAATGATAAAGAGATGTAATGCAATATCACGTAGGATGATGCATGTCTGTCCTAGTGATACACATCCGCTGATCATAAACATGCCTCATTCAAAACCCATGGGGGCCACACATGGACCATGTATCTGTCGCAGCGTGCGACACGACCCTCAAATCATAGTATCCGTCGCGACGTGCGACACGTCCCTCGAATCATAGTAACCGTTGCGGGGTGCGACACGACCCTCGAGTATGGTACATCTTCTTTAATTCTCATTCTTTTCCGGGCCACTGAATACTTGTCACAAAAGTCAATGCAAATAGGCATGTTTACACAATTAAAAGAAAATGACTCATTCAATACGATGCACTGTTCACATCAACATAGTTTGGAACAACATCAACACTAGCTCAATACCTCAAATCATTCCCAACACCTTACATAAGAAGCACAAGATTCTATATACTTAA
>JAPFFP010000012.1:12836396-12863868 GCA_026153255.1 Solanum medicagineum | reverse complement strand
GGTTCATCTCTTGCATTAAAGCCCGTAAGTTGATCTCTAAGGGGTGTCTTTATCATCTTGTGAGGGTTAGGGATGTGAAGTCTAAAGTCCTTCCATAGAGTCTGTTTCGGTGGTAAATGAGTTTCTTTATGTCTTTCCCAATGACCTTCCCGATGTTCCTCCCAAAAGGGAGATAGATTTTTGTATAGACCTCCTCCCTAATACTCAACCCATTTCTATTCCCCCTTACCGTATGGCCTCGGTGGAGTTAAAGGAGTTGAAGGAGCAATTGAGGGATTTGTTGGAGAGGGGTTGTATTAGGCCTAGCCAACCACCTTGGGGTTGTGAAGAAGAAGGATGGGTCTCTTAGAATGTGTATTGACTATCGGCAACTTAATATCCAAGAACTGATGATTTGTTTGACAAATTGCAAGGGGCTGCCACTTCTCTAAGATTGGTCTTCGGTTCGGGTACCATCAAGTAAAGGTGAGGGAGTGTGATATTACTAAGACGGCCTTCCGGACTAGGTATGGGCATTTTGAGTTTGTTGTGATGTCCTTTGGGTTGACCAATGCACCGACGATCTTCATGGATCTTATGATAGGGACTTCAAACCCTACCTTGATTCATTTGTTATGGTCTTCATTGATGAAATTTTGATCTATTCTCATAGTGAGGAGGAGCATATTGGTCATTTGAGGGTAATGCTACAAAGATTGAGGGAAGAGAAGTTATATGCTAAGTATGAGAAATGTGAATTTTGGTTAAAAGAGGTTGCCTTCCTAGGTCATGTGGTGTCGGGGGATAGTATTAAGGTGGATCATAAAAAGATGGAGGTGATTAGAAATTGTCCTAGACCAATGACCCTGTCAGATATTAGGAGCTTTTTGGGCTTAGCGTGTTACTATCGGAGGTTTGTGAATGGGTTCTCTTCTATTGCTTCCCCCATGACAAAGTTGACCCAAAAGAAAGACAAATTTGTATGGTCCGGTAAGTGTGAAAGAGTTTCCAAACATTGAAAGATAATCTTATGTATGCTCCTATATTGTCACTACCGGAAGGGCTAGAAGGATTTGTTGTGTATTGTGATGTTTCTCGGGTTGGTTTGGGTTGTGTGTTTATGCAAAATGGTAAGGTGATAGCCTATTCTTCTAGACAACTCAAAGTGCATGAAAAGGATTATCCTACCCATGATCTTGAGTTAGTCGCCGTGGTATTTGCATTAAAGATTTGGCGTCACTATTTGTATGGGGTGCATGTTGATTTGTTCACTGATCATAAGAGTCTCCAATATATCTTCACTCAAAAAGATCTCAACTTGAGACAAAGAAGGTGGTTAGAACTTCTTAAGGACTATGATATGAGTGTGCATTATCATCCCGGTAAGGCTAATGCGGTGGTGGATGCTTTGAGTAGGGTGTCTATCGGTAGCCTAGCTCATGTTGATGATGGTGGCAAAGGGGTTGCTAGGGAGGTCCATCGGTTGACTTGATTGAGAGTTAGGTTGGAAGAGGTTGATAATAGTGGTGTTGTTGCTGGTGGCTCTAAATCTTCATTGGTTAAGGAGGTGAAAGCTAAGCAAGATCTTGACCCCGCTTTGTTGTAATTGAAGGCATTGGTAAAAGATGGCAAGGTGGAGGTTTTTTCCCAAGGGGGAGATGGTTTCCTTATATACCAAGGTAGGTTACGTGTGCCTTGTGTTGATGGCTTGAGAGAGAAGATTCTTGATGAGGCTCATGGTTCTTCATATTCTATTCACCTCGGGTTTACTAAGATGTATAGAGATTTGAGAGAGGTGTATTGGTGGGGAGGCATGAAGAGGGACATTGCCAAATTTGTCTCCGATTGTCATAGTTTGCAACAAGTCAAAGTCTAACACCAAAGGTCGGGTGGCCTAGCCCAAGACATAGAGATTCGTACTTGGAAGTGGGAAGAGATTAATATGGATTTTGTGGTTGGGTTGCCTAAGAGTAGGAAGGGTTTTAATTCCGTTTGGGTTGTGGTTGATAGGATGACCAAATAAGCTCACTTTCACCAGTTAAGACTACATATGGGGCTGAAGATTATGCTAGGTTGTACATTCTTCACCTAGTGAGGTTGCATGGAGTTCCTTTGTCCATCATATAGGATTGTGGTGCACAATTCACTTCACACTTTTGGTGGTCCTTCCAAAGGAGGTCTTAGAACCAAGGTAAAGCTTATTACGGCCTTCCACCCTCAAAACGGATAGCCAAGTGGAAAAAACTATCAAAAACATGAGGACATGCTTAGGGCTTGTGTATTAGAGCTCAAGGGTAGTTGGGATGATCATCTTCCATTGGTTGAGTTTTCTTATAACATAGCTATCATTTAAGTATTGGTATGGCTCCTTTTGAGGCTCTCTATGGTAAGACGTTTTAGATCACCGATTGGGTGGTTTGAGGTTGGAGAGGTGGCTTTGTTGGGTCTGTATCTGGTTATGGATGCTATGGAGAAGGTAAGGATGATTGGAGAAAGGTTGATAACAGCCTAAAGATGCCAAAAGTCTTATGCCAATGTGAGGAGGAGGGAGCTTGAGTTTAAGGTTGGTGATTAGGTCTATTTGAAGGTCTCACCCATGAATGGTGTGGTTTTTTTTGGTAAGAAGGGAAATTTAAGCCCTAGATATGTGGGTCCTTATAGGGTGTTGAGGAGTATTCTGGAACAAGTTCCACGGGAGCATTGAAAAGGCTCATCAAAAATTTCGGGGCAGGGCTATAGCGGTGGCCTCGTACTAGGTAATCATCTGGGCGATTTGGGCCTTCATGTCGTTTATTGTTTGTACAAGATTCTTCATTTCTTCCCCAGACATACTCCCAAACATGTCATGGAAGTATCCCTCCAAAGTGTTGACATGACCCTGCAGGATGCCCGTTTGGCCTAAAAGCTCAGCCCGATGTTGTTCTACAGCTTGCTCTACGTTAGAATGGACCACACGCGGCATCCTTTCAATGATCTAATCAACAATAGCCTACGTATGTCGTTGGTCCGCCACCACCCTCGCAAGGAACTCATAAGGCACATACACATACCCTTGCTGCACCGGGGGTACTGCACCACTGCCCTCGGGCTGCTCAGATGCCTCGACTGACTGTGGGGCAGTGGTGTAAACCTCAAATAACAAGGACTGTTGTGGGGCTGCTCTGGGAAAGTTTGTCAGGCCCCCCATCATGCGTGTTCTAACCCGCATGAGAGGATTTTGGACGTCTTTGATTAGTGCAATGTTTACAACGCCCCTTTGGAGCCATCTTTTTATCGAGATAATGGGTAATGGGGAACCCGACCTCCTTGCAAAGTGCATGAATTAGGCATGGGAAGGCCTTACCTACTCGGTTAGATAAGGCCCAGTCCCTCATCTCAATATCTATAAGACGACCCACATTTATCCCAAACTTGTCCATCAAACAAGTTACTAGGGAGGCATGTGAAGGTTGTAGCGTGTTTTCACTACCTATGGGCCGTAACCTTTTCTTCACCACCGCCCACCAAAACTTTGCAACAAAATTCATAGAAGCTTTGCCAATAGGAACCTTGGGGTTTGTGACCCAAGGCACAGCAGCCCCCTAAATAGCGATTTGTTTTGCAATCCATCCCAACATTTTAGCCCGAGCTGACGAATCGGGCATCTGCCCTTCATCCATAATCCATAGGTGACTGGCCATGAATCATCCATGTCACAACCCAAGCCTAGGGCCGAGACGTGACATGACGAATGGGGAACCCGAAGGGAACCAAACAAGCCTCTACTCCATAGATAAGAGCGGGGGCCAAGAAAAGCTACCGAGCTCACCCTCATAGTCCAATATATACATAAAAGAAAGATAGTCTTAGTATATAGTATGAGATCATAGATAGTGTCCCTCGAATGGAGGACTCACCGACTAGCTTGAGAGAATTTGTACTAGCCACATGGAGGGAGATGCTCAACTGGCCCTCTGGTTCATACATGGTGACATCATGTAGGCATAGAGTATGTGTTAGTACGTCTGAATGTACTAAGTATGTAAGATGCAATGCAACAAGTGATAAGCACCATAAACAAAATGCATAACATAGGCAATGAGTAAGCATATAGCAATATGGCATGTATGAATGATGCTTGAAGTAAAATCATGCTTATATAGAACATAATACATGTGTAGGAAGAGACTATCATTAGTGAATCCATAGTTTATCAAGGTACAAACCCCTTGATTGGTTGGTGGATCGTTGCACCCTATCATCACTGGTGATTGACGAACAAACCCCTTAACTCGGTTATCAAGGTACAAACCCCTTTATTGGTTGGTGGATACTCGCACCCTACCACTCCTGGTGATTTAGAAACAAACCCCTCAACCCAATTATCAAGGTACAAACCCTTTGATTGGTTATCAAGGTACAAACCTCACGATATGGTTACCCAGGCTCTTAACCCCCTGAGTAGGGCATAGTCAATTTCCAACACTATATAGGAGAATATCATATACATGCATTCCTTTCATCATCATAAAATCATTCAACTCAAAAACATGCATTGGACCTTCAATTCCTCAAGAAACCATAACCGGACATTTTATCAAACACTTGGCGGGTGTAATGTTAGTGTAAAATATGCAAATCAAGAGTGGAATCATCCTAGAAAATTTAGTATAAAATCATTAATAGATTTTTGGTAACATCCTCAAGCAATATACATCAAAACCCTTCATCAAATCCCACAACAGATCTTACATTCATGGTTCAAAACATGTTAAAACAATCACAATTTCACGAAACCCCAACATAGTGTGCAGTGAAATTCATAACAAGGCTCATGAGTAAATCAACTTTAAATCATGCAATTTAGGTAAAGAGGAAGCTTGGGAACCATGGGTGAAAGGACCCAATTGTTGAAACCCACATACCTTAGCTTTGGAGAATTCCTTGAAGAAGATTTGAAAGGAGACTTGAAGCTTGGATGAATTCCTTGACATCCGGAAGAGATTTGGACACTTGAATTTTGAGATGAAATATTGTCTAAGTGTTTCATAGAGTATTTGAGAATGTCTTGAATGATACGAGGGTAAAATATGGCTAAGTATAAGTATTTTCATGCATGGGAAGGCTTTGGCCAAATGTCAAAAAGCCTTGGACCGAGATAAAAAGAATCACTGGCAATAAAATATACAGGTCCACCTCTGGTCCGTGATGCGGCCCTGTCGCGGGGCAAAATTTACACAGGTCCGCGACGGCTAAGTGTCACGGCACCATCGCGGATCGGTTCTGGAAATCAAAATTTTGGGAAAAATAAATTGCAATTAGTTTGCTCTAAAATTAGGTTAGACCCATTTCCACTAAATTTGGCCCCCTGATCATGAATATGAAGTCCGATTCTTAGTATCACGCATGGATTTTGAGATATATAAAAATTATGATTTCGGACACTTCCGAGGCACATTTTTGAGCATTTGTTTTGGGTTGTTTCAATATCTCCCCCTTGGAATATCTCCCCCTTGGGAACATTCATCCCCGAATGTCAAAGAAAAGTATACGAGAGACATAAACATGACAAATTTAGCCCACATAAGGATGCTACAATGCACTTAAACATTATTTCAAAAATCTCAATAGAAGTGTAAAATCATCATGAGTTTTGTCAACATAAACATGAATGCATGCAAATGTCATGGGCTGAACTTAGACTTGAAATCAAATAGGGGACTTAGAGTTAGTACCTTAGGCTTGAATAAAATGGAATAGATAAGGATATCACTTTTGCATGTCCGTTTTGGCCTCCCATGTAGCACTTTCGACTTGTTGATTCCTCCAAATGACCTTAATGGGAAGCAACATCCTTGTTCCTTAGCCTCTTCACTTGCCTATCCAAGATCTCTACAGGAACCTCCTCATAAGTCAAGTTGTCTTCAGCTACACCCACAACATCCATTGGAACAATAGCATTCAGATCACCCACACACTTCCTCAACATAGACACATGAAACACCAGATGAACCAAATTCATTTCACTAGGCAACTCCAACTTATAAGCCACCTTACCAATCCTCCTCATCACCCTATAAGGATCCATATATCTTGGACTCAACTTGCGCTTCTTACCAAATTGAACCACACCCTTCATGGGTGAAACCTTCACATAGACCCAATCACAAACTTTGAATTCAAGATCCTTTCTCCTCACATCAGCATAGGACTTTTGGTGACTTTGGATTGTCTCCAACCTTTCTCTAATCATCCTAACCTTCTCAAGAGCTTCCATAACCAGATCTGGTCCCAACAAAGCCCCTTTTAACCTCAAACCACCCAATCGGTGATCTAAAATGTCTACCATAAAGATCCTCAAAAGGAGTCATACCAATGCTAGAATGATAGCTATTGTTATAGGCAAACTCAATCAATGGAAGATAATCATCCTAACTAACCTTAAGCTCTAATACACAAGACCTAAGCATATCCATAAGTGTTTGGATAGTTCTTTCGGCTTGGCCATCCGTTTGAGGGTGAAAGGCCGTACTAAGTTTAACTATTGTAGGAAGACCCCTTTGAAAGGACCTCCAAAAATGTGAAGTAAACTGAGCACCACGATCCGATATGATGGAAAAAGGAACCCCATGCAACCTTACCAAGTCATGAATGTACAACGTAGCATAACATTCAGCCCCATATATGGTCTTAACCAGTAGAAAGTGAGCCGACTTCGTCATCCTATCAAGCACAACGCAAATGGAATCAAAACCCTTTCTAGTCTTGGGTAACTGAACCATAAAATCCATATTAATCTCCTCCTACTTCCACCTAGGAATCTCTATATCTTATGCTAGGCCACCCAGCCTTTGGTCTCGACTTTGACTTGTTGGCAACCACAACAACCAGAAACAAATTTGGCAATATCCCTCTTCATGCCTCCCCACCAATACACCTCTCTCAAGTCTCTGGTGAATAGAATAGGAAGAACCATGAGCCTGATCCAGAATCTTTCTGTTAAGCCATCAACACAAGGCACACATAACCTACCTTGGTATCTAAGGGCACCATCTCCCCCTTGGGAGAAAACCTCCACCTTACCATATTTTACCAATGCCTTCAATTCCAAAAAAGCGGGGTCAAGATTTTGCTTAGCTTTCACCTCCTCAACCAATGAAGATTTTGAACCATCAACAATCACAATACCACCATTGTCAAAATCTTCCAATCTAACTCCCAATCTAGCCAACCGATGGACATCCCTAGCTACCCCTATGCCAGCATTATCAATATGAGCTAGGCTACCCATAGACACCCTATTCAAAGCATCGGCCACCACATTAGCCTTACCGGGATGATAATGCACACTCATATCATAGTCCTTTATAAGTTATAGCCCTTCTTTGTCTCAAGTTGAGATCTTTTTGTGTGTGGACATATTGGAGACTCTTATGATCGGTGAACACATCAACATGTACCCCGTATAAATAGTGACACCAAATCTTCAAAGCAAAGACCACGGCGGCTAACTCAAGATCATGGATAGGATAATTCTTTTCATGCACTTTAAGTTGTCTAGAAGCATGGGCTATCATCTTACTATTTTGCATTAGAACATAATCCAAACCAATTCTAGAAGCATAACAATACACAACAAATCCTTCTAGCCCTTTTGGTAGTGATAATATAGGAGCGGACACAAACTTATCTTTCAATGTTTGGAAACTCTTTTCACACTCATCGGTCGACACAAGTTTAGCTTTCTTTTGAGTCAACTTTGTCATAGAAGAAGCAATAGAAGAGAACCCATTTACGAACCTCCGATAGTAACCCGCTAAGCCCATGAAGCTCCTAATATCCAACGGGGTCAATGGTCTAGGCTAATTTATAATCATATCTGTCATTTTAGGATCTACCTTAATACCGTCCCCTGACACCACATGACCTAGAAAGGCAACCTCCTTTAACCAAAATCTCATTTTTCATACTTGGCATATAACTCCTCTTCCCTCAATCTTTGCAGTACTACCCTTAAATGACCCATATGCTTCTCTTTACTATGTGAATAGATCAAAATATCATCAATGAAGACAACAACAAGCGAATCAAGGTAGGGTTTGAAGACCCTATTCATAAGATAAATGAAGATTGCTAGTGTATTGGTCAACCCAAAGGACATCACAACCTCATAGTGCCCATACCTAGTCTAGAAGGCCATCTTGGGACCTTCACTTGATGGTACCCGCACCGAAGGTCAATCTTAGAGAAGTGGCTAGCCCCTTGAAATTGGTCAAACAAATCATCAATTCTTGGAAGAGGATACTTATTCTTGATGGTGACCCTATTAAGTTGCCGATAGTCAATACACATTCTAAGCGACCTATCCTTCTTCTTCACAAACAACACCAGAGCACCCCAAGGTGATTGGCTAGGCCTCATGAAACCCTTCTCCAACAAATCCCTCAATTGCTCCTTCAACACTTTCAACTCTATTGGGGCTATACGTTAAGGGGGAATAGAAATGGGTTGAGTATCGGGAAGGAGATCTATACCAAAATCTATCGAGATCTATACCAAAATCTATCTCCCTTTGGGGAGGAATACCGGGAAGGTCATATGGAAAAACATCTAGGAACTCGTTTTACAACTGGAACCAACACTATAGAAGGGACTTTGGAGTTCACATCCCTTACCCTCACAAGATGATAGAGACACCCCATAGATATCAACTTACGATTTTTAATGCAAGAGATGAACCTACCCTTGACCACCACATCATGACTCTCCCACTCAAGAATGGGTTCACTTGGGAATTACAATTTGACCCTACGGATTCTACAATCAATAGAGGCATAGTAACAATATCAATAGAGGCATACCCAACTCAACAAGATCACAAGGAAATATCTTATGCAAGATGCAAATGGGACAATTTCTATAGACCTTTCTAGCAACAATAGATGCACCAATAAGAGTAGACACCTCATAAGACTCACACAACCATTCGGGCTCAACATGAAACTTTTTGGCAACAAAAGGGGTTACAAAAGAAAGAGTGGCACCCGGATCAATGCATACACATCAAAATTAAAGACTTTTAATATACCAGTGATGACATCGGGAACCTCCTCAACCCCTTGCCTTCGTTGGAGTGCATAGAACCGATTGTGCCTTGGGGCACCACCTTGTTGGCCACCTCTTCCCAAAGGAACTGCATTTCCACCTGGTAGATAAACCTCCTTACCCTTGTTGCGGTTAAGAGGACAATCAATCTTTTTGTGACCCACTTCCCCACATCTGTAACATGCATTAGTATCTTTCAAACATGGGCCCCATGAGCCATACCACATTTTGCACACACATCATTAGGAACCACACCACCCACACCTTGGGCACTTGGAAAGTCATTGGCAAACCCCATATTAGAAACTTCAGAAAACCCTTAGCCTTGATGGAACTGGCCACCCTTTTGACTTTGGAACTTTCCTCAAAACTGGCCCTCTTGGAGTCATTACTCCTCTTCTTCCTCAATATTTCCTTATCCATTTGTTCGGCATAGGTCATCAAACGGGACAAATCCATGTCCCTAATCAACATAGCAGACTGGCATTCCTCACTCGCCAAATCGGATACACCCATCACTAACTTGTTCATTCTAGACCTGGGGTAGGCAACCAAGTGGGGAGCATATTTAGAGAGTTTCTTAAACTTAATGGCATACTCCCTCACACTCATAGGCCCTTGTATAAAATTCATAAACACCACAATCTTGGCCTCCCTAAGCTCAAGAGGGAAGAACCGATTAAAAATAGTTGCCTTAAATTCCTCCCGAAGAACCACATTATCGATTCCCTTCTCCTCCTTCCATTGGTTAAACCATATTTGTGTTACCCCTTTGAGTTGGTACGCCGCCAACTTCGCTTTCTCTTCTGATCTAACACCCATGTTGCCAATACTTTGTAGACCTCATCATGAACTCTTGAGGGTTCATCCTTAGACCCATAGACCCATAGAATTCTGGTAGGTTCATCCTCATGAAATTTCTCACCCGAGATGCCGGTGTAGGAGCATGAGGGTCTTGGGTCCCTTGATTGGCCTGATTAGCCACAACTTGTGCTAGCAATGTGAGAGCATCCGTGGAGCTCACCATGAGTCAGTTTTTTCCTCGGGAGTGCGGGTTCTCCTTCCTCTTCTGTTAGGCATGATCTAGCATAACAAAGAACAATCATTAGAGGGGTAAAAACCTTAATTCAACTCTATAGCATGACTTAGAATATGAAGAAGGAAAACGTTTCCTAAAACATCTCATAGCCTCTTGCTCATAGTTGTGGTGCACAGCACAACCATGAACAAGACTCTAATTGACAAGGTGTGTTGGATGTAAAGGACCATTAACAACCTAGTGCTCTGATACCAAGGCTTATCACAACCCAAGCCTAGGGCCTTAACGTGACAGGGCCAAAGCGGAACCCGAAGGGACCCGAAACAAGCCTCGTAACATATCATTACACATCTTTGGTCGCGGAAGCAATTAAACAACATAATAAGAGTAGAAATGAGGAAAAAGTACTAAAGGACTACTTTCATAAATAAGCATCAAAACAAAGAGTCAAGGCTCAATACATAACATGTCCAACAGCACCTCTACTACATAGATAAGAGCGGAGGCCAAGACAAGCATCCGGGCTCACCCTCATAGTCCAATACATATATAAAAGAAAGATAGTCTTAGTACATAGCATAAGATCATAGATAGTGTCCCCGGAATAGAGGACTCACCAACTAGCTTAAGAGAATTCGTACTAGCCACGTGGAGGGAGATGCTCAAGTGGGGCTCCGGTTCCTACATTGTGACATCATGTAGGCATAGAGTATGCGTTACTACGTTTGAATGTACTAAGTATGTAGGATGCAGTGAAACAAGTGATAAGCACCATAAACAAAATGCATAACATAGGCAATGAGTAAGCATATAGCAATATGGCTTGTATGAATGATGCTTGAAGTAAAATTATGCTTATATAGAACATAATGCATGTGTAAGAAGAGGCCATCATTAGTGAATTCATAGTTTATCAAGGTACAAACCCCTTGATTGGTTGGTGGATCATCGCACCCTACCACCCCTAGTGATTGAGAAACAAACCCTTCAACCCGGTTATCAAGGTACAAACCCCTCGACATGGTTACCTGGGCTCTTAACCCCCCGAGTAGGGCATGGTCAATTTCCAACCCTATATAGGAGAATATCATATACATATATTCCTTTCATCATCATAAAGTCATTCAACTCATAAGACATACATTGGACTTTCAATTCCTCCAGAAATCATAACCAAACATTTTATCAAATACTTGGCGGGTGTGTAATGCTAGTGTAAAACCATGCAAATTAAGAGTAGAATCATGTTAGAAAATTCATTTAAACCATCAATAGGTATTTGGTAACATCCTCAAGCAATATACATCAAAACCCTTCATCAAATCTCATAATAGATCTTGGATTCATAACTCAAAATATGTTAAAACAATCACAATTTCATGAAATCCCAACATAGTATGCAGTAAAATTCATAATAAGTAAGGTGAATGAGTAAATCAACTTTAAATCATGCAATTTAGGTAAAAACAAAGCTTGGGCACCATGGGTGGAAGGACCCAATGGTTGAAACCCGCATACCTTAGCTTTGGAGAATTCCTTGAAGAAGATTTGAAAGGAGACATGAAGCTTGGATGAATTCCTTGAGATCCAGAAGAGATTTGGAAACTTGAATTTTGAGATGAAATATTGTCTACGTGTTTGAGAGAATATTTGGGAATGTCTTGAATGATATAAGGATAAAAAATGGCTAAGTATAGGTATTTTCACGCATGGGAAGGCCCAGGCCCAAGGCCCAAAAGCCTTGGACCGAGATTAAAAAAATTACTGGAAATAAAATACACAGGTTCGCGTTTGGTATGCAACACGAACCTGTTGCAGAGGCAAAATTTACACAGGTCCGCGATGGCTGCGCGTCGCGGCACCATCGTGGATTGATTCTGGGAATGGAAATTTTAAGAAAAAGAAATTGTGATTTGTTTGCTCTAAAATATAGGTTGGATGCATTTTCCACTAAATTTGACCTCCTGATCATAAATATGAAGTCGTGTTCTCGATATCACGTACAAATTTTGAGATATACGGAAATTACGATTTCGGACACTTCCGAGGCATATTTTCAAGCATATTTTTGGGGAATTGTTTCAATCCATTTGGAGGAGCTCGGTAATCTAGCCCAAATAGGAATTGGTTGATGTTGTTCTTTAAAATATTTGAAACGACCCCAAAAAGTGCCCAAACACGTGCCTTGGAATGCCCAATATTTTAATTTTTATATATCTTAAAATTCGTGCGTGTTTTCAAAAATCTAACTCCATAATCTTGTTTAGAGGGTCAAAATTAGGGGGAAGATGGTCTAACCCCGATTTTAGAGACCTCGAATTACAATTTAGTATTTCAAAAAAATCAATTTCCAAAGGCGTCCGCGACAGCTCCGCGATGCGCCTCTGTCGCAGAACAATGTTAATTTTGCCCAGTTTGTTGTCTCAGTACAAGATATTTAAGTCTTGTGCCTAAGTGTTTACAAACGTCTTTTTACCTATACTTAGCCTAATTTCACCCTCATATCACCCAAAACATTCCTCAGTACTCACCTAGACACTTAGCCAAATATTTGCTCCTAAATTCAAGTCCCAAGCTCAAGACCAATCTTAAGGATTTCATCAAGGATCTCACTCAAGGTTCAAGTCTCCATTTCCAATCTTCTTCAAGGGCTCTCCAAAGTCAAGGCATGTGGTGTTGAACCATTGGATCCTTCCACACATAGAGCCTAAACCCTCTTTTTACTAATATTGAATGATTGAAAGTGGATCTTACATGTGGGTCTTGTATATTGAGGAATTTCCTGCACAGTGATTTATGTTCTAGAAAGTATGATTATTTTAGCATGTTTTGAGCTCTAGATCTTGGATCTAATGTTGGATTTGATGAGGGGTTTTGATGTGAATTTCTTGGGGGTGTTGCAAGGTATTGATTGATGGTTTTACAACAGATTTTCTTACATGATTTCTTCTCTAAATTGTATGGTCTTTAACCTCCATTATACACCCCCAAGGTGTTTGATAAAATGTCCTGATGTGGTTTCTTGAGGAATTGAAGGTCCAAAGCATGAGATATGATATGATTGATGTTATGATGATGAATTGAGCTTATATTTATGATGAATTCTACATAAAGTGTTGCATTAGACCATGCCCAATCCGGGGGGTCTAAGAACCTGGATAGCCGAGATGAGGGTTTGTACTTATTAACTGAGGGAAGGGTTAGTACTTCTCCACCTAGTGATGGGGCGGAATCATCACTAACCGAGATGGGGGTTAGTACTCATTAATCAAGGGAAGAGTTAGTACTTATCCACCTAGGTGATGGGGCGGCATTATCAGCAATCAAGTGAAGGGTTAGTACTTCACCACCTAGGTGATGGGGCGGCATTATCACCAACCGAGTGATGGGTTAGTACTTCACCACCTAAGTGATGGGGTGGCATCATCACTAACCTCAAGGGGTTTATACATATGGAAATCTATCTTGGTCTATTTTTCACATATGGCATCTTATATGAGCATGAGTTACTTAAGCATGTTTTACTTATGCATTGTTCATACATGTCATCTTGCTATAATATGCCCATTTCCTATTGCTATGCATTTTGATCATGAAGTCGATTTCTTGTTGCATTGCAATCCACATACTTAGTACATTCAAACGTAATAAAGCATACTCTCGTCCACATGAATCATCAAGAAGGAACCAGTGCTCATGTTGATCATCCTCCCCCTCCACGTGGCTAGTCGGTGCTATTCTAAGTTTGTTGGTGAGTCCTCTATTTCGAGGACCTTAGTCTATGATTGCTATTATCTATGTATTGAGACACTTTCTTATGTTTTGTTTTGACTATGAGGCTGAGCCCGGTTACTTTATCTATGTATTGAGACACTTTCTTATGTTCTGTTTTGACTATGACGCTGAGCCCGGTTACTTTGTCTTGGACCCCGCTATATCTATGTATTTAGAGGTGTTCATTAGACAATTTACATAATTATGATATGAGCTATGACTTCTTGTCTTTAATGTTGATGTTTTGGCAACCTACCTCTTAGCCCCCTTTGCCCCTTATGCTTATTTTATGTCTTTTACATACTTCATCGACCAATGATGTGTAATGATAGTTTGAGAGGCTTCCATTCGGGTTCCCCATTCACCGTGTCACGTCTAGGTCCTAGGCTTGTGTCGTGACAAACTTGGTATCAGAGAACTAGGTTGATAGATCATTGGAGTCCAACACACCGCGTCGATTAGAGTCTTATTCATGATTGTGTTGTGCACCACAACTATGAGTAGGAGGCTATGAGATGTTTTAGGAAATGTTTTGCTTCTTCACGATCCAAGTCGTGTGATTGAGTTAGGCCCCCTAGCTCTTATTGCTAACCCCTAACCATTACATTTCAGGATATTTCTCAAGCTACTCAATACGGTGATATATCGAATGTGGAGGTTCGAAATGCTCTATGGGTAATGGCCAAAGCGGTGAAAACATTGGCAACTCAACTCAATTATCAAGTTGGTGCTCCCGAGAATTCTAATGGTGAGAGGAGAGGTAGTGAAGCCAAGAGGGCCCGTAGTGTAGGTAAGTTCCAAAGTCTCAAATGTAAAGATGTTGGTGGTGTGGCCCCTAATGGTTGTGTCCTAATTGTGGAGAGGGTCATAGAGGCCCATGCTTGAAAGGAATCAATGCTTGTTCCTATTGTGGTGAGGAGGGGCATAAGAAGAAGGATTGTACTTGTAAACGCTATAAGGATAAATGAGGTGATGGGTGGGATGACTAATCCCAAGTGTCAAAGGTGTGGAAAGAACCACGGTGGCCCATGTCGAAGGAACACTAGTGCTTGCTTTGGATGTGGTAAGGTAGGCTACAAGCTTGTGGATTGTCAATTTATTCTAAGGGGGAGTGAGGGTGGTCGACTTTTGGACCATGGTGGCTATGTTGATCATGTGACTCAAGGGGTGAGGAGGTGCCCGATGCTATTACTGGTAAGTTGAAGTTTCCTTGGCTTTGATATGCATGCATTGTTAGGCCCAGTGTGCCACTATTTCTTCTCTATTCTTCTTAGTTGATGGTGAGGCTTCTTGTGTGCCCAAGATATTGTGTGGATCTTTGGTGTCTATCCTTTTGTTGGGTATATTGTTGCTAAGAGGTTCATAGGTGTTGATCCGGGTTTGTATTGCATTAGGTCTTACTTTGTGGTTTGTTGGGGGTGACATGGTGAATTTGGATGTCATTATAGGGATCAAATGGGTACATTCATATAGTGTCTTCATGGATAGTAGGACCTGTAGAGCTAGATCCTGAATCCCTAATGAACTCATCATGAAGTGGGAGGTCGTCAAGTGGTAGCAAAAGAGGTAGGTCCATATCTTATCTTAGGGTACAATTGGGTCTCTAAGGGGTTTCATTTGTTATCTTGTGAGAAATGGAGGTGTTGAACCTAAGTTGCTTTGTCTATAGAATTTTTGTTAGTGGTAGATGAGGCTTTGAATGTCCTTTCTGATATTTTGAATTTTAGGATAGTGTCCTTTGATTTGACTAGTACACCGGGTATGCCTACAAGTCTCATGAGTAAGATCATTAGTCCCTAGTCTAATAGGTTTATGGTCGTTTTGGTGATGATAATATGGTTCATTCTCTAATGAGGTAGTGCATGTGGATCATTTGAGGGTAGTACTACAAGTTCAAGGAAGAAGGTTGGGTGCTAAGTAGGAGAGATGGGGATTTAGGTGGTAAGAGGTTGCCTTCGTAGGTTGTGTGGTGCCGAGTGAGGGTATTATGGTGGAGCCTAGTGAGATAAAGGTGATTAGGTGTTAGCCTAGACCTTGACTTCCTTTTGTATTAGGAGCCTCTTGGGTTGAGTGGGCTATTACCGGTGATTGTGAGTAGGTCCTCTTCTATTGTTGATCCTATGACTTAGTTGACCATAAGTAAGGCCAATGTGGTGACCGACGTTTTGCGTGTGGTGATTTGATAGGTCCGGGAGTTGATATTTCTTGTGTTATTCCTTGGTGCTAGTAGGATTCATGTGTATGAGGGTTGAGCCTTGATCCCTTCCAATCGAGGGACCCAAAACTATTTTCAATAAAGCCTACATGGATTTTGCTTACTTTAATTTGGAGTTTTGAATATTATAATTCCTAAAATTCTATTGATGCATGGTTAGTGTTTATTTGATGATTTAATGTGATTTAAACCATTATATGAGGATTTACTTTGAGTTTATGAAATTATAAGTATGCACGTCCCGTTTTATGAATTACTTATGCATGAGAGATTACACTATGGATTTAAATATGGAATTAATTATGTTTTCACTTCAACTTCATATTATAAATATTGATTTCTAAATGGAATCTTAATTACCCCTATCATTTCCTCATTCTTAATACCATATGCATTCATGTACACAGATTATTTTGAAAAATTTTGTCATGGGTAAGCTCAATTTCGTTTTATGGTATGATTTTGATAAAAGGATGGTTATGAAAATATTGTGATCACATATATGTCTTTGTTTTGGCTCTTTAAGCATTTTGGGTGCTTGCACCATTTCGGTATATGAATGGGCTATTCCTATGCATAAGTACTATGACTATGAAACTATGATTTTGGCATTTGATCCTAACTATGAATTATTATGAATGGTGTTTGGCTTTTTAAGCCCAATTGTGCATTGAAATGATTCGGAAAGAAAAATGACTTTTGCATCTTTGAAACTATGTTTATGTATGTTATAAGTATTCTTGTGGGATGACAACTTAGCACCGATGGATTGAGAGGGGGGTTCTATAAGGGTTACCCGATGTTCTTGTTGCGTAGAGCCTTGTCTTGTGATCTTGGTTGAACTTAGCTTGATGGGTTGGAGGTCTTGTGATAGTTTAGGCTACTTGGATAGCATGTTTCTAATGAGTGTAGAACCCATATGGTTGTAATATGATGGTTAAGGATGGACGATCTATTCGGTCAACTCCAATGGGGTAGTTACTTCCCTAAGGTTGATTTGAGGTTTGTGTTTTGTTCTCAAGTGTGGAAGAGGGTAGGTGATATCCCTAAGTGCCCTTTTGAACTAAGAATGAGCATCTTGAATAATGGTAGAGTTGTTAGGTGGGCTTGTGCACCGGTTGGGTCTATTGGATTTCACGAATAGGGTCTTAACACCCTACCTTGTTATGTTTGTGGTGGTCTCTAGTGATGAGGCATTGATTTGTTTAGAGCTTGTGAAGGGTAGTGTTGCAAGCCTTTGGGAATTGAGAGGTTGTTTGCTAAATATGATAGGTGTGCATTGTGGATAACAAAAAGGTGGTTAGAATTCTTTAAGGATTATGAATTGAGTGTGCTTTATTTTTTTCCCTGGTAAGGTTAATGTTGTGGTCGGTGCTCTAGGTAGCCTAGCATTTGTTGTTGATGGTGGCAAGGAAGAGACAAGTGGGGCCCATCGATTGGTTAGATTGGATGTTGGGTTGAGGGAAGTTGAGCATGGTGGTGTAGCCTTCTTGATGGTTCCACGTCTTCTTGGGTTAAGAGGTCTAGATTAGGCAAGGCCTTGATTCCGCCTTATTAGAGTTGGAAGTTTTGAGTGAGAGAATGATAGAGTGGAGGTTGTCTCCCAAGGGGGAGATGGTGGTTATGGTACCAAGTGGGTTAAGTGTATTTAAGGTTGAAAATTGAGTTAAGGATTGTGAGTCCTTATAAGAGTGTAGAGGGAGGTTGGTAAGGTTGCATAAGTTCGGGAATTTGCCTATGGATGTAGATATGGTTTTTTCATCTCTTCATGTTTCTAGGTTGAGGAGATGTGTTGGTGGCTCTAGTGCTATGAAACTCTTTGAGATAGTGGGTAATGTGGAGGATAAGTTGACTTGGAAAAAGGTCCCGGTGGAGGTGTTGGATGGATGAGTGGAGAAGTTGATTAATGAGGATGCAGTAATCATTAAGGCCCTCTTAAAAGGATCATCAAGTCAAAGGTGTCTCCAAGGAAGCCAAAGCAGTCTTATGGGAGTGATATTTATACCCCACTCACTCTAATCTAGCCTAAGATAATGACTAAGTTCTTCATGTGGTTCCAAGTCATGTTTCAGCCCCTACGTCATTCATATGCATTCATGTTTAAATTGGCAAGTTTATGATGATTTTACACTTATGTTTAGATTTTGAAAATGGCGTTTTACATGTTATGTTGCATTCTTGTTGGGGATGATTTACGCATGATTACTCTTGTCTTGTACGTGTCTTTTACATTCAGGGACTAATGATCCCAAGGGGAAGCTATTGAAACGACCCTAAAAAGTGCCCAAAAACGTGCCTAAGAATGCCTGGAATTTTAATTTCCATATATTTCAAAATGTATGCACGATATAGAAAATTCGACTCCATATTCTTGTTCAGGGGTCAAAATTAGGGTAAAAAGAGTTTGGCCCCGATTTTAGAGCAATCGAATCACAATTTCAAATTTCAAAACAAATCAATTTCCAGAGGCAGTCCGCGACAGCTCCGCGACGTGCCTCTGTCGCAGAACAGTGTTAATTTTGCCCAGTTTTGTTGTCTCGGTCCAAGACTTTTAAGTCTTGGGCCTAAGTGTTCCCAAATGTCTTTTTACCTATACTTAGCCTGATTTCACCCTCATATCACCCAAAACATTCCCCAATACTCACCAAGACACTTAGCGAGATATTTGCTCCTAAATTCAAGTCCAAAACTCAAGACCAAACTTAAGGATTTCATCAAGGATCTCACTCAAGGTTCAAATCTCCATTTCCAATCTTCTTCAAGGGTTCTCCAAAGTTAAGGTATGTGGTGTTGAACCATTGGGTCCTTCCATCTATGGTGCCTAAATCCTCATTTCACTAATATTGCATGATTTAAAGTGGATTTTATATGTGGATCTTGTATATTGAGGAATTTACTGCACAGTGACTTCTGTTCTAGAAAGTATGGTTGTTTTAGCATGTTTTGAGCTCTAGATCTTGAATCTAATGTTGTATTTGATGAGGGGTTTTGATGTGAATGTCTTGGGGGTTTTCAAGGTATTGATTGATGGTTTTACAACAAATTTTCTTGCGTGATTTCTTCTCTAAATTGCATGGTCTTTAACCCCCATTACACACCCCCAAGGTTTTTTATAAAATGTCCGGATGTGGTTTCTTGAGGAATTGAAGGTCCAAAAATGAGATATGCTATGATTGATGTTATGATGATAAAATGAGCTTATATTCACGATGAATTCTACATAAAATGTTGCATTAGACCATGCCCAATCCGGGGGGTCTAAGAACTCGGATAGCCGAGATGAGGGTTTGTACTCATTAACCAAGAGAAGGGTTAATACTTCTCTACCTAGTGATGGGGCAGCATCATCACAAACCGAGATATGGGTCAGTTGTCATCAACCGAGTGATAGGTTAGTACTTCTCCACCTAGGTGATGGGGTGGCGTTATCACCAACCGAGGGAAGGGTTAGTACTTCTCCACCTAGGTGATGGGGAGGCACTATCACCAACCAAGGGAAGGGCTAGTACTTCTCTACCTAGGTGATGGGGCGGCATTATCACCAACCGAGTGAAGGGTTACTACTTTCACCACCTAAGTGATAGGGCGAGATCATCCCAAACCTCAAGGGGTTTATACCTTGGAAATCTAGCTTGGCCTATTCTTCACATATGGCATCTTATATGAGCATGAGTTACTTAAGCATGTTTTACTTATGTATTGTTCATACATGCCATCTTTCTATAATATGCCCATTGCCTATTGCTATGCATTTTAATCATGAAGTCGATTTCTTGTTACATTGCATCCCACATACTTAGTACATTCAAACATGCTAACGCATACTCTTGCCTACATGATATCACTATGTAGGAACCAGTGGTCAAGTTGATCATCCTCTCCCTCCACGTGGCTAGTCGGTGCTATTCTAAGCTTGTTGGTGAGTCCTCTATTTCGGGGACCTTAATCTATGATTGCTATTATCTATGTATTGAGACACTTTCTTATGTTATTAGAGGTGTTTGTTGGACAAGTTGCGTAACTATAATATAAGCTATGACTTCTTGACTCTGATGTTGATGTTTTGGCAAACTACCTCTTAGCCCCTTTTCCCCCTATGCTTGTTTTATGTCTTTTACATACTTCCGCGACCAATGATGTGTAATGATAGTTTGAGAGGCTTCATTGGGTTTCCTTCGGGTTCCCCATTCGCCGTGTCACATCTAGGCCCTAGGCTTGTGTCGTGATAATATCCACTCTTGTACCGCACACCATCACATGTGATCGTGGGGACCTACCAGATGCAATCTGCTTCTTCACTTTTCTAGACTGGTTACCCTCTACGGAGTTCAGTAGATTGGTAGCATAATTAGAATAGAACTCGTCAACTATGGCGGGCCCATAGTAACCAGGTGGTTGTGCCATCCAACCAAACTTGTATGCTCAAAACACATCTCTAATCTCCCGAATACTGTCATGTTGGTTCTCGAGGACCCGAACCTATGGGATGACCAACATCCTTTGGAATCCTCCGGAGCCCTTGGTCAGCCCGTGAGTGTAAATATCATTGGCACCTAGGACTGCCCAACGGCCCTGTAGAAATACAATAAGTGACCTAGTGATTTCGGGATCTGTCGTTCGGGAGACTGCAAAATAGCCTCATCATCACTCTCTCGGAGTTCGATCTTATCGGCCTGATCCTCTGTGTCATGCCCACCTGCCTCTAGAGTATAAACCTACTCTTCGTGCTCTGGGCATCCTCCTCCTGCTCTGGGGCATCCACTTCCTCCTCAACTCCCATATGAAGAACCCCCTCCTCAGACTAGGAGGGCTCTATTGCGGCCCGCTGCACAAGCCCTTGTAGTGCGAGGGGAGTAAGGGGAGACATTACCCGTAAAACGGACCTCGGACCCGCCTGAGGAGTCATCACCTAAGTCAGTCCCCGCTTGATAGCTATATGACACACTGGGGAGTCATGGAGACGTGACACAGGTTCATCCCTTTCACTAAGTCTGATTAATATTCGGCGTGGGCCTATAGTACCTACAAGTATCACAAATTAATACAATCTGTCAGATATTTTTGAACAAGCAGTTGACGCACTAACAGGTACTCAAACTTCCCCTGTGCCATAAAAGTGACATTAACCCTTAAGAGTGGTGTCACTGGGTCTATCACAGGGCCATTGCACTTAAGTTACATAGAGAAATTAAAATTAAAATCAACCTAAGTAATATAATACAGGTGGTACACGTTCAACAGGACCCTACACGGGCCATTTAACGTGACAGGGCCCGTATGGAGGCACTTGAAGTGCAGTGACTAGGGAGTATGCCATGGGCCGTTACACGGCTCATGTAATAGCACATTGTCCGTGTGAACAACCATGAGAAATCCCCTTGTGCCGACTCTCAGCACAACATGCATAAATACACAAATTAATGCAATTTTACTCGGCCTAAACCTCGACCCATCAACACATGAGCATACACACGATTTCCCCAAGAGATATACCAAAAATCCACTAAAATCATAACTTTCATGGTTAACATCTTAAAAGATCAACAATGGTGGTTTTCACCACCAAATGCAACACCCAACACCAATTTCATGTATTATGATGCTTTAAACCAAGAAGGAAACAATTTTAAACTAAGATCTACACATGCAAACACCGAAATCTAAACTAGAAGATAAAGAAATTGAGTTATTACTTGATGAACAATAATGGAGGTGTAGACTTGCTTGAAAAAGTAGAAACCCAACCTACGATGAAGTTACGAAATATGAAATAGACTCACGAATCGTCACAAAGAAGATTGAAATTTTTGGGGATTTTTGACGGAGAATTTGTGAGAAAGAGAGAGAGACTCGTTGGGTGTGTGAGAAAGAATGGGAAATTTGGGAATAAGTACTTGGACAAAGGGAAAGGTATTAGATACCTTGGTCAACCATGTTTGACCAGTCAACACCCACAGCACAGGCGGCCTCATGGCCCATGACACATGTCAAATCCGTTTGGACCGTCCGTTATCCAAACCTTTGCGAAATATAGTAGTACTTACCTGGCCATGCGTGGATTTACGACCAGCCTCACGGGCCATGACACGTTACGGGGTCCATTTGGACCGTCCATATTGTAACACTTGCCAAATTATGCGAAGAATTACGTTGCACTATGCGCACACGCCAGATGACTAGCCGTGTGATGTTTAACGGTCCGTGTATTAGCCCGTGTGGTCGCACTTAAACAATAATTTTACGTTAATTTTCCTAGGTCACACGTATAACACCGCACGGACATCCTCACGAACCGTCCCAATCGTCCCACGTGGTACGCCCCGTACAGACACACGTGGCATTGCACGTAGCCAAATTTTGGCTGCTCTGACGTCCAGTCACACCTTCCACCTCGTGTAAGCTTCCGACCTCTAAAAGACACCTATACCCACCTAGAAACACAAATAAAAAACAAGAAAAATGCATGACATATTAACTAAAGCTTTATTTTACTATTACAATGCATGGGTTCTCTCCCATGAAGCACTTGATTTAATGTCACGGCACGACATAGCTATATTGACTACTCAGACTTCATCAATATGTAGGTCTCCTCGCTCCATATCTACCAATGCCCTACCAGTAGCCAAAAATGGTCTCCTAAGGATGATGAGAACCTCAAAATCCACCTGACAGTCCATAATGACAAAATTCGTAGGAAAGATGAACCTGCCCATACGGACTAGCACATCACACAAAATCCCCACATGCCGCTTTATCGATCTGTCTGCCATGAGTAGCCGCATCATGGTAGTTGTGGGGGCTCCTAATCCCAACTGTTTGTAAACTGCCAGTGGCATCAAGTTGATCCTGGCATCCAAATCATAGAGAGCCCTTGCAAAGTCGTAAGCTCCAATGGTATACAGGATAGTGAAATCTCCCAGATCTTCTTTCTTGTCAACAAGAGATCTTGTAGCAATGTCACTACAGTGATGAAGGTGTTTGCCAGCTCGATCATGGCTATCCTCTTCTTAGTTAGTAAGTCTTTCATGAAGTTAATGTAGCCTGACATCTGCTCAAGCGCCTCCACGAGAGGGATGTTCACTAATATCTCCTTCGCCATAGACAAAAATATCTGAAACTTGCCATTTTTGGCCTTCTTCTGCAACCTCTGTGGAATGGTGGTGGTGGCTTGGGAATGGTCGATAGAGGCTGAGGTGTTGGTTTGTCTAGCTTTGGAGTATATGTAGTAAGTTCTGGCTCTATTGGTGCCTCAACAATCTTTTCACTCACATCATCAATATGCATCTCCACTAGGTCAGGTACCTTGCCGTCAGTTTATCCATACCTGCATCACTAGCTACAACAAGGTCAGAGAGTACCTTACTACTCCTTGTGGTTATAGCCATGCAGTGACCATTGTTCTTCGGGTTCTGAATAGTGTCACTAGGAAGTGACCCTACTTTCCTTTGATTTAATGAGGTTGACAATTGCCCCATCTACTGCTCTAGCTGCTTGATCGAGGTAGAATGCGAGTCAACCAGCTGCCGAACATTAGACATCTCTCCTTTCATATCTTGTACCCCTGCCTCAGTGGACTCAACTTTGTGAAGAACCTTCACCATCATCTCTTCTAATTTTGAGTTTTCACCACATCATTCGAATGCTCATCGTTCCTCTAGATGTTTCTGTTCTATCAATTTCCTTGATAGTTCTAATCACGACCATAGTCCCACCCTTGATTACTGGCGTTGAATGGCCGGTAACCCCCCTGGCTGCCCAAAAAGTTCGCCTCTTCATCATAGTTATAGCATTAACCATCATACTTGGGTATGGTATCCACAACTTTCACTTTTTCTAGGCCTCCATTTAGTAGTTGCTCCATCAGCAATTCCAATTGTGTCCACATATGGGCCATTTCCTAATGCCGTTCCTCCTCTTTCTTTTGCTGTTCTGAAGTCTCTAGAAGATGAACCCAGAGCAGTCTCTATCTCTGGCGTACCATGCTCTGTTATTCTTGGCAACTTGATCCAAGATCACCACTTTGTCAAGAAATGTTCTGTACATGTGTGATCCTCCACAAGCAGCATCAATGATAGGCTTCATCACGAAGTTGCAGGACCTATAGAAGACTGCTTTCAAGTGCTCATCTAGAGGTGGTGATTTCGGCACTGCTTAAGCTTCTTCTTAAATCTGTCTCAAGTTTCATATAATGTTTCATTTGGCAGTTGCTTGTGAGACCCAATGTCATCACTGATCTTTCATTGTCTTGATACAGGGAAGAATCTTTCCAAGAAGGCTTCTTTTGACTCTCCCTAAGTGTAGATGGAATCATGCGAAAGCTCATTCAGCCACTTTGTTGCCTCACTAGTAAGAGACAACGAAAATAATAGCAACCTCAATGTTTGCTGACTGACCCCTGGGATATCAGTTGATTGACATGTCGCCAAGAAGTTCATGACATGTCGATTTGCGTCCTCAATTGCTGGTCCGTTGAACAACCCTTTCAACTGTAGCATCTGCAGCATAGTACTAGTGATGGTGAACTTGACACCTGCAGGCAGTGGGGGAAGTACAATTGCTCCAGTGGTCCCAGAACCCTCATCATCAACATTCACTGCCTGGGGCAACTGAGGCACTTGGGGTCTTACATCGGGTAGCGGCACTTGTCTAAGTAGAGCTGCTAGTGGCAACTCATAACCAGCATGCCAGACCATCGTTTCCCCTACCTACAGGATTCACGGCCAACTCTCTTTGTCTAGCAGCTTCGCGTTCTTAGGCATTCATTCTACAGATTGACTTAGTAAGCTCGAGGTCGTAGGGAACAAGTGCTTCATCCTTGCTTCGGGTGTTTGGCATGCAACGCTGGCTCCCTCCAAGAACAAAAACAAGAAACAAAAGTAAAATTAGGGACTAGTATTAGACATAGAAAGTATAAACTAATAGACTATTACTTCGCCATATTCCCTAGCAACGGCGCCAAAATTTGATATGCCTAAAATATACACTCCAAAAGGAATAGTAAAGTGGTCGTTGATCAAATATAGAACTCAACCAGAGTTGAGGTCGATCCCATAGGGAATACGTGAGAATAAATCTATTAGCACCCTTTTCAGATGTAATATCTATTCCCGAAACTACAATGCAAAAAGTAAATGGGGGGTTTTGGTTTGTGTAAATTAACTACCAAAGTAAAGTAACAAATGAGTATAAGGACTACTGGATCTTAATCGATCAATGTGAAGCTAGGATTGTGTTCCCCATGACATCTCATGCGATAGCCGAATCTATTTGGTAAACTCATTCATGATCACGTATATAAGATCTAACAAGTTATGTAACACCTAATTCACCTTTCAGTCCTTCTTAGATATATCTCATTCATCACCTCTCGATCTCAGAATGTATACTTACTAACCCTTGTTATTAACCCCGGAATACTCTCACCTTTCGGTCTCAAGTACTTAGACTAGGTTAAAAACTCCGAATTTTTATCGTAGAACTCTTTTCCTAATCACTCCACCCCTTTCAAGCATGTAATGAGTAAAGGTTTACCCTAATGCATCGACTCATTAAGGAAGAAATTAAAGTGAAGAATACGATGATATATACGCCAATCAATCCTAAGATTTGACCTATATCCATCCATCTTATTTATCTGTCATGGTTCCCATAGCCCTAGTTGTGGTTTTAGCCTAGCATATTCAAGACAAATAGCCCACAATGATACAAAGAATTCATAATAAAGAACTTACTATTGAAGAATTAGTGAATCTATAGATTACAATCTCGACCAAGATAATTGAAATCCACAAGGTTCAATGAAATTACAAGCAAAATAGTGTTCTCTTGTGTTCTCTGTATATAGCTGTCCAAGACTAAGTAAAAATGGAATAAAAATAATATTTATATACAAGGAAAACCTAATTTGATTTAGAATAAGAAAACTGATTTTGACCCGTGAGATATTAGACAGACCGTGAAATGGTCTCTGAGCTCATGCGTGGCCTTCAAAATCTTCACTCCACGTTGCTACTCCACATGTAGGGACATAGGTCGTGTGGATGTTAACGGCCCCTAAAATGTACTGTCTTTCTCTCTTTCAACTTTTCGCCAATCATATCACTCTCACGGCCCAAGTAACAGACCGTGGTTGGTCACATGGCCCGTGATGAGCCCCGTCTTGTGCCACTTGCGTGAATTCTTCAATTTTCAATGGTAATGGCTCCTTTCATGTCACTTTGACAAGGTGTGGCACGGCCCGTGTCAAGTGCCATGGTCTGTGAAGGGTACCATGGGATGTGCCATAGGCAAATTTCTCCCACTTCTTCCTTTATCCCTTTGTCATTGTCATTTGCCACCAAGTGTGAGGCCACAATGAGCCTCATGGATTGTGTGATGGTACACGAGCCATGTGGGCACCCGTGTGCCCTCACTTGGTTTCATTGTTTTAGCTCCTATCACCCAAGGCTTCACCCACGTGGCCTACACTAAAGCTTTTTTAGTTCCTTTTCCTGTGGTTCACCTATTTATCCATGTCTTCATCATTTTTCCTGAGAAATAACAAAAACACACATCTAAATATCAACTTTGCTTGAGAACACGCAAAAATCCTTTGTTTAAAGTGTTACAAGAGTCGTATTTCTACGACTCATCAGAGACCCTGACTATGGGCCATAAACTGAGTTACGGGGCATAAGTCCTTTCGTCTGATTGCACTAGGAATCTTGAAATCTGACTATTGTTGAATTGAAAACTACGACAAACAAGACGAGCCATACAATTGTCTATGAGCCGTGATTGGACTCGTAGTGTCCTTCCACACTTAGCCAAATTTTTACCTTATATCTGACTTCTTTATACGAGATATTATACGTATCATATCTCTTTTCACGGGCCATCTGATAACTCGTAAGTCACCTTCCTGAAATCTCCAATATTTCCTTCATGTGTGGGAGCCCACTCACGAACCTATCCACTAGCCATAAAATAAATTACAATCCATAACTTGGTCTGTAGACTACCCCACACTTGAAAATTTTTCCCCTTCCTGAGGTGCTATATTTAAGGATCATCTATGGGCTATAGAATAACTAACAGGTCGTAAGTGGTCTCGTAAACCAGGTTCTCAGTTATTTCTCAGGCCAACTTTTTTGCATTCATGGCTCCTAAACTGGTGGTCGTTACATAATAATAGAGTAGGTAACAGTTTCTAAGCAAATACAATTGATTCAGCGAGTATAAAAGTGTGCAATAGAATATAAGCGGGAACAATAGTACATACCTATGCTTTTGATTGCAGACGGTAGATGGTTGATGACAAAGAATATATGTGTGTACTTTTCAAAGAGTGTTCGTAAAGCAGATGCGGAAGGGGGTAGGGTCTGTTAATAGTGAAGACT
>JAPFFP010000012.1:12795479-12805960 GCA_026153255.1 Solanum medicagineum | reverse complement strand
CATTTTGTTTTATTCCATCATACCCCAAAGCCAAAAAATAGTGAATCTTTGGCTCCATCCAAGATTGATGGAAAAGAGTAGTGGAGAATCTAAAAAACTTAAATATGGAAGGAATGTAGAAGTTGTAGAAGAGAACAAGTAAAGTTTACTAAAACAAGACATTTTGGTTTTATTTTCGTTAGCAACTGAGCCCCTCAATAACTGCAACCCCCAACATAAATCATTCCCCACAAAATAGCCTAAAACAGCTTCTCTTTCTGAAACAAGGTAGGAAATATTGATTTCAGCGCATACTAGTCATTGATGACTTCATTTCATGATAAAGTTTACGACCAAAACAATAATAGATGATGAAGTGCTAGAAGATCATACCTTCCATATTCTTAAGACATCTTTTCCAATGATGTAGATCCCCTGAAATGATGCAGTGACCAGTCACGTAGAAAGTATTAGCCAATTTTACCTGCGGCAACTATCCTTCAGAAAAGTAACAAAAACCTATTTTAGTTAAGAAATGGGCAAGTACTTACCAGTAAGATTGCAGGGATAGGAAGAATGAAGTTATACCAGATAGTCCTCCTAGGAAACAGGAATATATCAAGCAGCACCACAGCATTTACAGCCCCACTTGCACCCTAAATGGAAAAGCACAAACAGAAGTCAAGGCAAAATGTAGAGATGACATTAAATTTTGGTAACTTCTCAGGAAGGAAAAGGTCAAACTTAATCCATTAACGGTTCAATTAGAAGTTACAAGGATTCCAGAAATCAAAGAGTAGTTTTGACAGGAATCTACTCCATGAGAAGGATGAGAAACCAAACTAAGAACCATTTCTTTAGAAGTTTGAATCATATGCTAGTTTCAACACACTGAGCAGATTAGGAATTCAAAATAGCAATCTGTAGAACAAGATTTAAGAAAAATAACATCGCTTTATTTGAGTAGGGTAGGAGTTCTAACAATCAGATACAAGAGCTGGCTAAAATGAAAATTTATGGCAATTTACGCATCCACGATTTGATGTGATAATCTTCAAAAATTATGCTCACTAACTACAAAGATCAAGACAAAGTGTTGGTAAAATTAGAGCAGTTTATTCTATGAAACTACTCCAGCTTTTTCCTCAGACATGATCTAGTAGTCCAAATACCAAAGGAAAACACCATCTAGTGATGTAAAAAGAGAGGCTTAACTACTGAATTTGAAGACAACAATGAACTCCACGGAAAAAAAAATGATTATCATAAATATGAATGAGAGAAAATGACAATCTTATTTCAGATCCTTTGGAGTCCCATGAATTGTTAGCACGGTAACGCACTGAATTGGAATTGAAGGCGGCAGCGAACTATCAGACATCAAGAAGTAAGACATGAATTTACCAATCCAGGAACTTGCGATGGATGTGTGCTCAGGACTTGTCTGTTTTTTGTCTGCCAAAGAAAAGAGACAGTCATTAACTACTTCTCCAGTGAGACATAATACTCCCTTCATGTCATTAGCGGTAAGAATTTATCTGGGTGAACACTCTATGTCATTTTGACTTGCATATTTAATTGGTGCTAATGAAGGAAAATATTAAAATATTATTCGTAAAATTAGAGGGGGATCATGACATCAAAATATAATTTAGATATTAAATTTACCATGAAAAACTGACTTGCAGCTGGAACACAGGGAATATATGAATTTAAGTGATTACTTCATCAAAAAAAATTATGAATTCAAGTGACCAACTTAAATCATGCAGCGCAGTCCACTTAATAATTTTTTTTTTTTTGAAGATGGTAACAAGATTTATATTAAAAACATAAAAGGTTGTGTGTGGCATGTAAAAGTGTATGGAGCAAAATGGTATAAACTGCCAAATGTACTTCCTTACACAGAGACTCTAGAACATCTAACGGAGACTCAGTATCATCTATGTACTCCTGTTTACACAAAAATACAACTTATTTTATCTTGTGCATTGAGCTGCTCTTATCTACTATCCATACTCAGCTTCGTGTTGCTTATTCTAGACAGCACCTGGTGGTAGGCGTCCACCAACCTAATGTAAATTGAAACATCTTCCACAGCTATACACCTATGAGCACATGCTCTGCCTCCTTTCTGGATGGAAGTTCAAACAGGAATGAAAAATCATTTGTTTTGTAGAAATTGACTCCATGTGAAGAATTCCATACACTGCAAACACCTCTTGGCATATCATTTAATGTAGGTGTTTCCTCCGAAAGGCCTAGAAATTTTTCAACAATGCACCTTACTCTGAAACTTCTGAGCCACTTTGGATGATGACACCAGAGCTTTTATCTTTGATTGGAGAAATTGTCAACCATTTATTGCTTCTGATGGTTTCAATGTAGGAGGTTTCAGGTTTTGGGCTGTTAGTTACTATGTTTTAGGAATGCAGTCTTTATTTATCTGCTGCAGTAACTTTGATTAGTTTTCTTCAAATAACTTCGTTACCTAGTCTTTAGGAGTTTGTTTATTGTTGCTGATCTTTAGGTCACGAAGTTGGTTCTTTTATTATATATACAACTCTTCTGCAGTAAAAAGACATGTAATTTTCCAGGATAGCTTCTCTTCTTTCTTGTTCTTCACTGTTGCATAGTTCTTATTTTTCATTACTCAAAAGTTCTCCTTTGTTCTTTTCTAGGTTCTCACTAACAACAATTGGTATCAAAGCTTTTATTCTTGAGGGACCTGTGTGTAGTAATCTATTTCAGCGCATTCCATGGATGGAGAAACAAGCTTTACTTAAACGGCACCACCAGCTTTCAATGGAGAAAATTATCAAATCTGGGAAGTTAGAATGCAAACATATTTAGAAGCTTTGGATCTCGGGAGGCTGTAGAAGATGATTATGAAATTGTTCCGTTGTCGACCCATCCTACGATTGCACAGATTAAAAACCACAGGAGAGGAAAACCATGAAATCAAAGGCAAAAGCATGCTTATATACTGCAGTTTCATCCACAATCTTCACCCGTGTCATGTCTCCGAAATCAGCAAAAGAGATGGGATTATCTCAAGGTTGAGTAGAAAGGAGATCAAAGAATTTGAGGGATGCAAGTGCTAAATTTGATACGAGAGTTTGAACTGCAAAGGATGAAAGAAAGTGAAACCACTAAGGAGTATTCTGACAAACTTCTAAAAATAGCAAATCGTGTCAGATTGTTGGGTTCCACTTTAAATGAGTCAAGGATTGTCGAGAAAATCCTTGTAACAGTGCCCGAAAGATTTGAGGCTACTATTACAACCTTAGAAAACACTAAGTATTTTTCCAAGATTACACTAGCAGAGCTCTTAAGTGCTTTTCAAGCACAAGAGTAGCGACGTGTAATGAGACAGGAAGAAGTTGTTGAAGAAGCCTTACTAGTCAAACATCAAGATGATGGAAGAAACAAGAAGAAGCAGAACAAGAAGATACAAGGACAAAATAGTGAGAATTTTGCTAAAAGCAAGGAGGCTAAATATCCTCCTTGTCGTAACCGTGGAAAAAAAGGTCATTCTCCTTTCAAATGTTGGAGGAGACCTGATGCAAATGCAGCAAGTGCAATCACCAAGGCCACGAAGCTGTAATTTGCAAAGCTAAAATTCAACAGCCTGAAGTAGAAGCTCAAGTTGTTGATTGAGAAGAAGATCATCTCTTTGTCGCGACTTGTTTCACAAGCCTAGATTCAAGTGAAAATTGGCTAACTGACAGTGGTTGCTCTAACCACATGACATCTGATAAGATGTTGTTCAAAGAATTGTGGAACACTGAGACAAAGAAAGTTAGAATTGGAAATGACAAGTTTCTTGATGTGAAAGGTAAGGGCACTATAGCTATTACCAGTGGCTCTAAAACTAAGTTAATCACAAATGTTCTGTATGTCCCGGACCTGGACCAAAACCTTCTCAGTGTTGGTCAGTTAACGGAGAATGGATTCAATTTGTTCATCAACAACAGAACTTGTGTGATAGAAGAGCCATTAGGTGATGAAATACTCAAGGTCAAAATGAAGGGGAGGTGTTCCCCACTTAATCCTTTTGAAGAAGAGGAGAAAGATTTTTCTTATGTCAGACAACTCTCAAAAGTTTGGCATAAAAGAATGGGTCATTTTCATCATCCAGGTATGATGTTCTTGCAAAGAAAGGATCTTTGTAAATGATCTACCAAAATTGCAGAATCACTGGACAGATTGTCAAGCTTGCTTACTTGGAAAGATGAATAGGTTGCCCTTTCCCAAAACAACTTGGAGAACATCAAAAAAGCTTCAGCTCATTCATACAGATCTGTACGGGCCTCACAGAATACCATCTTTAAATGGTAGTCTTCACCACATTGCATTTATTGATGATCTAACAAGACTGACATGGATTTTTTTCTAAAAATCCAAGTATGAAGTAGCTGAAGTGTTTTGGAATTTTAAGGCAAAGGTGAAAAATCAAAGTGGCTGCAAAATACAGATTTCAAGATCTGATAATGGGAAAGAGTATACTACAAATCAGTTCAAATTATTCTGCGAGAAAGCTGGCATAGAACATCAACTAACAACCGCCTACACTCCACAACAAAATGGAGTCAGTGAGCGGAAAAACAAAACCATTATGGAGATGGCTAGCTGCATGCTACGTGAGAAACATCTACCAAAAAGGTTTTGGGCGAAGGCTACCAGCACTGTTGTTTTTTTGCAAAAAAGACTTCCTCATAGATCTGTGAAATATAAACACCATATGAAGCATGGTATGGTCGTAAACCTTCATTGCAATTTCTCAGAATTTTTGGTTGCTTGTGTTTCTCTTATGTACCACCAGTGGACTCTCTATTAGATCCAATCCAAAAGATCTAGCAGATGATCTTCCTGTCAGAGGCACGAGGTTGATTTCTGATATCTATTAAAGATGCAATACTGTCGCTGCAATGAAGGAGGAGATAATGATGATCGAAAAAAATCAGACCTGGGAGCTTGTTGAGAAACTATAGACAGAAAGATCATTAGAGTAAAATGGTTCTTTAGGACAAAGTTGAATGTTGATGGTTCCATCAACAAACACAAAGCGAGGCTTGTGGTGAAGGGTTATGCTCAGATCTTTGGAGTAGACTACTCAGAAACATTCGCACTAGTTGCTCGCCTTGACACAATCAGATTGCTACTAGCCATTGCAGCAGAAAAAAGTTGGAAAGTTTATCAACTTGATGTCAAGTAGGCCTTTCTCAATGGTCTTCTCCAGGAGGATATGTTGAGCAACCAGATGGTTTTGTTGTCAAGGGGCAAGAAAATAAGGTTTATTTGCTAAAGAAAGCTCTCTATGGTTTAAAGCAAGAGCCAAGAGCTTGTTATAGCAAGATTGACGATTATTTACAAAGTTTAGGCTTCAGGAAGAGCCTATTTGAGTCTACACTTTATATTAAGTGTTCAGGTGCGGACATACTCATTATTTCTTTGTATGTTGATGATCTCTTTGTTAGAGGAAGTAAAGTTCGCCTACTTGAGGACTTCAAGTTGGAAATGATGAAGGTCTTTGAAATGACAGACCTTGGACTAATGTCGTACTTTCTTGGAATGGTGATTAAACAAAATGAAGACAATGTGTTCATTTGCCACAAAAAGTATGCTCAAGAAATCCTAAAGAATCTTCATATGGAAGACTGCAAAGTTATGAGTACTCCAATGAACCAAAAAGAGAAGTTCTCCTAAGATGATGGTGCAGAAAAGGTGGACGAAGCATATTATAGAAGTCTTATTGGCTGCTTGATGTATTTGACTGCAACCAGGCCTAATATCTTGTATGCAGTGAGCCTTTTGTCTCAATTCATGCATTGTGCAAGTGCTTTACATTTGAGAGCAGCTAAAAGAATTTTCAGTTACATCAAGGGAACTGTCAACTATGGTGTTAAGTTCCACAAAAGTCAGAAGTTTAGACTTGTCAGATTCTCCAATAGTGATTGGGGTGGTGCACCTGATATGAAGAGTACATCAGGATTCTGTTTCAGTCTTGGATCAGGAGTTTTCTCTTGGTATTCCAAGAAACAAGATATAGTAGCACAATCAACAGCCAAGATAGAGTTTATTGCTGCAACAGCAGCTGTGAATCAAGCACTATGGTTGGAAATTCTAGTAAAAACATTGAAAAAGAGTGAGTTAAAAGGTGCTCCCAGGCACATATTTCGAGGTTTGACTTTTCCGACAAGAATTTGAAATTGCTACCAATTTAGCCTTCGGATTTCTGGCCTCAGATAACATTAGCGATAGCATTTATTACAACGCGGGTTACAAGTCTTACAAGATCACCAAACTTGCAGGTGAGGAATCTTGGTTCGAATGGACAGAATACAGCAGATATTTAATGAGGAAGGTAGGAATTAGCATTAAAGTTCTAAAGTGGTTGGTTCCAATATTTATTGAAGCATCAAATATTAGGGGGAAGGTCATTAAAAGATGGAGTCTGAAAGATCATTTTGAGGAATTCTACGGTACCCTCAAATACAACGAAATACAGGGGGAAAAGAGATCGATCATCATCCCACCGGAATTCTCAGACAAGGTGGGATGGAGTAACATTGCCCACAAAATAGCTAACTTTGTTCATGAGCCTTCCAATCTGACAGTGCACCAAAGAGTCAAGGGGAGAAAAACAAACAGGTCCTACAAAGAGGTTGTTTGTAGTAGCAGACAGACGGCAGAAACCATGGAAGAAAGGGTGATACAGACGAAGGAAGACCAGGCTCCAGTTATAAAGACCAAAATGTATAGAGATCTAAGGGAAGTGTATTGGTGGAATGGTATGAAGAAAGATAAAGCCAAGTTTGTGGTGGAATGCCCAAATTACCAACAAGTGAAAGTTAAACATCAAAGACATTGACATTCCCATGTGGAAATGGGAGGATGTAAACATGGTTTTTATTATGGGTTTGCCTAAGACTAGAAGACAATTTGATTCTATATGAGTAGGGGGGCATAGGATGAAGAATTCAACCCATTTTCTACCGATTAAGACATCTTATAGCGGGGAGGATTATGCCAAGATATATATTAAGGAATTGGCAAGACTTCATGGTATGCCTTTGTCCATAATTACAGATCATGGTACTCAATTCACATCACACTTTCAGAAGTCCTTTCAAAGAGGGCTTGGTACCAAAGCAAAGTTAAGCACCGCATTTCACCCCCAAACGAATGGGCAAGCCGAGAGAACGAATCAAACATTGGAAGATATGTTGAGAGCATGTGTACTTGACTTAAAGGAAAATTGGAATGATCATCTACCTTTGATTGAATTTGCATACAACAATAGCTATCATTCAAGCATTGAGAAGGCACCTTACGAGGCTTTATATGGGCGGAGATGTAGGTCTTTGGTAGGATGGTTTGAAGTTAGAGAGATGTCTTTGATTGGTCCCAATTTAGTGCTTGAGGCTATGGAGAAAATGAGAATCATAAGGGAGAGGTTGAAAACAGCTCAAAGTCGCCAAAAGTCAATTTGTATGTTAAAAAGCGGGATCTTGAATTCAATATGGATGATTGGGTCTATCTCAGGTATCTCCTATGAAAGGTATAATGTGTTTTGGCAAGAAAGGTAAATTGAGTCCTAGATATGTAGGACCTTATAAGATCTTGGAAAGGATTGGTAAGGTGACTTATAAGTTGGAATTGCCACTGAAATTGGTTATGGTTCATCTGGTATTCCATGTGTCGATGTTGAGGAAAGTATTGGTGATCCAATGTGGTTGTACCCTTGAATGACATGAGTATTGAGGAAAACTTGCCCTGTGAAAAAGTTCCAGTTGAGCTTTTGGACCAAAAGTTAAAAATTGAGGAACAAGGAAGTTGCATATGTTAAGGTTTTGTGGAGAAAGCAACAAATCGAAAGTGCAACATGGGAAGTAGAGGCAGACATGATGAAACGATATCCTTACCTCTAACCTTCTACTCAAGCCTAAGGTACTTGATCACTCATTCTTATTCTCTTCAAGCTCCCAAGTGTCAATCTCTCTATGTCACATTACATTCATGTATATTCATGAAAATGATGTCTAAGGATGTTTTAAAGTTGCAGTATTGCATTCATGATGAAATGTGAGTTACTTAATCTACTCTACTCAAGCTTATCATGATCCCATTCAAGGACAAAGTTTACAAGGGGGAGATTTTGTAACACCTCTCAAAATGCCTTCATATGACCTTATCAAAGATGTCTTAGCATAACACATTATTTGTATTCTTTTTGGCAAATCCATGGCCAGATTCTTAATCTGGAGGCAAAATTATGTTGGAAAATGATCTCCTTTGATTTTTAGATCAACTATATCAAAAAAGTAATTTTTCATAAGATCTTGCACCTCCACAAGAGTATGCGACCTCTCCATAAGGTTCATTTTAATACAAAAGTGACCTAAACTCATTCTTGGGTCAAAACAAGGGAAAATTGATCTTTGTGCAAAAATGACCTGAGCGGGAGCAAGTCCACATAGCGCCCCAGCTTTACCATAGGTCAACTTTTCGAACAATTCTAGTTTCAAGTGAGATCGTTTGGGACTTATTCCTAACCAACCTAAAAAGTATTTGAACGGTTCTTATGACCAACACCCACTCTATAAAAAGCCTTTAACCCCAAATTGACCCCATTATTCATCAAATCACTCATTTAAAAAATTCTCTCTAAAACTACTCTCAAAAGCTTTCTTATTCAACAAGCAAGGCTCTCCATTGAAGGTCAACTTAAACTCTCTACTTTCTCTTCAAATCCTAAGGCTTTTACTTAAAGTATGTGAGTTTTCATCCATAGAATCCTTTCTTCTATGGAGCTCCTTCTAAATTCTCAATTCTACCTAATTTCAATAATGTAAAATGTATGGGTCATCTCTACTTCTACTCAATTTCTTCATTTATGATTGAGATTATGTCTATTGATCAATCCTAATGAGGATTCATGCCAATTACATGAAAGTGGTGGTTTTCCCATGAGTGATTTCAAGTATAAAATGATTAGGGCGTTTTGAAAGTGACGTTGGTTCCTTTACAAATGATTTAATGTGATTTCAATTGCATGATTCCTACATGATTTTCATCTAATTGCATGATTTTAGCTCAATTGCTCATGAACTCACACATGGCCCTAATTTTCCTATGTTAAAGTTATGATCTTATGACTATGATTTTAAGCATGAAAGTATGATCTATAATGATGATGATGTTATAATGATGATGATGAAGAGGGTGACTTAAGACCCTAAAGTTTATGAAATGATGATAAGATGGGGAGTATACTCACACTATATGAAAAGTTATGTACATGGACTATTCCTATGTCATGATGAAGTCATGATGTCTATTTTACAAAGCAATGGAAGTACGATTTCTAAAGTACGATGATGTTTATGTACATGCATGATTATATATTCTGTAAGATATGAGTTAGCACCGAATGAGCTTGTATGAGGGGGACTATCTCCATGGGTCCTTACATAAATCCTTAAATCTCATAACCATGTGCCACTTATTGGTGGCAAATGGGCGGGTTGAAAATGGATCAATATAAAATGGGTAATAATTCAAACCCGCCCATATATTAAATGGGTAAAAACGGGTTGGGTAAGAAATGGATTGGGTAAAATACTAGTTTACTCATATTTTAATGAGCAAATAGTACTTTACTTTAAAATTCAATCTGGATAAAATAATTTACTTTATTTTTGGATGAAAAACATTAAAAATATTTTATTTTAATTGTATTGTATCATAAAATTAAATTCGACACCCAATGCGAGATTTAACTTTTAAATTGGGATTCGATTCCGATTCCAAATTAATCATACGACCCAACTTCTAACGAGACCCAACATACAACTTTCGACTCGAAATCCAATTTTGACACTCAAACTGAGAGGGGGTCAAGTGTTGGATTGGGTTAAAAAATATTATTTTTAAAATTTGAATTTTTTTAAAATTCAACTTTCAATTTCTCATATTGATTTCATGCTTATAAGTTACAACCTTAATTTGTAGTGGCGCATTCTATTGGGTTTTCTAATCGTAGCAAGTTTTTCAACCGCATTTACAATTTTTTATGATAAAATTTGAATTTTTTATAAAGAAAAAAGATTTTATAAAAAAATTGATTTTCTTTGGGGGTGGAAGGGTGGGGGGTTAAGGGCTTGTGGAGGGATCATGGTATTGGGTGGAGTACGAAAAGAATGGTAATTTGCAATTTGAGGAGATTTTTGACAAATATTTTCCTACTTTTTAGAGGTAAATCATTTTTCTTAAATTTGAAGAAAATAAGTTTATTTAAATTTATATTTTTAACATATTTAAGTCAACAAAACATAAAAAAAATTAGAAAACATAATGAATTTTGAATGAGAAGAAGTTAGAAGCTTAACCAACAACAACAACAACAACATACCCAGTAAAAATCCCACAAGTGGGGTTTGGGGAGGGTAGAATGTACGCAGACCTTACCACTACCATAGAAGTAGAGAGGCTGTTTC
>JAPFFP010000012.1:12754948-12767320 GCA_026153255.1 Solanum medicagineum | reverse complement strand
AATTTTTATGGGTTGGGTTCAGTATGATTTAGAATTGGGCTAATTTTCAGCCCAATACAGTTTAACCCATTATAAAACAATTCTGAGCTGAACCCAATAAGATTCTCACTTCAGCCCAATGTATCATTTGTTTTGTATGTTCAATACTAGTCTTAAATTAAGCGGGTTAAATTGGGCGGGTCATGATCCAACCTGAATTTTAGCTCATTTGAGCCCAACCCGTTTGAGCCCATTGTACATTTGGGCGGGTCAAGACCCAACCCGATATTTAATGCGGCCCATTTTAACCTCCTCAATTTCAGCCCAACCCGCCCATTTGACACCGCTAACATACATGATGTCCTTGTTCCCAATTCCAACAGGGCTCATCAATAGTTTGTATAGCATCAGGAGGAATTTTCTCTAGTGAATGATGAGAGAAAAGGCTACCATCTGGTCAAGTGGAAATCAGTGATGCATGTAAAATTAGGACTTGGGCTTAACTCACACCCCAAAAGCTAGCTCAAAGGGAGGAAGATTGTTCAAGCCTTATAAAAAGTCCACCCATCTCATTAACCAGCAATGTGGGACTTTTGTTATTCTTCAATGCACCATCTCATGCCCGGTGCTTAGCATCTAGTGCATGGTCAATTTTTAACTTTTTTGGAGGGTCCAACATTGGGTGAGATGGGCCCTGCGCTGATACCATGTAAAATTAGGTCTTGGGCCTAACTCACACCCCAAAATCTATCTCAAAGGGAGGAAGATTGCTCAAGCCTTATGAAGAGTCCACCCATCTCATTAACCACTAATTTGGGACTTCTGTTATTCTTTAACAGGGACAAAGCCCCTGGACCCGGGTTTCACCATGAGTTTTTTAAGGTTTGCTAGGACAGTATAAAGGCAGATTTGATGCAAGCCATCCACAACTTCCGCAAGAAGGAATTGTTTGAGAAGTCTATGAATGCCACCTTCATAGCCTTATTCCAAAGAAGGTAGATGCAAAAGACTTCAGACCTATAAGCTTAATAGGAGGGACTTACAAGCTCATCTTAAAACTTTTAACTGAAAAACTGAAGTTTGTCATCAGCAGATGGCCTTTTTGAAGGGGAGACAAATAATGGATGCATCACTTGTGGCAAATGAACTGGTAAATTCAAGAGTGAAACAAAAAATACCTGGAATCTGATGCAAGTTAGACATTGAGAAGGCTTTTGATCATGTCAACTGGATCTACCTCCTTAAGATCCTCGAAGATATGGGCTTTGGCAAAAAATGACTAGACTGGATTAAATTTTGCATATCCAATGTGAGTTTCTCCCTATTGTTAAATGGTGACATGTAGGTTTCTTTCAATCACAGAGGGGTCTAAGACAGGGTGACCCCTCTGACCTTTCCCGTTCTTACTAGCTATGGCGGGTCTGAACCATATGCTCAGACAAGCAAATGAAAATGGCTGTCTGAGAGGTTTGGAGCTCATGTAAGTAGTGCAAATGGCATGAGAATTTCCCACCTACTGTATGCTGATAACTCACTTATACTATGTGAAGCGGAGGTGTCACAAATCAGACACCTCAGGGCTATTCTCACCATTTTTGAAGGCATCTTAGGACACCATGTAAACTAGCACAAGAGCTTCCTCTACCCAGTCAATGAAGTCCTGAATATGCAGTTGTTAGCCATGAATCTAGGTTGCAAGGTTGCTTCCCTGCCCACCAATTATTTGGGAATGCCATTTGGGAGCCAAAAATAAGGAACTTTGAAGTATGGAACACAGTATCAAAGAGATGTAACAAGAGGCTATCAAGATGGAAGACTCAATATTTATCCTTGGGAGGAAAACTGACACTCATAAAATCTGTCATGAATGCTCTACCCACCTACATGATGAGTTTGTTTCCCATCCCAAAGAGTATTGAAGAGAAGATCAACCAAATGAGGAGGAGCTTCCTGTGGCAGGGGAATAAAGCGAATAGAGGCTACAATCTAGTGAAATGGGATGCCCTTACCCTCAACATGAAACAAGGAGGCTTAGGCATCAAGAAGCTCAACCTCCACAATAGCTGTCCGCTACAAAAGTGGTTGTGGAGAAATTTGGACTCTTGAACCAATAGACAACTAAAGAAGTGGAAGGTACTTTTGGATGCGGTGTATGGAAAACAATTAGAAGACTCTGGCCCCAGTTCAATACCAACATGTCCTTTAAGGAGGGAAATGGCATGAAGATCCAGTTTTGGAATGAGCATTGGATGGCTGATGAAAGCTTAAAGACCACCTTCCCAAACCTCTACAACCTTAGTCTCCAGAGAAATGACAGTGTTACCCAGATATGGAGTCCACAAAGGTGGAGTTTCATCTTTAAAAGAGCTTTAAATGACTGGGAGATAGACAGAATAGCTAGTCTTCTACAGACTTTGAACCCTTTTCCAGGTGTCTCTGTAAATCCAAACAAACTTCTGTGGAAGCTGCACAATGAAGAAGTTCTCTCTGTCAAATCATGCTACTGGAACAACAATATCAGCTTCTCTTCCACTAGAATTTGGCCTTGGAAACTAATCTGGAAAATTAAAATCCCCCTGAAGGTGTCCTGTTTTATGTGGCTGGTGATTAGGAGAGCTTGCCTGACCCATGAAGCACTACAGAGAAGAGGTTTGCGGATTTGCTCAAGGTGTTTTCTTTGTGACAAGGAGGCAGAGGTAAACAAGCACCTCTTCCTACACTACATTACAGCTGTAAATCTGTCGAACATGTTTGTATGTATGCTTAGAGTAAACTGGACAATACCTAAGAACACTTTTGATTTGCTGAGGAGCTGGGAGACAATTGGACGGAGATTCAAAGGAAGACTAGTGGATAGACCTGCGCATAAAATATCGAAAACCGAATTACCGAACCAAACCAAAGCTTTTCGTAATTTGATATTCGATAATTTCGTATTTGGTATGGTATTCGCAAGTAAAATTTTAGAATTACGGTACTTGGGTTTGGGATAATATAAGACATTAATACCAGTTGGTATTCGGTATTTCCCAATACCGAATCATTTACATAATGAAGGCCACATATCATGTTCATTATTCATTAGTACAAGTCCAAAGAGAAACTTAAAGACTAAACATAAATAATCCAAATATATGTCTTTTAGTTTTGTTAATTTGCTTTTCTCGATGTCTTCTTCTTGTTGATCTTCTATCATAATGTCCCTTCACATAAAAAAAATAGAAATAATTGCAGCAATAGTATTAACTTTGTAATATAATTGGCTGCCACTTCAATACGATATTACCGAATACCGAACTGAAGTTTGATTTACCGATTACAGAATTATCAAACTGAAATTTAAAATTTTGGTATTTGATATCCATTTTTAAATACAAATTATTGAATTATAAAACCCCAATATTTGAAAATACCGAACCGCATACCGAACGCCCACCCCTACTGGTGGAAACTAATTCCAGTCTATATTTAGTGGACCTTATGGAAGGAAAGAAATGCAAGGTGTTTTGAAGGCAAATCAACAACATCCACAGGATCAGAATGAATTGCATTAGCCTTCTATTTTTGCTGAAAAATAGATATGGTGGGAGATATAGATTTGTTAGTTGACTTCATAGGAAAACTGTAAAACCTTACACCTGACTGGTTTTTTTTTTTTTTTGCAATGCGTTGTAACTAACCATCTCATCATTTTTGGATGATGTTTACATTTGAATACAAAGTTACCTTTCTCCAAAAAAAAGGAATGTTAACCTTTAGAAGTTTATTTAAGAGACTGACCAGGCACTACATTCTCTTCATCTTTTTTATCAAGCAATATTACAAACCTCCTAATAGAATCATTATTACCTGTATGGACCATATCACAATTTTTTACTTGTCTATGTCCCAATGTGGACTTACCATCATAGTAATCTATAGAGAATAATTTCCATAGAGAATAATTTCAAGAGTTCAACTTAATTTGTTGAACAACCCAACAAGGACCAATTGGTTGTCGCAATGTTACCACCATCAGTGTTATAGCTTCAATCCTACTCAATCATTCATTCTAGATGTCATTCTATTGCTTCAAACCTAGGAGTCATGCTTCTGATGCTTAAATCCACCAATGTAGCACTACTTTACGGGTAAAAGCAAATAATTCAAGACCACATCCAAATGGTTTGGTATGCTTTGACCTGTGCACTGAAATAGTGTTGCATCCTTTTTCAACCAATACCAAAGGCAAAAACAATTTCCTGAAGAGATTTTTCTCCAAAATCTCTTTTTAATTCAGAAAATAGCAACAACCATTTAATTAATTGGGAGAAAGCAATCACTATCATTGAATACTCCTTTAATACCTTATGAAATGTTTGTATCAGAAGTTCACAATAGTGAATAAACTCAGGGAGTACTCATGGATAAAACTGGTATTACAAGAGCATCGAAGACTCACTCAATATTATCTAGTAGTAACAATTCTTTTGAAATTGAGATTGATGTAACAAATTATCCACGTCTCTTCATCATTTCAAGGATAATAGATGATCCCTCTCTCTTCACATGATTTTCTTTCCTAAACATAGTAATGAAGTATAGAAACTTTTTCAAAATATCAACATCTATAATTGGAAGGAGAATTTGATGCATTTAGAAGCAGTTGGTTGAAAATCCTGATATCAAGAGCTGCTGACCATCTGTTATTAGTGTCCTAATAAAACAGAAGAATGTTTAATTTGTTATGGAGGGACTCATACCTAACAAATAGATCAGCAGATCCTAGTTAACGGTTTCAGATATCAGCAAAAACTAAACATTCTTAATCTAATTACATGAGCATGTTTCAACAATGCAATTCTTCTTTTCAATTTGAAAATGACCAAGATATTCAGTATTCCTGATCAGACCCTATTTTAGTATATAAAGATATTCCTTTTTAAGTAGGAGAATCAAATGGAACCCAGAAATACTCTTATGCTGTTTATGGTACACATATACAATCATGTAAAACAAAAGAGATTTATAATGTGTTAACACATTAAAAAGAGTGTGTGTGTGTGTGTGTGTGTGTGTGTGTGTGTGTTCTAAAAGTATAAGAAGATTTTATTAATGTTCAAACATCCAACATTATCAACGCAAAAGACAAAAAGTTTGTAAAAATGCAAAATATTTAAAGTTAAATTTCAAATAAACCTGAATCAGAAAGTTCCAGTGAAGCAGGCAAAGCATTCGCAGGGGTATGAATACTTGGTTCCATTCGTGTAGGTCCTCCCAAGTTTATGCCAGGTATGTCATCCTGAAAGAATAAAAACTTATCATTTTAAATTTTTTTTGGAAAATGGTAATTGTTTCTATTTCTGTAAAACAATACATAGGTTGTACTAAAACCCATATTACGTAAGGAACTCCAATAATGCTGACCTATCCCTATAGTGAATCTAAGACATCAATGATAGATACACTATCATTAAAGTAAATCTGATTAAACCAAAAACACAGAGTTAAAATGCAATTCGGCTTGAATTGTTGCATACTACTCTCCCCATTCATAAAAACTCCAAGGTTCCTCTCTTTCCATATAGTCCACCAAATAGTGGCAGGGACAATTCTCCAATTAATTCTGTTTTTTGCTTGTGTCCCTGCTTCTTCCCAGCTGTATGGAGCCTCTGAAATTCTACCAGGAGATGTATGTGAGTCTCGTGAACAAACTCCACAGCTGGCCAATGACTTCACATTGGATGAACAAATGATCGACTTTTCTGCAGTTTTCCCACAGAGAAAGCATCTATAGCAAAGTGGAATGCCCTCTTCATTAAATTCTCCTGTGTCAACACTGCTTCTTCAGCCAGTAACCACACAAAGAAAGCCACCTAGTAGGGGATCTTGGCTTTCCATATACGTCTCCAGGGCCATTTGAGTAACTGTATACTTTGATGGTTCAGCATTGCACCTACTTTAAAATCCGTTTTCTGCTGCGAACCACTGCAATCTTTCCTGCCCTGTTTTCAGACCACTAAACTGATCAATGCTTCTAAAAATTTCTGTTATTCTTGAGAGTTCCCAGTCACTGAGATGTCTTCTAAAAACAAAATTCCACCCTCGAGGAGTCCATAAGTCAGCTATAGTACTTTGTTGCTGCAGAACTAAACTGTGGAGGTCAAGGAAGAGAGTCTCCAGATTTCCTTCCACATGCCAATGGTCCTTCCAAAATCTAGTTTTTATGCCATCTACGACTTTGATCTTGGTGTATGGTTTGAATTCGTTCCAAAGTACTGTAATGGATTTCCATAAGCTAACACCATAAGGGGTAGTAACCTCCTTTGTCATCCAACTATCACTTTCTTCGTATTTTTACTTTATGACTGAACCCCACAGATTCTGATTATCATTTGAGCAATTCCAAAGCTACTTCATTCTCAAAGCTTTACTCTGGTTCTTCATGTTCTTGATCCCCAGATCCCTCAACTCTCTTTTTAATGATGTTTTTTTAATAATTGGTAACATTGTATTCTTCAACATTACGGATATGCTGGAGACCTTTAGAATAGAACAATATTACAAGGATCCTAAGAATTCTAAAAGTTGATCAGAATCCTCTAATCCTATCTCTTTACACTAAAATATAGAGATATAATGCAATTCCATTTAACCTTCCTCTCCTTCCACACTGTCCACCAAATGCAGTGTGGAATTAAATCCCATGAAGTCTTCTGCCTCTTGCCAACTCCTCTCTTGATCCAGCAACTTAGTAAATCGGCTATATGTTCTGGCATAGTCCATTTCACTTCTGAAAGGTTGAGAAGCATGGACCACACTTGTGCTATGAAAGTACAATGTAAGAATAGGTGACTATTAGTTTCCCCTGTCTTCCCACATAAGGAGAACCGGGGAAGTATGATCTATCCTTTCCTCCTTAAAACTTCATGTGTCAAGCATACCTTTTTGATGACTAACCAAGTAAAACACTTAACTTTTACTGGTGCTAAATTCCTCCATATCTGTTTCCATAAACTCTGGTATCTACTCCTTTGCAGGTTGCACTCCTTGTATGCCCTACCAACTGTGTAGATCCCATCCTCACTATGATACCATCTTATTACATCTTTGGCAATATTGGTGCCTGCAAAATCCCTCACTTCCTCCAACAATTGCTACTTTCTTTATTTCCCAATCATTTAGAAGCCTTCTGAGATAAAGGTTCCAACCTTGTTCTGTACAGCAATCACTGATCATTGCCTCAGAATTGGTGCACAAAATAAATAGATCAAGAAACAGGTCCTTTAGGGGGATCTGTTTGATCCATACATCCCACCAGAATCAAGTTCTCCTTCCGTCCCCACCTTGATGCGTAAATTTGGTTCTAGCTTAGGCCATATGTTTCTAATAGCTCTCCAAACTCCCACTCCATATGCATATGTGCTTACCTTACTACACTAGAATCTATCCTCTCCATATTTACATTTAATCAAATCTTTCCAAAAAGTTTGCCCTCTCTCAGTATATCTCCACAACCATTTCATCAAAAGGTTGTTGTTATGCTTCCTCAAATCTCTGAAGCATAACAACAGCCTTTAGTATCAAAAGGTTGTTGTTATGCTTCCATTTGACTAAAGTGATACCCTTTTCTTTCCTTGTACCCTTGCCACAAAAAATTTCTCTTGATGTTATCCAAGCTATTAATGATTCCAGTTGGAACAAGAAAAAATGACATTGTATATTTTGGAAGTGCATCAAGCACAAAATTAATCGAAGTTAAGTCTTTCCCCTATTGAAAGGTATGCAAACTTCCATCTTGCTAGCCTTTTCTCACACTTCTCAATCACCCCATTCTAGATTTTCATATGCTTGTATTTTGCCCCCAAAGACATACCCAACTATGTGGTTGGGAGGACACCCACTTCACCTCCAAGTATTGACTTCAAAGTTTTCATGTCTGGTACTTCATTTAGTGGATGCAGGAAGCTTTTACTCCAGTTTACATGTAGCACAGAAATACCTTCAAAAATAACTAGAGTCAGTCCAAGTATTTTAAGGTGGTCTTCCTTAGCATCACAAAAGATGAGGGTGTCATCTATGACATTTGGATACTGTAGATGAATGATGTCTGGACTTTCCCCTCCAACTCTAGCAACTTCAGAACCTCGTAACCAGCTCTCACTGCTTGCATTCTTGATCATATTGTTGACTCCCTAAGACCAACCTGCAACCTAAAATATCATGTTGAAGATATGCAAAATTTAACCCACTGTCTCCAGTTGTGACCAAGAACCATCTTCTGTAGCATACCCATAAGAAAGTCTCAATTGACATGGTCACATGCATTCTCGATTTCTACTTTGCATAGAATTCCTGGGTTTTTTCAGACTAACCTGGAATCTACAGCTTCATTAGCTATGAGGACCGCATCCATTATCTGTCTCCCTTTAATAAAAGCTAACTATTCTGAATCAACCAGCTTGGACATCACTTTTTTCAGTCTTCCAAGTAAGCACTTTTGAAAAGATTCTATATATACTAGTTATAAGCCTAATAGATCTAAAGTCCTTCAATTCTTTTGCACCTTTCTTCTTTGGGATAAGGCCTATGAATGTAGAATTCAGGCTTCTTTCAAACCTCCCTTGTTCATGGAAGTTCTGAAGAGTTTCCATTATGTCACCATTCACCGCCTCCAAACAGTTGATGTAAACCCCATAGTAAGGTCATCTAGTCCCAATGCTTTATCACTTGCACACTGCTTTAAACACCTCAGAACTTCCTCTTCAAAGCTTCTTCCAAGATCCTCCTTTTCCTCCCGTGTCGACCTTGGGCATTTTGAAAAATTGTTAGTTGGTCTCATTGCACCTCCTTTCTATGGAGTTTCAAATAGAACTCCACTATTTCCCCTTTGATTCTCTCTGGTTCTTAGACAATTTTCCCCTGGACTAGTAGTTGGTCTATGTTGTTGTACCTCTTTTTTCATTAGCCATCTTATGGAAGAACTTGGTGCTCTTATCCCCTTCCTTTAACCAGATTGATCTTGATCTTAGCCTTCAGTAGAACTCCTCATTTTTATCAAACCCTACAAGTTCAGAAGTAACCTGCCTTTTTCACTGCCTCATCCTCTGTTAGACCTCTATCAGTAGCAACGTTTTCCATAGCAGCCAGCTTTTTGAGTAAGGATTTCCTCTATTGCCAAGACTTCCTAGCTCACTTCTGCTCCACTTCTTCAATTTGTGTTTCAAGGCTTTTACTTTTGCTGCAAGGATGTAATCAAGTCCCAGTATAATCAGAAGAGTTCCACCATAGCCTTACACTGTCAATGAAGCCTTCAGTCCCTAATCACCTCTTCTCAAACTTAAAATAGTTTTTTCTCTTCTTCCAAGAACCACCTTGGAGTGCAATGGAGAGTAGTCTGACAATATTCTCCGCATGGTTATTGTTTCAAGTTGCTAAGAGCATCATCCCATTCTTGAAATATCAGGACCCTATCAATTCTTGAAGCTATCAAGTGGTTATCCCCTTTAAACCAGGTAAACTTTGCATTTTCCAGTTGAAGATCAACTAGGTTTAGAACCTTGATCAAGTCAGAGTACTCCCTCATCCCTATTGTTCTCCTGATACAGTTCCTCTTTTATGAAACATATCTAGCCATATTGAAATAACCAAAAACTACCCATGGACCTTCTATTAAACCTCTCATAGATCCAATTCCTTTCCAAACTAATCTTTTTCCATATAGCCATTTCGAACATATACTCCTGTAATATGGCATGAGAAATCCTGCACTTGTGATGCAAACTTACAGGTAAGGGCATATGTCCCTGTGTCTAAACCTTCCTCCTTCCATATTCTACTATCCCAAAGCACCATTATCCCTCCTCTTGTCCCACTAGCTTCCAAACATGCCATTTTGATCCACCCGCCACCCCAAATCTTCACTGCCAGACCAGTGAGATCCTCCTCCATTTTGGTTTCTTAAAGTCAAATAATGTCGGTTTTCCAATCCCCCATAATGTTCTTCGCAACCTCCCTTTTGTCCCTGCTATTCAAACCCCTTACGTTCCATGAGACAAGTTTAAATTGCACCAAGAAATAGTTAGGAAGTTTTTCCCCTTTTCTCTACTCCCCTCACTTATGAACTTCACATGAAAATCTACTAAACTTTTCAATTCTTTAGAGCCTTTGAACCTTGTCTTGCTGCATACCGCTATGATATCCTGGTGTCTGCTTTGTCTAGCACTGTCCACATGTAGTAACAGTTCCATAGTTTCCTTTTCATAACCTTGGAAATCAGCCCCCAACAATTTTCCCAGTTAGATCAAATTCTGTTTCACCCAAGAAGAAACTTCTTCTCTTTCTGTGATTAACAGTTGCTGTTGTGTGCATAGTGGCTCTGCTTCTTCGACTTCCCATTCTTCGATGGAGGTCAATGTTCTCTTGTCTACAATTGTGCATATCTCTCTCCCAATCATCACCTCCTCAATTGGAACTTGCGCCTCTGATTCTCCCATATATAGCACAGCCACGTCACCCAAAGTACCACTCGAACCTGCTGCAGTTATCGCCTTCTCAGTATTCTGTTCCACTCCTTGTGTTGTCTTTGGGCAGAACTGTGTTTCTTTATCTTCAAGAATCCAATCTTCTACTGAATTGAGCTGGGTGGAACTGGAGATGCAATTAAAAATAAATAGGCTTGCTGGATCCGGCCCATTATACTCTTCATTTAATTGTTTTGGCCTTGAGCTAAGGCCCATAACAGATTCCTTCATTAAAGAGGTCACATGGTTCTCACACGACTCAGTGGGTACCACCACAGCTGTCAACTTTCCATTACCCACATAGGTATGTGTACAAGGATCCTAGTATAGGGGATTTCTACACAGGAGTACGGATGTTAGTCCTTATTACCTGCTGGTCCATAACATAAGCTGATTTCAGACTATTATCTTCTTCTCCAGCTAGATTCAAATTTTTTTCCAGCAAGATATCATATCTTGCTTTGCTTTCAACCCATATCAGAAAATGGTATCTGATTCCGCCACGTGAATCGAAACCTCTTTCAGTACCAGTTCTACTGATGTTTGCAACCAGAATTCCTGCGCACTTCATATGGTTGTTCAACTGTCTCCGCTTCTGTTGCCACACAACCACCACAGAGTTGCCCTATTTCTGCGAGCACTTGCAGTGACCACAGATATAGGGGGATGCCTATAATTTTTTTCCAATTTTTTAAACTTCCATGAAGTTTGGCACGCATCCTAGAACTGGGCTCCACTTTTCTAGGTTAAAACTTAGGTTTCTCTTCCACTGACCTTGAAGAGTTTGTTCCGCCATGAATTTATTGGAAAATTCAAAAAGTAACATGTCACCATATAGCTCATAAATATCGACTCCAAAGACCTTCCATTCACAGAAGATAACCACCTTCTGATTTCAAACAGAGGTCTCTTTTCTGGCTTTTCCAGATACCCTATGAGACACCTGTCCAAGAGCCCATCCTCTTGCTTGTCTGATGAGTATGTCTCCTCTGTCTCCTTGTGGTTTTTGAATAGCCATTTACAGTTCCTCACAGCCTCTGAGTAGGTGTATCTGGAGTTTACGGGTCTTGTTAAATCATTTGTAGCCTATTGGAGTATTTAATGAAGTTTTCTATCTTAAATGATAAATCATACCATGAATACTGGTTCCGCAATAATGCTAACAGATATACCCCCAGCATTAGTGGCTACAGTACTCTCATATATCTCCCATATTCATTATGTTTCCTAGTGCAGAAGTATTCCTCTTTTCTGTCAGTATATCTCCTTGTGACTTCCTTCTGATCAGTAGAAGCTTCTCTTAGCAGGAAACAGATCTATTCCATCATCTTACTGCTCACAGTAGTTCTTCTCATCATTCTTCAAACAGAGCGTTCATCATTCCATTTGATCATATCAAAGGACTTGAAACCAGCCTTACAATAAATCCTATTTTCCCCCATGGCTCGACTAAGAAAGAGGGGTAGGAAGAAAAGGATAATCACAGGAGGTTATTACTGGAGGCAATAGGTGGGTGGAAGGAATTCTGGTGGAAGCGCGTCAGAGAGAGAACTCTCCCTCCTGGGAGGGAGGAGAGAGAACTGCCTCGAGAAATGTGCCAGAGAGCATTTTTAAACTGTGTTCACTTTTTCCAAAGATTAGGACCTTATAAAACTTGTCAAATATTTTCAACTAATTATTTATTAAAACAGTTTGCAAATGTGTAAGGAAATGTGAACATACTCTTGCATTCCACTTCGCAGGTGCAGTTGGCATTTGCTGCATATGATAGCTGATGGACATGAACATACAACAAACAAAGTTAGAAGATTCTGATACGCAAACTCCACAAAGTAATGGTTTCATCTACAAAACATGTTTGGACCATCTAAATAATGTGAAAAATCTATCT
>JAPFFP010000012.1:12739603-12754848 GCA_026153255.1 Solanum medicagineum | reverse complement strand
TTAAAGAGTCATTTTGCTTTACTCCATCATACCCCAAAGCCAAAAAATAGTGAATCTTTGGCTCCATCCAAGATTGAGTGAAAGTGAAAGTGATCCTACACTAGTTGATCCAATGATCAAGTTGATTCTTCTTAGAAGATCAATTTGTGTCCACCTACTGTCGATACTTATGATTCAAATGAATTCTTTAGATCTACCATTTCTTGTTTTTCTCATGAGAATTTTGATATGGATTGTGCATTTAAGGATAATATCTTGTTTGATTATGATATGAATCTTCAGAGTGTGCATAGTGGAAAATCTTATAATGTTTGACAATCCGCTATGCTATGATGACACGCTTTTTGGAGATGGAAATCTCTTCTTCGAAGATGATAGCACATTTATTGGAGAGGGTAGTGTTAGGTGATGCTTATATGTCAATTGCTACTTCTTATTTGTGTTTTCCAATTCTTCATGCGAGTCATAATGCTTTTGTATGTAAAGTGGAGGCTAATCATCGGAGCACCTTGATTGGAGTTAGTTTATGTGACACTTTTTTCTACTATTTGTTTGCATATGATAATGCTCAAGCTTATGAGTGGAGTATGTTGTTGGAAGATGGGAGTATCAATCGAGAAAATAGGAACATACTAGATCCATGTTCATGGATTTCCTTTCCATTTGACCCCATCAATGAATTTAATAGTGGCACTTGTGAGGTGATGCTTGGTAAAGATGACAAGCAGAATTTGGGTGAATTTATTGGTACCTTCTCTATGATGGAAGTCTTTCTTGAGGGTTTACAATCCACTTGAGAGGCCTACGGTATGTTAGGAAGGGTAGTTTTCTTACCCCTTTCTTTACTATCTCTTTGCATATGATGAGTCTCATACTTGTCTTAGCTGTGCATTGCATGTGGCTTGGGGTTTCATTGAGGTCAATACTTGTTTATATTACCCAATTATGTGGACCTTCTATCATTATGACCCCAATGAAAGTGTAGGGGTATTTGAGCTTAAACTAGTGCCACCTTTTGGGTGGAATTATCTTTTTGATGTGAAGAATAGCCAATTTCCCTTGCGCCATCTATGGGCTTAATACCCATGATAATGGGAGGATATCTGATTGTGCCTTGGGATTGAGTCTCCTTGTTGTAATGCTTTTTGTGCCAACCATTTTCGTAACCCTCATACTATGAAGAACTTTTGCTTTTTGTTTGTCCTATGTTTTTTGCAAGGTTTGCATTCCAGTACAAATCTTTTTCAAGATGAGAAGGATGACAACGGCATGCATAGCTAGAGGAGCTTGATGGAAAGAAAATAAAAACATACTATGTATGGAAGCCCCAATCAAAGTTAAGAGAAAGAAGAAAGAGGACATGAGTGCAAATGACCAAGATTCACAAAAAGCGGCAACCAAACAAGGCCTTTATCTCATTAAGGGAACAATTTGGAAAGAAAATGTCTTCTTTATTTCCTTTGTATAAATAGTGGTTTCTTTTTTCATTTAGAAGACTTAGATATATAGATTTTGGATGAAGAAAGAAGAACCTCATCAAAGAGTGTAGTTCAAGGGTAGATTCTTTTAGGATAGTCTAGCTTAGTGTAGCCAAATCCAGATTAGTGGTAGGTAGATTCCAAATGTTGATTTAGAAAACCTTAATTGCACTTGAGATTGCTCATTTTGTGGTTTCAATTGAGTTGCTTCTTCTCAAATTCAAGTTGCTCTTCTTCCTCGGCTTCGTTGTGGATTTAATTTAGCCTTTCTTTTTTCGCTTCTCATCCACTATTTCTTACAACAACATACCCAACGAAATCCCACAAGTAGGTTTGGGGAGGATAGAAAGTACACAGACCTTACCACTATCTCAAGTTGAAAGAGATGCGGTTACCAAAAGACCATCCGCTCAAATGTATTAGCCCCAAATATAAGAAGAAAAATCAATAAGATATAGAATTAGCGCTAAAACGATGAACAATGACACTTCTATTAAAAAAGAAAAGGTAGCAAAATAACAAAGAGCTATAACACAACTATCCTGGCACAACTAGTCCAATGACAAACCTTAAACCGTCACAAGGCAAAACAACACCCTACCCTTACTAGCCTTCTACCCTAATATGTGACCTCTACTCCTTTCAATCTAAGGTCATGTTCACCGTGATATAAAGTTGTATCATATTTTGTCTAATCACCTCTCTCCAACACCTTGGCGGTCTACCCCTATCCTTCCGCATAACTCCTAAATCCAACCTTTGGCACCTTTAACTGGGGCTTCGACAGACCTCCTCGAGACATGCCCAAACAATCTCACTCTCGCTTCTCTCATCTTGCTTGTCATAAAGGCCACTCCCACCTTCTTTCAAATAACCTCATTCCTAAACTTGTCACTCCTAATATGACCACACATCCAGCGCAACATCCTTATCTCCGCAACATGCATCTTTTAAACATCTGAGCTTTGACTGGCTAGCACTCCACTCCATACAACAAAGACAGTCTAACCATCATTCTGTAGAGCTTAACTTTAAGTTTAGGTGGTACCTTATTATCATGCAATACTCCCAAGGCAAGCCTTCATTTTATCCATGTTGCCTCGATGCAATGCGTGACATCACCGTCGATGTCCCCACTACTCATTTGATTTCGATTAGATTTATCCCCAATTGGAATCTTATTAGGATGTCCTATTACTCGTTGTTCAATTATTGGTTGGTGCAGGTTTCTTGGAGAATAATTTATATCTTGAAGAGTAAGTAGCAAAATCGTGCAAAAATCTTCCCACAAGCTAAATACCAATCCATGTCTATTGATTGGATTTCCTCAATGTAATCCTACTCCTCTCCATGCTAACAATACAAGTGTTATCAGATTGTTACTAATCTTGTTTATCGAGCAGAACAAACACATCGAAGTAGATTGTCTTATATATGAGAAGCTGTAGAAAAAGGAGACATTACCCTTCTACACATGTCCAGTGATCTTCAAACAGTTGATGCATTTACAAAATCCATGGCACGACAATGCCATCAGTTTCTAGTAGGCAAATTGATGCTTCTTGATTCACCAACATCAATTTGAGGGGGGATGTTAACATGATAGACAACTCACAAATCATGAATAAATAGTGAATGATTGTATATATTAATATAACTTATATACAACAACATACCTAGTGAAATCCCACAAGTGGGGTCTGGGGAGGGAAAAATGTACGCAGACCTCACCACTACCTCATAGAGATAGCAATAAGTTAAATTAATGTAACTATATATTAATATAACTATATAGTGTTGTGAACAAGTTTAATTATAGAGATTTGTTGTAGTAATCATAGAGAATAAATATTGTTATAGAATAGCAGATTTGGAGGGATCTAGCAGATTTAGAGAGATTTGAATAGTAGATTTAGAGGGACAGAATAGTTGATCTTTAGAGATAGGAATGATGAATCTTTAGGGACGTTGAAGGTATATACCCTCTATATAAAGGAAAGACTCACTTTGAGAGGATTTAGCAAAAACTTGACACTATGGTGGGAAGTTTCGGAAAATAGTTTTAGTACTTGGAAGTAATTTCACTAATGTGGATAATTCCTTGCGCTCTCTCTCGCTTCTACCACCCAATGTCACTGAATGGTCTTCTTCCCCTCCTCATACCCCTTGGACCTAACTCCAGTCGGTAACCACCAGAGGTTACACCACGTAAGGTCGCTTCTCTTCTCTCTCTTCTTCTCAGACCACTTCTCTCTACTCTCCACCCCCTTTTTCTCTCTTTCGCAGACCTTAGCTACTACTCTAGGGTCTTAGATAGTGTTCTTCCTTCTAGACTATAGCTTCTCTTTTTCTTGTTTTCTTTTTTCTCTTCACATAAAATCCCATAAACCACCAGATCACCACTATGATCTTAGGATCAGTGACAGCCATCGCCCCTCCTCTGTCCTCTTGTTCTTTTCCATTTTAGTTGATTCTTTTCTCTCTTTTATTTCATTTTTCCCCCCTCTGTTCTTGTGGTGTGGTAGTACATTTGCAAAGTGAGCAGCGAACAGTAATCTCCAGTTGTGGAGGCAGCAACAGTATGTGTCGGACTGTAAGCGTCGCAAATCTCTATCTAGACCAGCAGCAGCGCGTAGATATATCTGGCCTCACCTATGTTCTATCTGCCAGGAGTTGGTACCTCTGCTCGCACTTGTTGATTCCTTATCTTCCAGCCTTGTAGAGATATATACTGTAGTAGTATAGTGTAGTGTTGTGCTATATTCCATTGTCTTAAGGCGCTTTTCGTTTTGTAGTTTAGTTGTAGTGTTAGTATCTTGGAACATAGGAACTCTTAATGGGTAAGTGTATAGAGTTGGTTAAGATTCTCCAAAAGAGGAAGATCAGTAGAACTTGTGTTCAGGATTCCAGATGGGTGGCTTCTAATGCTAGGAATGTGGACGGGTATAAACTATAGTATTCAAGAGGCCCGAGGGGTAAGAATGGAGCCACATTTTGGTCGACAGGGAGCTCAGAGAGCTGGTGGTAGAGGTTAGGAGAGTGAGTGACTATTGATGGCTCTTTGAACATTATTATTGCTTATGCATCTCAAGCGAGCTTGATGAGGATACCAAAAGACACTTCTGGGAAGATTGTTCATGATATTTTGCCAACCGAGAAGCTACTGCAAGGTAGAGATTCCAACGGTCATATTGGGACGAAGGTTAGGGGTTATGACAATGTGCAAGGTTGTTTTCAGAAAGAAACAAAGGCGGAACTTCGTCGTTAGTTCCCTAGAGCTTATAGATTGATGATAGCTAACACGAGTTTTGAGAAGAGGGAGGAGCACTTGGTCACCTTCCAAAGTGTGGTGGCTAAGACTCCAATTAACTAGCTACTCTTTCAGATGTATGGTAGAGGTTTATGCATGGATTACACAACATTGACCATTAGTGATGTACTTGGAGATCAAGACGGAGAGGAAAACAGAGGCATGTATGGACGACCAAAGATCAAACAAGGTGCCTTGAATAAGGAAAAATCTCAGAAACTAGGGAAGAAGGTGGTGATTGTGTGGCCTTGGAGGGGAGTGGGGATGAGATAAAAGGCGACAAAGGAGGAGCCGAAGTTGGCAACAATGGTGGCAAAGACGGCAATGTTGAACGCTTGTATGAAGAGTTGGGAGCCAAAGGTGGCGACAAAAAGTTGTACAGGCTTACAAGGCACTTGAGAGAAAGACCTGCGGCTAGGAGCAAGTAAAGTGCATCAAGAATGAGGAGGGCAATGTATTGGTGGCAGAGGAACGTACAACACGATGATAACAAACATAGTTCCACAAACTCTTGAATGAAGAGAAGAACAAGAGTATTGTGCTGGATCTAGAGAACCTCGCAAGCCATAGAAATTTTGGGTATTATACGCATATTAAGATTGAGGAAATAGAGGGAGTTGTGTTTAAGATGAGCAATAGTAGAGTGATCAATCTGAACAAGATCCTCGTGGAATTTTGGAGAAGTGCAGATACAGTGGGTCCAGCTTGGTTAACTAGGTTTTCTGATGTCATCTTTAGGACAACAAAGATGCTCGAGGAGTGGGGGTGGAGTACTATGACTTCATACTAGAACAAGGATGATATTCGAATTGCAACTATTATGGGAGTATCAAGCTATTGAGCCATATCACTTGAATTTAAGAAAGGGTGGTCGAGATGAGGATGAGGTGGAGGATTTCTATTTCCAAGAACCAATTCTTTTCATGCCAAGGCGATCGATGGCAGAAGTCATTCACCTTGTAAGGAGATTGAGCCTGCAGTATAGGAAAAGGAAAAGGGATCTAGATATGGTGTTCAATAACCTTAAAAAAGTATACGACAAAGTTCTGAAAGAGGTTCTATGGGGTGTTGGAGATCAGAGGTGTTCTAATCATGCACATTATGGTTATTGAGGACATGTATAGTGGAGCTGAGACCCGAGTAAGCATGGGGGGAGGAGACTTGAATCACTTCCCAGTTATTATAGGGTTACATCAAGGGTCGACTCAACCCATTTTTATTTGCTTTGGCAATGGGTGTTCTAATACGACACATTCAAGGGAAGGTGCCTTGGTGCATGTTATTAGCTAATGACATTGTACTGATTGACGAGATGCATAGCAAAGTTGAAGACAAGCTAGAAGTGTGGAGACAGACCTTGATATCTAAAGCATTCAGACTAAGCAGGGATAAGACACAACACGTAAAGTGCAAGTTTAGTGATGTGCCTCATGTAGCTAACGTGTAAGTGAGGTTGGATTTTCAAGTCATCTTCAAGAAAGGGATTTTGAAGTGCGTCGAGACTATTATCCAGGGCAACAAAGAGATTATGTGAGAAAAAGGCGCCACTAAGATTTAAAGCTAGCTTCTATTGAGCAGTTAGACTGGCTTTGTTGTAAGCGACGAAGTTTTGGCCAATCAAGAACTCTCATATCCAAAAGATGAAAGTTGTGGAAATAAGGATGTGAAGATGGATGAGTGGGATTATTAAGAGAGATACGACCAAAACCAACAATATTTGGGTCAAGGAGGACATTGCCTCCATGGCAAACAAGGTGGGAGAGGAAAGGCTAAGATGGTTCAGACGTATCAAGAGGAGATGCACAACACCCAGTGAGGAGCCAGCTGAAGAAGCATTGGGTAAAGGTGATTAGGCAAGACATGGAAAGCCTTTAGCTTACAGAGAACATGACACTTGATGGAAGGGTATGGAGGTCGAGGATTTGAGTAGAAGACTAGTAATAAATTCTTTTGCATATGGTCTTTTCGGCTAATAGTTTTGTAGTAATTTCGATATTTGTTTACTGGTTTTGTATTTTTATTTTCTCTTCCAACTTGTCTAGTATGCCTCTATTTTCTTACTATATTGCTATTGCTTATGCCTTCATAGATGTTGTGATTTTGCTTTCTTTGAACCGAAGGACTTCCGAAAACAACCTCTCTCAGGGTACACTCCACCCTCCCCAGACCCCACTCATGGAACTATGATAGGTTTGTTGTTTTAGTAGTTTTTGGACTTCATATAAAGAAATTACAACACCTTTAGAACAATATTTCCTCTTAGTTGAAGTTGAGATCAATCACCAATGAGCTACCTCCCCAGAGCTTCATTTCTTTTTTAAGATGTATAACCAACATCACATGATGATTCAATCAACCAGGTATCATATCATAGAATAATTTTCATTTTGTGGACGACGTAAAGGATATTTTGGATTTCATAGGCTCTGTACATTTGTTACAGGGATGGGTTTACTCCTTTTGTTACTCACTACACTCCCTTAGTGAGGAGGTTGGCGAATAATACAAAGTTACATTTCTTTGTTCAGCAGTGAATATACAAAAATATAATTACTTAACCAAAAAGTCACCTAAAAGTCTAGTTAGAAGTAATTGCACAGATGGATTAGCACATACACAAAGAACATATTGCATTACTAGACTAGATCGCCAATACAGATAAGATGAACAAATTGAGTTTTACTCTTCATAGCGTAGGCATAGATTGCTTGTTTTGTTCTGCTAGAAACCTATAGAAGTATGACTTCCCTATTTCTCCAGTTTTTGGACAAAAGATCATAGATAATTTCAGGGATGAAAAGTTGGCATATAATCACTGAATCAGCTTTAAATTCACCTCTGAAAGAGCAACATTAAATCACCTTTAAGTTCACCTAACTAGTACTATAGCAACCCACAGTCCAGTATCTAACTTAAAAAAATTTACTTGCCTGCCAGAAGATAGTCCCCAGAAGGATGAAATGACACAGACCTTACATTATGTGTATCCTGTTGAAACATTCAATCCAAATCAAGTAGAATAGTTAGGATATTTTCTAAACTAAATTCAAGCTTAAGGTTTGGTTTCAAAATTTAATAACTTTTGAGTGACCTGAATCACTCTAAATGCTCTCTTTGCTACCGTTTTCGAAAAATCAAAGAACCTGAAAGAAGCGAAAAGGAAAAAGTAGTTAGGCCATACTCCAATGACAAACATATCAGGCAACTTCACAGTTAATAATAAATCCTACTTGATGGTGCGATCTTTTGATCCAGATATGAGTACTGTATTTTGCGGATGAAAATCCAAGTCATTTATTGGCTGCAGTTATGTACAAGTTTTGGGTAAGAAACATGGAAACTCCTGAGACAGTCAAACCTCAGAAACTGAGATTCATAGGAATAGAGAGAAAGGAGGTGCATTCAATAATTAAAGGGAAGCACACCATCACATCGCCAGAGATAATTTGAATAAAACAATAAAAGAGATATGCTCCACTTTTTATTTCTTTTACCATTTTAATGAGAGGAGCATCCACATGCAAGAAATCATACAAATAAGTCCAGTTAACTTTAATTTGGTTAAGAGTAACCAGTAAAATTCTTACTTAATAGTGGATAATGAGAGATCTTTTGAACAACGTTCAAATTAACTGACCTAAAAAAGTTTTTACTGGGACAACTGAATCAAGAAAGGTAAGTATCACACCATCAAGATCTTACTTGTTGATGATCATAAAAGGTCCGTATAACAGGCCTCACTGGGCCATCCCTTGCATCTGGCTGCATCATTTGCTTAACTTTTGCAATCTGCACAAGTTAACGCTTTTGTTTTAGAAATAAAAGAATGAAAGTTAAAAGTTCTAAAGAAATGATGCAATACCTCAAACAATTTAATTGATGTGTCTGCACTTCCAGTAGCAAGAAATCTTCCATCAGGACTAAATCTGGCACACCTTGCAACATTCTAAAAGAAAATTCTTGTGTTAAAACTAAATGCTGGAAATCAGTAATTGAAATGAAGACGAGAGCTCATACAACCTACAGTTTTGTTTAAGATACAACCTTGTGCTCAGAAATATGTCGTGACTCATACTTTGGGATGCTTTTTGATGGCACTTTTGTATCGTTCACGCTACTGTTGCATAGCAAATTGAATTACCAGTTCCAACAAATGACAAGCTTAACATAATTCATAAATTTGCTTAAGAAAGAAGAAACATTTATCACATAGATCCAGGTTGAATGGACTTTATATGGTCCAGACAGAATTGTTAATTTATGGTGAATCTTGAAATCTGAAAGTGAACCCACACTGCAAAATATGATACATTCTTATTAGGTCAAACGATTATGAGATGCATTTTGATGGCTCGCTATAGTGCATAAGCCACTGCAAGATCTCTTGATTCACGAATCAAAAGGATCTTATGAAGGGGCAAAAACAGTCACAAAGAAGAGTTCTATGACTGACATGACCTAGCTCAAAACAAACGCTGTTACAAAATTCACCCTCATGCATAAATTCATACAGAACTTAATTAATATATGGAAAAACGTTATGATTGGTTCAAAAGGTGCAGCTGCTGATCAGTTATTGAAAGATGTAAATAATGAAAAATGGAAAAGGAAAAAAATGAGTCAATCAGATACTCTAGTTTTGGGAAAAAGATAGTCAATTGGACACTCTAGTTTTTCCATGCATGGTAACAGGAGAAGCATTCCCTAGTAGTTATTACTCTTGATTACAGAAATTAGTCCTTGAGTATCCAAAACATTTCCCACAATCGCCAGATAACTTCCTCCTTCGCACTCAGTAGAACTTGTCAACTGCAGGAAAAGGGCTCGAGAAAGCGTCCTTGGAAGGGGGAATATCTGAAAAAGTGTTAGCGGGGAGCCCATCCCTCTCGTTCTTACAGAAGACATAAGGGGGAATACACGACGGACGGAAAGCGGGGAAACATCCTTTTTCTGTCTTCTCTCCACAGAGGAAGGAAAGCACCGCCAAGCCAACAAGAAAGCAGACCAGCATGGGACAAGGATTTTAAACTCTTGGTCAAGCGACGAAGCATTGATTGCACTTCAACACTCAACTTATAAAAGCGAACTTTTAAACCTTTTAGGTAAAAGAAAACAGTGTGATGGGATATGAATTGCCTGAAATCAACAGATGCAGCCCGAGGGGCTGGGATTGATCCATATGCTGCAGTTATGATTGGATCAAAAGGTACAGCTGTAGAAACTTCTCTCACTGTCTCATCTTTGTCCACTGCAAGACCCTGTTAACAGCTTAGAGTGATAAAGAAGTTTTTATACATCTATTCTCCTACCCCATGTTGGGCAGCTGAAAACCAGTGAAACTATAACAATAGCAAACGTTACCAACTGATACAAACCTTTGCGACCAATTCCAGCAGCTTGTTGCGAGGAGCTTGAACATTCATTGGTGTCATTGTAGCTGAAGCTACAGCACTTGCAGCCTGTCATACATACATAGCAGAATTCATCAAGACCTCTAGATAACTTAGCTTAGCTACATACCATTTCTATTTGAAACATGTATAAGACACAGAGGCTGATGTGCTCAACTTTGTTTTCAGATCCCATCATAGTGTTAGACCAAGCAGTTAAACCCAGGAAAAGATGACTGCCTTAGGAGACCTCTCACATGCAGCCAATGTTATTACAGATATGCTATGGAAGGTATCCACATCATGTATCAGAGACAGCAAGAAACATGCAGCATGATGCCCAAGAAAAACCAAGAATACATATGCTGGGCTCTGAAAAGATAAGCTTAAAGTCAAATTTTGTGAAGTTCTTGTAGACATTTCCTTGTTCAAGGGAATAATTGCAGTGTGAACTCTAGAATTTGCGAAATTCTTTAGCAAAGAGGCTAATATGTAACAGTGCACATACTCTCTGCATGTAACAGCACTACTTGTAAAATAGGATTTCTGTTAATCTAGTGATTAGCCTGTATATTGTATCATTCGACTGCTCACGTATCTTTATCTGCTCCTACTTTATAGGAGTTAGTTTTGCACAAGCTGTTTTGTTTGCATTGTATATAAACTCCATTGGAGTCTCGTAAATAATACACACTATTTTTCATTCTACTTTTCTGAATTTATATGGTATCAGCGCCAAATACTCTAACGAGTAAGCTATACAGATCAAATTTTTTTTTCTCTGCGCTAATGGCCTTTTCCAATCCAGTCATCAATGCCGATGCTGCCCCTGTCCTCAAACACTTAATTCAATTCAACTCATCCTCCCAGTTGCCCATTGAACTGTGTAGTAGCCATAACTTCACCATTTGGAAGGCCCAAATTGTCATGCTGCTTCATGTCCATGACCTCTATGGTCATCTCGACGGCACTACGTCGTCCCCTCCTGAAACAGTCACCACTAACGGCCTTGTAACAGCCAAATGCGTACAAGGATTGGTTTCGTCAAGACAAACTCATCTAAAATGCTCTCATGGACTCCGTTGCTGCCACCATCGCGTCCACTGTAGCTTCTGTCGCCACCTCCAAAGCGTGGGATCAGCTTCACACATCCTTTGCAAACAAATCGCAAGCCCGCATCTTCAGCCTCCATCACCATCTCAGTCAGGTACACAAGACAGCAAATCAATTGCTGAATATATGCGAGAGATTCGCTCTCTCTCTAATGAACTCGCCACAGCAGGTTCACCTGTCAACAATGAAGAACTTGTGAAAATATTAAGTGGACTTGGTCCTGAATTTCGTGAGATATCAAAAACCATACGGGCACATGACTCCCCAATTAGCTACGCTGAACTTTTTGATAAGCTTCTCTATCATGAACTGTTCCTCAAACATGAGGACCTCAAGAAGACTACCACCTAGGTTGCAGCAGCTATTACTCAATGTAACACGACCAATTCATTGGCCCAACGCAACCCTCAACGCCAACCCACCAACAACAATGAGCATCCACCAAACAGACAATATAATCAAAACGCCACTTCCTAGAATACAAACAATTACTCTCAGTGGCATAACTTTCCATCGCAATCCTCACGGACTCGTTGCCAACTCTGTGACAAAGTTGTCCATACAGCAATGCCTGCCACTCCCGTTCCCATAACCACTTTGAAGCGAAAGCAAATTTTGCTGCACACACAACGCCAAATGACCCCTGGATTGTTGATTTGAGTGCCTCTCACCACATTGAGGCCGACACCAGGATCCACAATGTTCAGAAGTTCAAAGGGGCAGAGGAAGTGACCTTGGGTAATGGTAATGTGATTCCAATCACTCAAACTGGTAATACATCTTTAAATGCATCAAATACTACTTTCAAACTCTCGAATATTTTGTGTGCTCCTGCCATCAAAAGCAAACTGATTTCAGTTAATTAGTTTCGCAAAGATAATCTAACCGCCATGGAATTTTTTCCTTTTAACTTTGTTGTGAAGAATCTGACTATGGGAACTCCTCCTCTGTGCGGCCCGAGTAAAGATGGACTATATGAATGGCCGTCCTTGTCTCGACCAACCATCAACATCGCCTCTGCTGGACCTTCCTTACATATGTGATTGCAGATTAAACCACCCCCATTCTCGTGTTTTATTTTCCATTTTACATAATTCTCGTCTTTCATATTCTTCAAAAGACAAGTTTACTCATTGTAATTCTTGTTGTTGCAATAAAGCACATAGATTTCCATTTTATTCCAACACTTTGTCCAGCATCTTTCCATTAGAAATCATTTTCAGTGATCTGTGGCGGCCCTCCCCAATTTTGTCCATTGACACAAAAAGATATTATTGCTTATTTGTTGATCAGTACACCAAATACATTTGGCTGTACACAATGAAAAACAAACATTAAGTTCAGAAAAAAAATTTTCAAAGTTTACATCCGGTGCTTGACAAATATTTTCGTCACAAAGTACTCACACTTTACACGGAGGCGGAGAATATCAAGTCCTAGAACCATACCTCATTCCAATGGGATACAACACCTTGTCTCTCCCCCACATACTCCTCAACGGTTGCGTTGGCTGAAAGACGCCATCAGCACCTTATTGAGACAGCAAAACATTGCTTCATCAAGCAAGTTTACCCTCAAACTTTTGGACCTTTGCTTGCCATCATGCCGCATTCCTCATAAATCGCCTGCCCACCACCACGCTCAATAACAAGTCTCCCTTTGAAATTCTTTTCAATGAAAAGCCAACTTATGAATCCCTTCATACCTTTGGCTGCTTATGCTACCCCTGGCTATGCCCATATGCCCAAAACAAATTGGAGTCATATTCCAAACCAGGTGTCTATCTCGATTTTTCCGTCACTCATCATTGTCATCGGTGTTTTAAGCCCACAAGCTCCAAAAATTTCCTCTCAAGAGATGTAAAGTTTGTAGAGGTTATTTTCCCGTTTGCTAATATATTTTCTACCTTTAAAAAGAACTTCTCATTTCTGACTTGGGAACATACTCTCAATCCTACCAATCAAGAAATGGAGAATACTTTAAAAGATACTCATCCAGATCTCCAGCTTCTGCCCCCCACAATTCCGTTGATGCGAGACACATGGCAGGATTCCTGCTCACTTCGTGCTGCACAAGGGAACAGCCCCCAGTTGGATCAGTTCATCACTCGTGCACCAGGTAATCTTCCAACTATTTCTCCATTCCCTGATGTTCATCGGCGCTCCTCTGTTATTAGCCTACCACCCCCTGCATATTTCAAAGACAACCCCCAACCTGCTCCACTCGTTCTTCCTCCTTAAGTCGCCGACCACCAATTACTCATGTTTATCGGCGTCGCCCACCACCCATTGCACCCATAGTTCAGCTTCCTCAACCAGAACAAACCCGTGTCATAACAAGGTCGCAAAACAACATCGTCAAGCAACGGAAAATTTTTGACTATACTGCCCAAGTGACCCAACCAAGACCTCTTACCCCTACAACCTACAAACAAGCACAAAAATTTTCATATTGTAGAGATGCTATGCAGGTCGAGTTTTGATGCATTAATGAAGAACCAGACTTGCGAGTTGGTTCCACCGGCCCACACCCGCAATGTTATACCATGTAAGTGGTTATTTCGGGTTAAAACTATGGCTGATGGCTCCATTGATAGGTACAAAGCACGAATGGTTGCCAAAGGGTTCACTCAGAGGCCTAGGGTTGATTTCATTGGACATATAGTCCAATAGTTGAACCCATCACAATTTGTACCATACTTACCATTGTTGTACAAAGTCACTGGCCATTACATCAAATTGATGTCAATAATGTCTTTCTTCAGGGGCAACTTCAAGATGTCTATACGACCAACAACCTGGATATGAAAATTCAGCGCATCCTGACTACATTTGCCATCTCAGAAAGGCTATCTATGGTTTGCAACCAGCTCATAATGCTTGGTATGATGCACTCACCAATTCTTTGATCCAAATGGGATTCCAAATGTACGAGTATGAACCCTTAGGGGTTGGCCTGGTGGTAATAGACTTGAGCCTTGGGGTTTGCTCCCTTTCAAAGTCTCAAGATCGAAACCCACTGGGTGCAAACAATTTCTGAGGGTCATCGGACTGGGTAAAACCTGAATTAACCGTGGTGCATTTGCAGGAAACTCCTTGCCGAGGGCCTGTGCACCCCCGAGATTAGTCAGGGGTCTAAGAGACTCGGACACCCGGTGCAAATAAAAAAAAAATGTACGAGTATGATAATTCTCTATTTGTTCTTCATAATTTGGGCGTAACTCTTTATGTTCTGATTTATGTGGATGATGTCATACTCACGAGCAGTGATGAAGTTCTCCTTCAACAAATCATTGCCTCTCTTTCAAAAAAATTCTCTCTTAAGTATCTTGGTTTACTGCAATGTTTCTTGGGCATTGAGGTACATAGAAATGATGATGGTTTATTTCTTAGTCAATCTAAATATATACAAGAAGTGCTCCATGACACTAAGATGCAAGACTGCAAAGCCATGCAATCACCAATGAGTACATCGACAACACTATTCGTGGATGACGCTCCCAAAACTGATAGCAAAGAGTATAGGAGTGTACTTGGAAAATTTCAGTACTTGTCATTTACCCGACCTGACATCACCTATGCAGTCAACAAGCTTACCCAATTCAACACCTCTCCCTCAGTGGTTCACTGGCAAGCAGTTAAACGTCTACTCCGGTATCTGAAAGCAACATCCCAATATGGTGTTCATATTTCCCCACAACAATCCACCAATCTTTATGCTTATGCTGATGCCAATTGGGCGGGTGATATTAATGACCGCCATTCCATATCAGGTTACATTGTGTATCTAGGCACAACACCTATTTCTTGGTGCTCTCGCAAGCAACCAACTGTCTGATGTCCCTCTACTGAAGCAGAGTATAGGGCAGTTGCTTCTTCCTTGTCTGAGACAAACTAGATCACCCACTTGCTCAAGGATCTTCATGTGCCGCTCTCAGCTTCTCCCACAATACTT
>JAPFFP010000012.1:12701708-12722138 GCA_026153255.1 Solanum medicagineum | reverse complement strand
TAACATATAGGGTTTATACAATATCTCATGAAAAGTATTCAATTCAAGAAAACAAGTTTATGATGATCATCAACATAGGAAAATAAATGTAATAGATAAAATATTCAAGAAAATATTCGAGAAACAATTCAAGAAACATGTATAGGGACTAATGAACTCTTAATTCCTCTATGACCATCTATGGGGCACATGGGAGAACAATCCCATGATTTAGTTTAGCCTTACATACCTGGTGTGAGTTTTCAACAATTAACTTTCAAGAATTCTCCATTGAACTCTTCAATATTAAGCTCCTCTTCTCTCAAGACCTGGTCTCTTAAGAACTTTAGAAAGGACTTAGAATGGGGTGTAGGACCTTTTTTACGCTCAAAACGACCTATTCCGATCGTGTTTTGAGTTTAGAAGGGATTGAGAATTGTCTAGAATGCCCCTCATGAATTAAAGAAAAACATTTCAGTTCGAGAGAACTGGGAGCGCACCCGTGTATTTTTTTTCAAAATTTTTCGAACGAGTTTTTCTAATCCCATCGAAAAAGTTAAAAAAAAGTACATCTCCGCGACTGGGGCACGACGCGCCTCTGTTTTGCACACCGGCACTATTTTTCATTTTTGGACCAAAAAATTATCTTTTGATCCGATTGCTCTAAAAATCAATCGAGATCGTTTCCCCACTCAATTTTTCATATTGATTGCATATACGATCTTGAATTTGCCATCTGAGCATGGGAAGATGCATTATGCACATATCTCTCCTCTAAGGATATTTTGGTAATTTTACCAGGTGTTACATCAATTTACCACATAACACTCCCAAATGAATCACAAGTCTCATAGTATCACATTAATATCCAACATGTCTCAATTCTCAAGAATTTCATCTCAACTTATCAATGAATCACAAATTACTCAAAGTTCGGCATAATTGATATCACCTTTCCATCACAATTCTAGTATATCAATCTGATTTCTTATAAATCAATCCATGTCTTAGAATTATTACATAAACATATTCAATAACTCAAATCCAATCCCAATAAGGTTAGTCGAACCTACCTCGAAGTCGAAATTGCACTCAGGCAAGCTTTTAATCAACTCAATCCTCCATATGATTCTCGAATCGATCAATCTTTATCAAAAATAAATTACAACGCATCAAGAGATGAAATTTGATAGCCATATTGACACAAATTAGGTAGGGGCAAAATGATCAAAATTAGATCTAAAATTCAAAGTTCTCGAATCTGGAAATTGAATTTGAAATCAGGTTCTACACGAAAAATGGAGTCCATTGATGAAAATTTTACTAAAATTGAGTTCAAATCGAATGTGAAATCACTATTTGAAGTTTCAAAATCATGCACAAAAAATTCTCAATTTTGGACATTCAAAATCATGAAATTCAAACTAAAATAAGATAAAAGTCATAAAAATTAAACAAAATGATGTTAGAAACACGTACTCAAAAGAAATCTTCGAAAAGTCTCATCCAAAAACGTCTCCAAAAGCTTGAAATTTGAAGAAATGAGTAAAAGTGATGTTTCCTCGAGTTTTTACACTTCACGAACACAGGGTGGGACCTGCAAAGGTGGAGGATAGGATTGGCAAAGTTCCGCGAACGCGGAGAATGGCGGGGATGGATCAACTATTACTCCGCGAACGCGGAGAGGACCAAGATATATGCCGCCGTGAACGCTGATGCTCTTCTGCGAACGTAGAGAAGGAACCTAAATGCATCGGAAATCCTTGCACCAGCAAAAGTTAGCCAACATCAAATTTCCATAAGACCCTTCAAAATTCATCCGAACTCAGAATTTCACAAACCAAACATGTATTCACACTAAACACGGTGATCCAAACTCAACAAAAATAATTAGAATTCGATTTTGAGGTCTCCTTGGTACAATTACCAATGCAAGTCAAACAAACTAGTTCAAAACTCAAAATACCAAAACTGCCCTTGGTAACTCTAATAATTATGACGAGACCATTTCTAGCTTTAGTTTCACCATCCGAAACTACTAAAATTGTTAATTTTGATCTGAGCTTTCGAACTCCAAATATTGACCAAAGTCAAACTTTGGCTCCGAAAACAACTAAAAATGCAACTTTGGGCCTAAAAACCTTATTTTAACTCCGATTTTAGCTCTTTAACTTCTCCTAAACTAGATTTGATATTCCGGAGCTGATGGAATAGACGAATTTTCTATCTGACACCTGAAACTCAAAATGACACAAAAACTCACTTCTTCAACAACTTAAGCTTCCAAAAATGCCAAAATTCATATTTTCAACTTTTAAAACTTAGGATTTCAGTTCCAACAATGCAAATAGTTCAAAATAGGCCCAATTCAGCTTACAAAAGGGTAAAATGATAATTTTCACAGATAAACTAAAAAATGACCAACAAGGTCATTACAATGTCAGTATAATCAATCATAAGATAATAAACTACTCACTGCCTCACTAACCCTGACATGTTCTCAATAAAACATTGTTATGTAAATTAGGTTAGTATATTAGCATTAAATGTCTTATTTCCATAAACTACTGTCACATAAATTTTAATTTATATCGCAATAGAAATAGAACATATTCAAGTTTTGCATTGAATCAATGATCTATTCTCAACATTTTGAAGTTAACTCAGAATTGTGATATAATTCTTCGATCTAACTCAAAATTTGGAAGAGAAGTTGCTAATAGCAATTTTAAATAATCATATAATGTATCCATTATTTAGATAATCTATAACTATACACATATTTCATTTCATCTTACAAATAAGCATGTTAACATGTTATAAAATGAAAGTATTCACATATTTAATGCAAAATCTAAATAGTTGGCTAAAACACTGGCACAAAACATTTGCATAGTTGCACGAGGATGAGTAACCCTTCATCCATTGTCTGTCCATACGACATCATTTAAAGAAAAAAGTTACGTTAGAGAAAAAAAAAAGGTAATCTATTTTACTCCATGTTTCTGATCATGTAAACCATATTTTTGGAGGGAAAATTTTAAAAGACGAAACAATTATTGGATTGCCATTGGGTTGTTCCAGTAATTTAAATTTCCAAAATTAGAAAAGGTATGGTCCACCTGCTTTCTTACGACGCGTCAGTATTTAATTGGATGAGTAGGCAATATTCTTTGCAATTGTACCAATTAAGGTTTGGATCCGAACCAAATCGAACTCGGAACCTAGCCTCGCTCCACAGTAGTTCGTTGAAAATTTCGATCACTTTATCTCAGCAAGTTATGTTTTTTCTCTCTCTTTTAGCAGCTAACATTTTCTATCGTTGATTCGAAACCCTAGAATTCGAATACACATAGGATCCGAGCTCCATTGGTATCAGCTTCAGCTTCAGCATTTGCGTGAGTTTTATTTATGAATTATCTTCAAATACTGTTTTAAACCCTAGTTTTCTCTACGCATGCACACTCTTTGGTCTACTAAAGCTCTCTTACAGTAATTTTGCACCATTTTGTTCTTGATAATTTGATCGATTTGTTTGCCCGAAATTGCACCCGGTTGGATTATTTTACTAGCAAAAGCACACGGCTACTCTATCCTCTTAAGACATACACAGGTGAAATTTTTTTGTCTTTGCTAGAATTTGAACGTTCTCTCCATTCTTAAGTAAATCTGAGTCATGCAAGTGTTTTCGGAGAAGTCGTAATAAAACCGTTCTCTTCCCCAAAGGGAAAAAATTTACTGCTAAAATTTTTAGGTTTTTAACAGAATGTGATTATCAGTATGTTGCCTCCTGCTAACCAATATGAAAGGGTGCTTATCTGCTTTTGGCTCCATTTATATTGATCATGTGGGCATTGAATTTATATATTTCAATTTATAATTTTATATTGATTTTTCTCTGGAATTATCATTCTTGGAACAAATGTGTTGGATTTCAGAATTCTCAAATGTTGTCTAACTACCGAATGGTTTGAAACAAGAAGTATTAGTAGCTAGGCAAAAAAGTCTAGAAGTGGAGTTAGTAGCTGGATCGCTTAGTTTGTTGTGTGAGCACTTGTCTCATTTGTTATCGAGTCAAGTTACCCTTTTGTATGTGTTACTACCAAGCCCCCATGAGTTCCAATTTATACTCTAGTGTCTCGATTTAAGCTTCATAGTTGGACAGAAGTGATAGGGAAAAGTGGCCTTTAAATTCTTGTGGATATAAACATGAAGAATCCATTAGCAAAGAGCAGGTTGTTTCTTTTTGCATCTTTATATGAAGTTGAAAAATCAAGTCATAATGTCTTGCCCTTGGTGTTGCTGTGAATCCATCAGGCATAAGTACATGTCGAACTTGCCTAAGTTGATTATGACAAACAAGAAATTGTTATCAAAAAAAAAAAAAGAGAGAGAGAGACAAACAAGATACCATTCTGACAAATTTTCTGGCATTCCACATTCCTGGCTTAGTAATGGTTCGGCATTGACATAAAACTAATGGGGAAAGAAATGTATTGTTGACTTGACATGTCAATTGACATAAATGACGAACTTGAATAGGTCGTTCAAATAGATTGACCAGTAGTCAAATGTAGAGCCCTGACTTGACTGGGTAGTTGATGTGAACCGATAACATTTGCCCTAGACGGATGCTGACTGTCTCCCTTGATAGGTTAACCAATATGGTCAGCAAATTGTCATTGCATTGGGCTCTACGAATAGAAAAAAATAGGTAAACTATGAAAAGAAAGAGAACTCTTTCACCAGTCAGGTAACGTATGGGGCATTCGTTTACAGGGAAACTACTGAAATCTGTACTGGATCACTTTTGATACCATATGAAAAAAGAGAAAAAATGGAAAAGAAATGTGTGAATTTGGTTGGCGACAACAAACCAAAGGACTCCATTTAAAGTAGTTTGAAGCTACATGAATAAGGGAAGTTTTAAAAATATTTTTGGTAATCTTTTGTACTTTTTGCATCTTCTTGTTATGCCATCTATAAAATTCCCTTACTCCATCAGAAACATTAAGAATATTCTACCCAAATATTTTAATTTCTCTGTCGACTTTCTACTGTGGCGAAATTTGTTGATACTCCAGTCTTTTGCAATGACATAATCAATAGAAATATTCTGCATAGTTAAAAAAAGAAAGAAATATTCTGCACAGTACTATTTGATGACTCTCTCGATTGTGACAGGGTGGAATAAAGACCCAGCATACTTCCTTTTTGGTTGCTAATATTACAACTATTTGTTGGATCCAATTTAACTGCCTTGTTTGCGACAAACTAAGCTGCTTTGGTAAAGATTCTTCCTATTGATTTTCTAGGAGCAACAGGCATATGCATACTCAGAAAAAAGTTTGTGGCAAAGAACTATTAGTATGGAAACCAATAGAAAATATTCTAACTACTACTTCCTTTGTTCCAGTTTATATAAATACTTTCCTTTTTAGTCTGTTCCAAAAGAATGAGTCATTTCTCTATTTAGACACAATTAACTTTAAACTTTCTATTTTTACTCCTAATGAGATGATTTGCAACCATACAAAATAAATCAAATATCTATGACTTTTTTTAGACCATAAGTATTAAAATTTTCTTTTCCTTTAATTAAACTTTGTGCCCGGTAAAACACCTTGACATAAAATAAGATGGTGGAAGTATTAACTTAGCCATGTAGTAAGAAGTTGATGTAGTTTTGATAAGCATTAGAAACACAAAAAGGTTTGGTCCAAGGAAATTTTAGTGCTTAGGAATCTGATCCAATTGTAACATACTAGGCCTGAGTGAGGCACTTGTTAAGATTGTTGAATCCAATCCAATTGTAACATACTGGGTCTGAATGAGGCACTTGTAGATAGTTGAAGAGTATGCAAGAAATGCTTTATAAGGGTTTTGATGAAGTGGTTGTGCTATGATTGTGGTAGGGTATATTGTATTATGGGGATTGTGATTAGTGATTGGTTGTCCATACACGGAGAATGCAGCAATAGGGCTCAATGGTTTATGGCTCTAGTTATTTAGTTTAGCAAGAATATTTGGTATTGGGCAAACTGCGAATAAGGAAAAAAAAATAGATCACCAGTATGATTTGATTTTAATACTGGCCAAAAACCTAATATATGCTCTGCACTTTTCCTGATTTAGGTCATCAAATTTGCACATGTATATCCTAAGGTTGTGTGCTCTATATTTTATACTATGTCCACTTCATCCACCATTGAAGCTGTGATAGCTGTGAAGAAAAAAATTAGAGCTTCAGTGCTTTCCCTTCCCATCGAAAGTGTGAATGTCCAATTGTTAACATGGTACTTTTTGGTAACTCAACATTGGCAACTATTGTTTAGCACTGTTGATAGCAAAACACGCTATGACATTTTCAACTTTATCTAGTTACACTAGAATGATCTGGCAGGAGTTTGAGGCAGTGATCTTAGCTTTCAAGAGAAGAGTGACACCAGACGACTATGTCTAAATGCTGGATTATGCATCTGTTGTGACGTGAGGTTGTTCGTTATTTGATGCTTGTTGATATCTTTCTGTGCTAATAACTACATAGCAACATTCAACAGTCAAAGACTTCAGAGTGAAATCATCTATGCCTGGCAATGATGTTGGAGATGGGGTTCACAACTTCTTTGCACAAGACAGCTTGTCGCAAGAGCAGCACAACTCCCCAGAAGTGGATGGGAATTGGCCAGCTCATAGTAACATTCTGTGGGTTGGAACTCAGAGACAGATAGGTGCTCTGACTTCCAACACAAAGGCTTACAATTTTCAGAACTCTGGTAATTCGACATGTGACACGTTCTATTATTTAGTGGCTATAGCTCTGTATGATAGTTGTTCTCTTATATTTTCTGCATTTGTAGATAGCGAGAAAGGTCCGAGCTGTTATCCCTTTACCGGACAGCATGGATTGAATTATATGCAATCCACTCCAAGGCCTGAGTTTGGAAAGGGTCAGTTACAAAATCAGCAGACAAATTTGAATGGCTACATATATGGTAATCAGTTTTACCAGACAAGGCAGGATGAATCCAAATTTCTGGTTGTCAATACAGATTATGGTCAACGTAGTCTAGCCTCAGGAGTCTTACCTCCTTATGCATCACATCAAGGAGTGGGTCCAGAGCAACAGACAAGAGTACTGGTTATGTCAGAATCTTCTGATAGTCCTGCTAGTTTTGATCTTTTTGGTGGTCAGCAAATGAACCGTCAGCAATCAAACATGCTGCAGTCTCTACAGCGGCATCAGTCTGGGCATAGTGAGTTGCAGCAAGTGCAACTCATGTTGAAGATGCAGGAGCTTCAGAGGCAGCACCAACTTCAGCAATTAGATTCCAGGCAGCAAAATGCACTAAATCAGGTTTCCACCTTATCTAAGGTGGCATCTGGTAGCCACCTCCCTGCATTGGTTCATGACACTACACATTCTGGTGCATTAAATTATCCTTGGTCAAGTGATCTTGGCAACACAAATTGGTTGCAACGTGGCTCTCCAATCATTCAAGGATGTTCCAGTGGACTGAATCCAACTAACATTGGACAGGCACAACGCATAAGTCCTCTATCAGCTGACCATTCTCTATATGGAGTTCCTGTTTCTGGAGGAAGCATGAACCTGTTCTCACAAGGAATAGCTGATAAGCCCACAACACAGCCAATGCCAACCTTTGATGGTTCATTTCCGGTTAATGCTGGATTGCAGGATCAAGCCAGTGTGCAGGATGGGACTTTCATTCCTAGACAGAGATCCCCAAATGACAACCTTATTGCACATGCTTCAGGTCAATCTCTGACTAATGCAATAAATATGGAGAACCCACAGCAGGAAAACACTAAGAGAAATTTAGTTTTCCAGGACTTTTGCGACAGACGGGATCTAGCTGTTCCTTCAGAGAACTCCCAGGAGAAAGCAGGGACACATGCTTCTTCCTCACAGAATGAAGTTGGCTTAGATCCGGCAGAAGAAAGAATATTGTTTGGTTCAGAGGATAATATATGGTCGGCCTTTGGCAAGAGCTCTAATATGAATGGAGAAGGTGGTAATCCATTTGATGGTGAAGGATTAATGAATGGGCTTTCTTCTATCCAAAGCGGTACATGGAGTGCACTTATGCATTCTGCTGTTGCAGAAACTTCTAGTCCTGACCTTGGGGTGCGGGAGGAGTGGAGTGGTTTAAATTTTCACAGTGCTGAAATTCCTTTGGGAACTCAGGATTTGATGTATAACAGTGAGAGACATAAAATATCTTCTGCTGAAGAGAATTTGCCCCCAAACTCATCCTTGAATTCTGTTCCTGTTCAGCCCTCTGATGATACCAATATGAACAATAACTACTCCAATGTCCAGAGCTATGTGCTTCCATATGAGCCAGGCCATAGTTTGCAGGCTAACTCTTCTCAACAACTTGTCCCGTCATCGGAGGAAGGAAACAAGTGGTCAACTGGTGCACAGCATAAGTCAGCTGCTGAAGTAAGCCAAATGATGTTTGGGAGCAGTTCTCATCCTATTAATAGAGAAATAAATACGAGAAAGATTTCTGGTACTTTGACATCTGAGCTTGGTGGAGCTAGACAACTATGGGGCAAAACAGCTGGTTGGAGTGATGGAGGATCTGCAGTGCCCTCTGGAGATGCAGCTTTAAGAGTTTCGAGGGAGAACTCATCAAATTGTTCCCAAGATGTTAAGTGGAAGAAAGTCACCCAAGCTAAAGTTGTTCATCGTGGTGTGATGTGGAACTCTAACCCTGGTCATAATTCTGCAGTTGATATGAAGCATGTGGGATCATCTATCGTTAATCAACAAGTGAATTCGGAGGTCTTTATGTTGCAGAATTCTGCCTGTGTACCCAACTCAAGTGCCATCAAGGGTGAGGAAACCAGTCAACTTCAAAATAATTATCATTCTGATTATTTGAAGAACACCGATCCCTTTGTTAAGTCTACAGTAAGCAAAGGTTCAGGAGTTGTGCAGCGTCATGCTACCAAAGACAATCAGGTCTTGCGCAGGGCCGTTAGTGATGTAGAAGCTAAAATGCATGGCATACAGAACAGTGATGATAAGAACTCGAATAACAGCTACTGCTCTAATTTGTTTCCTCATTCCCCTGCTGCTAATATGACGGAAAATATCTTGTCAGATGCTTGTGATTCAAGGTCTCTTCCCACTGGGAAGCAGAAGTCGTCTGACCAGGCTGGCAAGAAAAATTCTTGGCCTCGCAAATTCCAGTATCATCCCATGGGAAATATGGATGAGGGATTAGATCCTTCGTATGACTGGAAAGACCCTAGCCATTCTCAGTCTATGCTGCTGCAGAATGCCAATCATGTCCAGCCAGAAGTATTTGGTCAAGTTTCTAAGAGTCGGGAAGAATTGGAAGAGGTAATATATCTGCTTCACGTAATACATTATTTGTGTCTTACACATTGGTCATTATAAAAGATAATATTCCTTAACCTACAGGGGAAGCCTTATGATGTTATGAGAGATCGCAAACAGGGGAAGCCTTATGATGTTATGAGAAATGGCAAAGACTTTACTGAGGTGCATTCACAAAGCGGCTTTCATAGTGGTGGATCTATTATGCCTGGTCCCTTCAATAAATCGGACTTACATTCACCAAATAAAGCTACACAAACTAGGTAATTAGTTTCTTCATCACTACTCATCCATGTTCTTAGAATCTTAGAAGAGTTATTGCGGTTAGTGAAGGTTTAAGCTTAATCATCTGTACCTTAGTCATTAAGTGTGTTTGCTTTCACGATCTGAATCTTAATCCTCAAGTGTATTTGTTTCCTTTTTTTTACAACTACTTGATGGGTATGAATGATTAAGATTTATAGCAAAGTCTTAATATCATTAAGACCCTTTAGGGTGGCTTAGTGGTTTGGGCTTGGGGCTTCCATATTGGAGGTCTCAGGTTCGAAACCTCCTGCCAGCGAAAGCAAGGATTTGCCTTCTAGGTTGAGCTCGTCGCTCCGGGCTTGCCTAGTGCGGGTTACCTCTCCTTTGTGATTTGCGAGCTATGGCATAGGAGTGGGGGTTTACCCTGTGCGCACCTAAAGGGTAATGGCTGTTGGTTCCTCTTGTCATCAAAAAACAAAAAGTCTTAATATCATTAAGGAGTCTATTTTACCCACCACGCACAACCACCACTTTAGCTATAAACTACCACCACCATCAATCACTACCACCTACCATCCACAACCACCATCCTCGGGCCAACCACAACCACAACCACAACCAGCACAATCACCAGTCACCAAGCACCAAAATCAATCATCATTACTATTAGCCATCATTTGTAATCATCACCACTAAACATTATTACTTTTACTAATCACTACTAATTACCATCATTAGTCAATATTGTATATCGGTAGCCACCATCATCTTTCACCATCGTCATTAGCTATCAGTATCATTCCATTACTAATTGTTAGTTGCCACCACGAACCATGACTAATCATTATTGCCAACCACTATACCGTAAGATACTACCCGCAACCATCATCATTAGGCAACATCCCAAATCAATACACACAATCACCATCATTAGTCGTCACCACCACCAGTTGTCATATAAAAATTTTAAACTGTTTTAGTGATATAATGTTAGATCAATTTAGTGCGAGAGGTTGGGTTTGGGAGTTGCATGAAGGAGTAGAGGTAGACTGAAGAAGTTTTGGGGGGAGGTGATCAGACAAGATATGACTTGATCTCACTGAGGACATGACCTTAGAAAGGAGTGGAGACCGTGAATTAGAGCAACAGGCTATTTGGTTAGTAGGGTTAGGTGGATGTGTGGCCTTGGGGTATAGTAGGGCAGTAAGATTAGTCGTGTTTTTATTCCGGCGTTGTTATTATCTGTCATGTTGATTTTATCGTATTTACATACTATCATGGGCTTTTCGTTATTAGTCGTTCTTTCTGTTTCCTTTTCTTTTCCTTTCCCTTTCCCTTTTCTTCATATTTAGTTTATTCTGCTTATGGGTTTTTGAGAGGAGAGTTCCTAGGAAACAATCTCTCCACCTTGTGAGGTAGTGGTAAGGCCTGCGTAATGCACATCTTAATTCATTCACATTAAGCTGTTCATTATCCAGCATATATTTTGGTGGTCTTGTTGAATTTCTTTCCAAGTTGCTTGGACTCGGGCGCGGGTGGCCAATATGGGAGCGGATTTAGAGGTCAGATCCTCTATGATCTAAATTTTAAGATTTTGGAATACGGATCCATATATGGATACGGGTGCCGGAATTCAGCTAAAAATAATTCAAATATCCAAAATAGAGTTATAAAATCTAAATTATGAAATTATGTGGAAAACCTTTAAGAAAATATTGATCAAGAGGAGAATACCGGAAGGAGATAAAAAGGAAAGGAAGTGTCAATAGAAATTCATATATACAAGGTATTCCATTTTCTTCAATTTCACCTTAATTTTTGTTTTGACTACAAAAGTCATTGAATCTGTCCAGAATTTCTCTCGAATTTGGTCAAAGTATCCAAAACCTGTTGACCAGATTGGGTACGGATCCCACACCCATGTCATGTCGACACGGGTGCCACACCAGAAGTGAAGAGTCCAAGCAACTTAGCTTTCATTTTCTGCTGTAAAAACTTCTTCCCAATGCTGTTTGTGTCCTATGGTTTGATTCTTTTTCCGGTTGTAGTCCAAACATGCTCCAGCTTCTTCAGAAGGCAGACCAATCAAGTGTGCATGGTTCTATGACTCAGTTAAGTAATTCTGAACAGAAAGTATCATCTGAGATGCCTGAAGCAGAAAATTCTGATGGGTCCGTTGGTCATCTCCAGCGAAGTCAGTCTTCTGCCTCTCAAGGCTTTGGTCTACAACTTGGACCTCCATCTCAATGGGTGTCAATTGCAAACCATTCCTTGTCATCTCTGAGTCCCCAAGCAGTTAGATCTTCACATTTACACACTGCTGAGGAGATCAGAGAAAAGAGTAGAGGACAGATGCACCCTCCTCATCAGGGTCAATCATTGCCTCCTGCTGAACATTCTTTGGAAGAGTTGAAGAATAACAGATCTGGGGTTCCAGGGAGTACATATGATGAAGCTTCTTTGTACACGATTCCTGGAAAGTTTTCTTCAGCATTTGATTCTAGTTCTGGCTTTCCATACTTGAGAAGCTCACTTCAAAATCCACCTGTGGTTAGAGCTACTGGGAAACTTTCAACAGATCATTCTATAAATGTATCTTTTGATAAACATGGTGCCTCTTCTGCAGAAAAAGGTGACTCTCGCAGAGGACCTGGAAGTGGTCAATCTGTACTGGCTTCCATATTCGAAGGGGCTGGAAATGATAAACAGGATAGCCCTTCAATCTCTGCAGGTAAGTCACAATCAAGTAATGCCAATGGTCCCCATCAAAGCTTCTCTGCAAATCAAGTTTCATCTGAAGAGCCAGGGTCAGTTTCTCAGCCCATTTCAATGTCTGGCACCACTCACCATGGTGCATATTCAAAAATGTTCGCTAATACGTGGACCAATTTTCCACCACGGCAGCCCCTTTTTGTTGCCCAATCCACCAAGGAGTCTTCTCGTATTCACCCGTCACATCAGTCGAATAATATGGAGTCATCACTTTCTGCTGCAGAGAGGCAAGGTGATCAAGATGCAAATAAAGGATCGAATATTTTGGGCTCTGTTGATGGGGAAGAAGAACAAGCGAAAGAAAGTGATTCTCGGCAAACACCATTTCGAAACATTGAACTAGTTCAAATGAATGATTCACAGGATAGAGAACCTGTTATGAATTTCTCAGAAGGATCTCCTGGAAATTCTATATCGATGCAGAGAGATATTGAAGCTTTTGGTCGATCGCTGAAACCAAATAACCTTCCTCTACCAAATTATTCTTTACTAAACCAAATGCAGGTGATGAAAGATGTGGAGACTGATTCTAGTGAAAGGCCCTTGAAAAGAATGAGGGTATCAGACAGCAATACAGGTGTTCAGCAAATACTTTCTGCTGATTCTAGAATCCAAAGGTTCTCCGGGCGGGAAAATTTACAAAGAAGTGTATCATCGCAACAAGGAGGCAATGTGACTCCTCAGGACATACTTGCATCTCATCATGATGATGTTCAGAGCAGCTCTCAGAACAGCAGTACAAATTCTTTTAAACCTGAGCATACTCAGATTAGTCCTCAGATGGCACCGTCCTGGTTTAATCAATATGGGACCTTCAAAAATGCTCAGATGTTACAGATGTATGAAGCAAATAGAGCTGCCTCCATGAAGACAACTGATCAACCTTTCACCCTTGGGAAGTCTTCCAATGGGTTGCACGCATTTGATTCTATACAGAAATTAATCCCTGCAAATGGTGATATAATTAATCTTGGGCAATCTGCTAACTGTGCTGCCATTGAAGATTTTTCTTCTCCACAGACATTGCCACTGAATGTTGGACCGCATCACCAATTGCTGAAACCTAAGAAGCGGAAATGTGTTACGACTGAACTTACTCCTTGGTGCAAAGAAATTTTACTGGATTTGCGGGGCAAGCAGACAATCAGGTTCATATTTTGCACTACTTTTAGTGAACTCCTTTTCTTTCATGCTTTTTTGTTGCTTTCTCAATGATTTCTGCTATACCATTTTGTTTTCTTTTGTATTGTCTTAGTTCCAGTTCAGGTTTAATGATATGTTAATTTGCCTATCTGCAGCTTGGCAGAAGTAGAGTGGGCCAAATCAACTAACAGGCTTGTTGAAAAGGTATCTTGATTTGTTTATTGTATTATTGTAATTCCCTTCTTAAAATTTGTTTGCTTATCAGTTATAATAACCCACTTTCCTGTAACAACAGGCTGAAAAAGACATCGACCTGCTTGAACATGGGCCTCTGAGACTTAAAAGAAGGCTTATTTTGACTACTCAGCTTCTGCAGCAATTATTTCATCCTCCTCCTGCCACAATTCTTTTTTCTGATTCTAACTCAGAATATGAGAATGTGGCTTACTCCACTTCTAGATTGGCATTGGGGGATGCATGCAGCATGGTCTCATGCTCATATGTTGATTCCAATGCACCGCACAGTAGCAAAGAACTGTAAGTTCGCTAATTGTTGCTTGAGGATCAGGTCTACATTTTAAATTGCCTTAACAGTGTGTTTAATGTGTTCTCATAGATTTCATGGCAAGCACAAAAGATCAGAGAGATATGACAAACAGATTTTTGCCAAAGCTGTGGAAGAGTTGACGGCCAGAGCGAGGAGACTGGAAAGTGACTTTTCAAGGTAACGCTTAATGATTGGCTTACACCACTACAACATATGAACCTGTATGTTATACATTAGACCCACGGGGCCTCTTGGATTTTACTTTTGGGGGCTGTTGAGGAGGGAGGGAAGGAAACTCGTTGAAGACATAAAAGGAGAAGTCTGAGGAAAATGGAGTCTTGCCTTGTTAAATAGGTTAACTTATCTGCTTTTATATCAATACTGGTTCAGGTTTTTGAATATAGTCACTTCTCCTGAGTCATAGAAGTTCATCAGATCTTTGCTTAGTTCTGTCATGTCCGATCTCTTCCCTTTGTGGATTACTATCTTGAGCTAGATCTCTTCTGCAAGAAATGTTCCATTTTCTAATATGTTCAGTCTTAGTAATATCACTATGTTAGAATGCGTCTGCCAAGTTACAGGAAAACAAATATGTACTGCTAAATGTCGGCCCTGGATCTGCTGACTTCAGTTTTGTGATAAACGAAATATGGTTTTATTGGGCAACTCCTGGGGTTTCATTCGGATTCTGATATGGTCTTTTTGCTTCTGTTAGCGCATATATATACAAAGCTAAAGGTCTTTAATCATTCCCCATTCGTGGGGTTACACTGGGTATGATGTTGTAAAGGTACTTTTAATCTTTGGTTCCTTTGCTGAAAATTTGAGGAAAGAAGTGCTAATGCCGATGTTTCAGATTAAATCAAGCAGTAAATGATTTGTTTCAGGAAATATCAATATTGTTAGTCTTTTATAGCTGCTCCATAATAGGTTTCTGTTAATTTCTCAGCGTTCATTTCATTATTTACATGTTACAGTTGTCTTTAGGATCTATCTTCTTTACTAAACTTCAATTTCTACTTGACAAGGTGAATCACCATAATAAGCTTGTTATTCCTTTTCCTCTGTTGCAGATTGGATAAGAGAGCATCAATATTAGATGTGGTAGTGGAAGGCCAGGATATTGAGAAGTTCTCAGTCATCTATCGGCTTGCAAAGTTCCATAGTCGGGTGCAATCTGATGGTGTTGATACATCATCTTTATCAGATGCACGTAGCCATAAACTTTTAACACAGAGATATGTTACTGCTCTTCCAATGCCAAAAAATCTACCTAACATGGTACAATGTCTTCCACTATGATCATTAATGAATTGATTTTCCCGTGTTTTGGTGGTAAATCCACCAGCGCTACTTCCTAAGAAGTTTTGGTGCTAAATATGATGGCACTAGGAACAGAAATTGATGGGCACTGAATTATCACCTCAAATGTAATGTAGGCTGTCCAATCATTTACCCGTTGGCCACTTTTATCTTATCAAGAAAATATGATTCATTTTGTATCCATCTCTTCAAGTTTGTAGGGAGGAACCTGCGGGCTTCATTTTTGCCATTGGTAGAAAAAATATATCTCCTGTGTATTAGGAGATGACTGTATAAAGTTAGCTTTCAGTGCTTTATTTTATCTCACAGAATTGAGAAGGTATTGTAATTGCTTTAGCCAGGTCTGAGGTACTAAAGATTGGCATCTTTCAGGTGACATCTTGTCCAGGCTTTTGCAGAAGTCGAATTATTTGTTGATTTACTAGGATTTGTAGATTGGAGCAGCAATGAGAAATTAAGCAATTGTACGTGAAAAAGAGCGTTAATAGTACAGCTTTGTTCTAATTAGGTTATAACAACTTGGGACTTGATTCAAGCTTGGGTTCCTGCTATTGATGTGATACTATGGTGTAAATGTTTAAAGATGTTGCTTTTAAGGGTTACATCTGGGATCTCCTGGATGAAGAATTGACTTGACAAACAAACACTGTAATTTTCATCACTTCCTCGTCAATTCTCTGCAAGATAAGAAGAGTTTGGACTTCGTCTACTACTGACTCAAATCTTGTGCACTTGTGCTAAATAATTTACTCGACTTATACCCTATTTTACCATACATACTACACTTTGAAATAATTACGTAATTTTGTAACAAAATCTCTACTATTTTGTTTTTTTCCTACTCTCATTAGAACCCTCTCCTTTTTCCTTCCTCCTTAACTGCAATTGCATCGGAAAATAATAATCAAGAAATGAAAAGATTGTAACAATTGTAGTATCTGATTTTTATATGTGAGTTTTACAATATCTGTAAATCCTCCGGTTCATTTTTTCAATAGAAATTCAAGGATTCTTGAGTTTGATTTTGAATCTTTTCTTGTTTTTAATCTTGAAATTTAAATTTATTTTTGAACTTGATCTTGAATTCAAGAGGTCTTAAGCTTATTCTTGAATTCAAATATTTGAATGTTTGAACTTATAGAGAAATTTGTGGTGTTTGATCCATGTGCTCTCTCTAGTTTTTTGTTAGTATTTTTAATGTCCTCTTTTTAAATTATGAAATCCCTATTTATAATTGTAGAATAGGGAAAAGACTTTCCTTCGGTTAGTTAGATTTAAATGATATTGCATATTGAGCCTTAATGAATTGGGCATGTCATTGTGATATATGGTATGATCCTATTGGCTTATTCATTTGATTTGGTATGCCACGTCATTGTACATGTGACATCAAGATGAATCTCTAGGATGAAGTGATATTGAGCTTATCAAATTGGGTTCACCTATGGTGGCCTAAATCAGTTTACTTGAACTTTTGATTAAATCCATATTTGTTGTACTTAAATAATTTAATTATATTAACCCATAATATTAAGTATAAATTTTATAATCCCATACTGTTTAAGGTTAATTTTTTTTTATTCCAACTATTTCCTATGTTACTAAAAATCCCATATTTTTTTGAGTTTTTGATACCTCAAAATTCCTTTGATGCATGTGAAAAAAAGAAAATAAATCAATCAGTTACGCTAAAAATGGACTGAACTGAAAAATTAAATCCAATTCTCCTCTCATATCGGAGCGTTTGTTTCTACAGTGATAGAGAGGTAAACTGTGCCCTTTTCTTCGACACTTTATGCTAATTAAACAGTATTCGATTTCAAACTTACAAATTGGCTTGATCTATTGCTTCCAGTGCTTTGTTTCTGATGAACGCTTTTCCCCAAATTCAAGTCGGCTTGCATCTGTTTTCCAGATGTTAGAGAGATCGGGTTCAATATCATTGTTCACTGGATCACGACTGCTAGAGACACCTAGACGCCTTGTTGATCCACTAGTTCGGAAAAAACTTGAACTAGATACTTGCAACAAGAGTTCTGTCAAAATTCCTTTGTGTCCATTGGTTCCCAACAGAATAACAAAATTGATACCTGACTTAAGTTTTTTTTTCTTTGTCTAGTAGATACTTGATACTTAAAATTAGGTGCATAATCTGGCTATTTGATACTTGATTAAGAATTTTCGTGTTTTTTAGAATGATATCGTTGGAATAGGAGTTTTAGGTACTTGATACTTTAAGAAAGGGCATTTACTTATCAAACTACTGATAATTGATACCTGAGATAAGTTTTACATTTTTTATCCAGTAGATACTTGATACTTAAAATTAGGTCCTTGATCTGGGGAATTGATACTTGATTAATAGTTTTCGTGTCTTTTAGAATGATACTTATCGTTAGAATCGGAGCTTTAGGTCCTTGATATTTTAAGAAGAAACGTTTGTTCTTATCAAAGAACTTATAATTGATACCTGACATAAGTTTTATGTTTCTTTGTCTAGTAGATATTTGATGCTTAAAATTAGGTGCTTGATCTGGATAGTTGATACTTGATTAAATTTCCCTATTTTTTAAAATGATACTCATCGTTGAAATCAGAATAGAGACGGCTATGAAGAAGTAGATGAAATATGGAAGATATTAGGTTTTGGTGGAGACTTTTTAATTTTTTTCCTTTTTTGTTTAGTTTGAAAATAATGATAAAAAATTTAAAATTGAAATTAATCATGAAAAGATTGATTAGGAGACTAAGAAATAAGAAGATTATGTAGATATAGATTAGAATACTTAAACTTAGGAGATAATTTAGTATAAATTAAGAAGGAGAAAGGAATAATAGTCTAGGTATCTACAAGTTGGAGAGAGAGAGAGTAGAAATAAGGGGTTTTTTTTATAATTTTTTAGTATGGTAGGGATTATTATAAAATATGGTAAAATATGTTGTGTAGTTGTGTAATTTTTACTAATATTAATTTAGACTAATATATTCTTAAATTTGATATAATTCGAATTATTTTAAAATTTATATTTAATAAATTTTATATAATTATAAATGCTTAAATGTGATATAATTCGAAGTATTTTAAAATTTATATTTAATAAATTTTAAATAATTATAAATGCTTTGTAATACCCCGTGAAATTTTTGAAATACCCCTGAAATGGAATCGTGCGCATAATGCGTCTTCCCAAGCTCCAATGGAAAATTTGAGATCGGATTTGCGATCAGCACGAAAAATGGAGTGGAAAAATGGTCTCGACCTGATTTTAGAGCAATCAGGTTGGAAAATAATTTTTCATAATTAAATCCAGGATAGTGCGCAGACCTACACTTGGGATTTTTCTTAAACTTCCTAGAAAGAAGTCTTCTAAGAAATTTGTAAAATACACATGTATCCGCGTCCCAGGCGTGTCGCGGACATGGTATTTCGAGGTCAAATTTTATTCTTTTAATTTGAGAAGGCACTTTGGTCATTCCCCAACCCCTCCTAAGTCAATAAACGAGCATAAGGGATCTTTTACATCAAACCAAGTCCAAAGAATTTCTACCAACTAAGTTTTCGTATGAGTTGATAGAAGGGTCAACTTCAAATGATCATATCTCCTAACATATAATGATTTAGGTGATCCATAAAATTTCAAATCGAAGATATTCGAATTAGATTTTCAACACAATCAATTTTCGCATTAATTAGAGTTTGAGGTAGAAAGTTATGACCATTTTAGTGAACGAGTGTAGAGCTATCTGAAGGTACGCGCCCTGAGCGCGGTGCAGACAGAACGCAGACCCTTACTGGATAAGCAATGACATTTATTTATTTTATTTTGAGGTTCTTTTATCTAAACCCTTTGGGGGTCTACTTAAAGTCCTAAAACGCCTAAAATATCAGTTTTCATAACCAAAGACCCTCTCCTTCACTCTTAAACATGAACGCTCAAGAATCATCAAAAAAGTCATCAAGTTAGGATTTGCTTTTAAGATTCATCCTCAAGGTAAGTTATTCTTCATAGAGTTCAATCTACCCAACCCAAATTTCCTCAACTATTCATGAATCCCAATAGAATCTTAAATTATAACCTAGAGTTTCAAGAAACGAATTCAAGAATTCCAAGAAAGGAATTCTTGATTTTTCTTTTCCAAGGATCAAGGTTCTTCATCAATAACTCTTAAGATTCCAAGTCAAGAATTCAAGGATCTTCTTCAATTCTTCCAAGAACTAATCTCTAAGTTATGTAAGGCCCTCCAAAAGTTAATCTTAGATTATTTTAGTATCCTTAACTACTACTTTCTACCCAAGATCATAATTATGAGTTGAGATCAACGTTTCCTCCATTACTAGCAAACTTCATCAAAATATTGTTCATGCATATTTTCTTGATAAGCATCACGATTCTTACTTATTTTATTATTGAATTAAGATATTGAGACAAGATATACAAGTATGGTTGAAATTATGAGAACCCTATATCTATTTCTTGAAAATTTATAAAGTTTATGGTTTGAGTTAAGTCTAAGAAGTATTTATAGTTTTTATTTGCAGGATAGTTGAGAAATGCATTTATGTTTTTGAGATACTTGTAATGATACTATTTTCAGTCAAAGAAAAAAGTCAAGTTGAGAAAAGTTTAAGAAAAACTAAAGTTGGGCTAAGTCCTAAAAGATTAAGAAGACATTTTGAGAAGTCTTACTCTTGAAGTTATGAGCATTATAAAAGTTATTTTGGGAGTAGTGTCGAGCACCGATATGAGTAAGAGTAATAATAACTTGAACTCATAAATTATGTAGCCATCATATGATAGGATTGTACCAGAAAATAGTTCCTCACTTGCCACTGAGATGACCTAGTTTTGGGATGGATCCACTCCCCTAGTTTTCGCTCCTTACCCCGACAAAGTATGGGATAGCTCTGGCAGCGTGAGCAAGACACCATATCATCACTAAGCCCATAGTGGTGGTTGTTGTTTAGAGAAACTCTCAAGAAGTAAAGTTTATTATTTTACACATCGGCAGTTGGTTCATGCAACCATACACATATTATAAGGGTAAT
>JAPFFP010000012.1:12689207-12701608 GCA_026153255.1 Solanum medicagineum | reverse complement strand
TCCGAATTGTTCAAGATTTCCAACATTTGATCAACTTTCACAAACATTCCAAAAATTCAAAAATACGGGTTCTAACATGTTGATTCCTCCTTCAATTTGAACTCAATTTTAGTGAGATTTTCAACCATGAACTCTTCTTCTCACGTAGAAACATACTCTTAGTCAATTTTTAGATTTGAGAACTTCAAATTTAAGTTCTAATTTTGACCATTTTTCCCATAAGACTAATTCATGCCAATATAGGTATCAAAATTTATCTCTTGACTTATAATCTATTCTTGATAGTGGTTGATTGATTTGGAGCTTGGTTCAAGGTGTAAGTTGATTGAAAGCTCGGTTTGAGTGTGATTTCGGCATCAACATTTTTTCGACTAATCTTTTTAGATTGGATTTGAGTTAATGAATATGTTTATATGATAATTGTAAGATTTGGATTGTTTCATGAGTGATTCGATTGATATGATAGTCTAGGGTGAAAATGTGATATCAGTTGTATTGGAATTGGGTAAATTGTGGATTTTGGCAAACTGTATTCTTCCCTAGACGTTTGACACACTTTTGGATATTGTGGTGATCATATGAGACTTGTGATATTATTTGAGAAACTTTGTGGTAATTGATGGTATTCGAGGTACTGTTGGGACTTATATACACATTTCGTGGACTTGCAAAGTCCGGTATTGTTGATACGTTTGGCTATTTGTGAAAGTGTGATACTATGAGACATAGGAATGACTTGTGGTTCAAATTGTGGCACTTGGACTATTTCCACAATCCTATATTGGTAATTTATCGGTATCCTAAGTATGTTCTGTTATATATCTTGATTTATTGCATTAGCATAAATTCATCTCATATTGCATTTGTACTAACCCTTGACTGAGATATTGTACCACCTTTTCTAAAATCCCTTGACAACGCTGAGGTGGCAAGGGAGGGATTGTACCACTTTATATTTTGCTTACGATGCCTTGAGAGATTTTAGTACATGGCTTGCTACGCCCCCGATTTCTGTCTAGTAGCTTTAACTCGATAGATGTGTACATAGGCCCTGCAATGGTCGTGATTTCACCTCATACATGGCTTGCGACGCCATTGCATTCATACATCTCATTTGTTTTGCATCTCTAGTTACACTTTATATCTTTAACTATTCTTATGATTAGGTATATTTATATATATATATATATATATTGTGTATTTACCCCTTCAGCGCAGGTGATAGGAACCCTTAGTTATTACATTCTTATCCAATTTCTCCTACCTAGTCGGTTGAACCTACTGGGTATGTTTCGGTGTACTCACCCCTACTTTGTTTCTTCCTTGCAAATCGATCACAGGAACTTTCATAAACCAAAATTCGAGTGTGATTTCACTCACCTAATCCACCAAGGTTAATCAACCCAAACCTAAAGAACTTAACAATAATAATGAAGAAGAAGTAACATATAATACAAGTAATAGCAAAGAAAACACAAGAACACATAAAAATAGGAATGGGCTCAGCAGGCCCATTTTTCCAACACCTGTCCTAACTTTAAACTTGGGCCTGCCTGGCCCTTAAACAAAATCTAGGTGTTGCCTCCATACTGGGCTTTTAGCCCTTTCCCTGTTGCATCATCATATAGTACACACCATGTATACCTAGTGTATATCAGGGTATATACACTGTTTTCCAGCTTTCAAGACCTATATATCGCAGCTAATAACTCAAGGGAGACGCTAGGTGTAAGGATGGAGTCTCGAGAGGGCTCGACACAAAGTCGCGTACAAATATAAGATAAAGAACGTATAAGCAACCAAACATATCCAAGATTAAGTTTAAGGACAAAGATATTACTACATAAAGAGAACTTTCACACTAACATGACCATAACATATGGACAAACAAGAGTTGCATGCTTGAATTCACATGAAGTTGACCTTTTCCGTATGCACACATCACATTGGGCCTAACACAATTAACAACCAAAGCAAGGGTTCTTTAATAAAGTACTCAATAAGTTACAAGAGGTGCCCTTCGCTTAAAAAGTAAAGGCAGGACAGGAAGGGAGCAGTCAACAACTATGTTCTCTGGTAAAGGGACTAAGAAGGTTTCAATGCACAAGTAACATACTAGTTCAGATAATTATATTTTAGAGGGCTGGTTAGTGACCGTGAGGATGTAAGTGAAAGTCTGTAGGTTAAGACGAATAGAAACAATATAACTCATGCATGTGGAGTAAGGAGAGACTGTCCAGAGATCGGCATGAATCAGAAGAAATCGAACAGCAGCAAATTGTAACATTATGCAGCAAACGGGAACAAATCAGTGCACCTTAACATTATCAAGTTACTGGGAGGATGACTGGACCTCAAAAAGGGGTATCTCAATGCCTACTACAGCAGCTTAAATGAACATCATAACAAACATTTTAACATAAAGACTTGATAAACAGTTCACAAGAATGAAAATATAATTCCAGCATCAGATTCATGAGAAAATGAGCAGGGCAGGAATGAAAATATACTTCTTTGTTTGCAGCCTACATTCAACTAAAAGAACTAGTGTAGCTTACAAACTCAAATTTCATATGCCATGAAGCTCTAACATGAGAACAAATCAGCCGTCAAACAACCAAGCTAAGCAGTTGATCCTTTTAAAATCTTGGGAAGCCTTATTCACACTAAACTAACAGGTAGTTCATTAAATGAAAATGCAGGAAGAAAAAATGACGAAGCTAGCAAAATAGTAGCTTAGAGACTTGACCTATTTGAAAACAGAGATTGGAATGAGGAAGAATTTCAAATAATGAGAGAGGAGTTTAAGTTTAAGAAAGTAACAAAAGTTGTCACGAACCACTGATACTAGCATGACAAGCTAGTATCTTACTTGCTAAATGAAGTGGCATCTATTGTAAAGCAATATGACAGTAACAAATCAGCTGCTATTTATGCAAGTTAAAAAATAGTTTTACCTTTTAACAGGCTGGAAAGATACCAGACTTCAAACAGGGCAGGGTAACACAACACTATGACTCAACAACAACGGTTAACTCTAAATACAACACACAAAACTAAAGAACAGACACAGACTTTCATCGCTTTTCAGTAACCCCTAATGCGATAACAACAAACAAGACCATTACATCTAAACATTTAGTCATTTAGAGGGAAAACAAAGCTATTATTGAATCAAAGATGCAAGCAGGGAGTACAATCATTCTTTATGCATGCTTAACAAGATTCTGATATGACAAAGACCTGTATCATAGATTTATGACCCAAAAACTCAAATTTTCAGACAAAAGCATATGCAAAACCCAACTGAATATCATGCTAATAGGCTATATTCACATAGAGAAACAGTTGGGACTCATATACAAAAAGGTAATGCCCAGAAAAACAAGCTGGAACATGCTAGATCCTCAAACTTTAACAAACTAGCCATGGACTAAAGCAACCACTGATTATTCATCTAAAATAGAAGGCCCAACCGACTTCATATAAATAGAAATGCCATTCAAAACCACCACTGATATGAGGACAAATAGAAATGATCAAGGAAGAAACTTACGACTTGCATTTCACCCAAGCTTATCAAACTTAGAATGAAGTAGAACCATATTTAAAGCAGAATCAAAGATAGAGACAGTTTCTCTGGCACATCATCATAAACTAGAAAACATTTCAATCGATAGCAGCAACACAAATAAAAGGTTTAACATAACACATTAAAATGGTACAGAATGATCATTTTAAAACATTTCCTTAGCTAGAAAACCAAAGAGCTGGAGACCACCCAAAGGCGTTAAGTAGAAACACATGAAACCCATATCAATCCTAATTCCACAGTCATACAAATCACCACAAGCAACAACAGCAGTAACATCAGCATTAAAAATTATAACATGACTATTTCGTATCCCACAAACGTGACAGAATAGGTCATATTATTTACCATAATCTAACAGCCACATTCAAACAAAACGAGAAGGATTAGAGTCTCGACGGTTACCTTTTGAAGAGCAGGAACTGGGATGACGAGAAAGATTTATGACGAGCTTACACCACTCCTACGAATCGAGATACGTCCTCACCAACTCAAGACCAAAAAACTTCACTTTCGGAACCTTTGAAACCGACGGCTTTCAGGAAAATTAGTTTAAGGGGATATATATATATATTGTAATAGAATTTTTGAATATAAACAACGACTGTAGAAATTGATTGAAATTTTTAGGGTTTTGTAGAAATCAAAAAAACGGTCTCCCTTCATAAAATCTGAAAAATGAAGGATATATATGGACTTCTAGGGTTCGAAAATAGGGTAGAAATTAGGGTTATTTCCCAATTAATCCCCCAAATTATATCCTTTTTTATAATCCAACAAATCCTAAAGGACTAAAAGCCGTTAGGGTGAGGGGAGGTGGACGACTCGATTTCGAGCAAGGACGAAGGATATGAGGGATGATGACACGTATGTATGGCGATTTGAAGGGAACGTTGAGGGGAATCTTGGGGGATTTGGCTTTTTTGGGTTTGGGTTTGAGGTGAAGAAGAAGAAAAAAGGGGGATACAGGGAGAGTGGGTGTACGCAAGAAAGGAAGAGGGAGAAAGAGAAATAAGGAAGACGCGTGGCCCCCACACGTGATGTATATGTATGTATATAATGTATAGGTTGAAAATAGATGGAGTTTGGGCTGGGTTTGTGGGATATTTGGGTTGGGTTCGAATTGTTTAGGCCAAAATGAATTAAAAGAGGATCCATAAGGAGGCTGAAAATTTAGATTCAAGGGTAGGGGTTTTAGATTGAGAAATTAGCCATTTGGAGTTGCAAATGTGACCAATTAATAACGTAATCAAATCGAATTTTATTGATTAATTTGATTACAACACGAATTAATACAAATTAATTTAAGAACTTTTAATATTATTAATCTGAAATAATCAAATTAATTCCAAAATAATAATTCTTCAAATAAAAGGGATTTATTTGAAAACTTTCTCCGTATTTTGAAAAACTAGATATTTTAAATTGTCAAAATTAGAAGTTTAAAAATTAATTTGTATTGTGGAGGGTAAAAATTGGGTGTCAACAACTGTCCCTTTCTTTGGGTATGTTCGATGGAAGAGATTGTGGACAAAGAAACTTGACAAAACCAATTTTTAACCGACCACATCTTCGTCTTCCGAATGCTCTTGGTACGGACTTCTGGAAATTATGGACAGACCCTAGTTTTGGGTTTTGCTACATATCTTAGGTGACATGAGAATTCAGACCACTTGTAGTTCAAAACGCTTAATTTCACACAAGGTTTTGAAAAGGGAATTCAAAAGCTATCTCAACATGGAATTATGGAGAAATTAGAATGCTTGGGAATGAGATTTTGAGAGCAAATTAGAATACAACCGAGTTTCCTGAATTGAGCCTGCCTACATATCCTTGGACCTAGGAATCAGGCTGCTTGTAGTTCGACTCCTTCGGTTGAAGAGGAAATCTCTTATTCTGAGATGACCTCTGGTCAGGATGAGTGACAAGCAAATCGAATTATATAAAAGAGGCTTGCAACCTCTTAACCATAAATACGGCGTGCTTCACATCCATAATTAAGAACTTACACGGACATAATTTCCAAAACTCTTGGTACATTGTCACTCGGATTAGAGGATTGCCTTCGGTGAGGGATGAGATTATCCAAAGGCAAAACTAAAAATTAACGAACTCCAAGAAATACCCACATGCCTTCGGACAGGGTGTGGTTGGATTATGGTAGTAGTCGCTTCCTAGCTCGTGTCTGAAGAGTTTGACGCCCCTCTTCAAACTTTGTCCCAGTTCGCTGCTAAGAAAAAGGTTCCACGTTGTGCTGCATCCTACTTGATGACGTCCACACCTTAGGTTTGTTTTAAGAATTCACCCTTTCGAATGCTCTCAATATAACTAAAGCAAAATGTTAGTAATATCATCATTTGAATTAGAGATGGTATCTTTAACCATATTCGATATGTATTCTTCTCTTCAACGTGATAGATAATGAATCGATATAATACAATCATGAAAATGGCCCTCTCAGCAATGAATGATGATGTCTTTCTCAGATACTTGCGATTATGGTAGCCCTCTCGGTAACTTGAAAATAAAATGACCTTGTCGGCGATGAATGCAATGGCCCTCTCGGAAACTAGGAAATAAAATAGCCTTGTCGGTGATAAGTATGCAATGGACCTCTCGGCAACTCTCAACAACTTGAAATTAAAATGACTCTCTTTGCGATGGATGATGAAATGGACCTCTCAGCAGTTTGAAAATGAAATGACTCTCTCCGCGATGAATGATGAAATGGACCTCTCGGCAACTTGAAAATAAAATGACTCTCTGCGTGATGCATGATGAAATGGAGCTCTCGGCAACTTGAAAATAAAATGACTCTCTCCGTGATACATGATGAAATGGACCTCTTGGCAGCTTGAAATACAATGTCTCTCTCCACGATGAATGATGAAATGGACCTCTCGACAACTTGAAAATAAAATGACTCTCTCCGTGATGCATGATGAAATGGACGTCTCAGCAACTTAAAAATAAAATGACTCTTGATGAAATAGTCCTCTCGGCAGCTTGAAAATAGGATGACTCTCTCCACGATGCATGACGAAATGGACCTCTCGGCAACTTGAAAGTAAAATGACTCTCTCCGCGATAAATGAGATGTGATAAATTATTGGGGATTTGAGTGAGACGGAACTATTTATGTCTCGGCTCTTCTCTTGTAGATAAGACCTGCAAAATTTTTTCCTGCATCAACAGAAAGTTTCTTAGTTTCAAAGTGAACTGATCTGTGTTGATTCTTCGGTTGTCTGCTTCTCGTCTTGTCCCCCGATGATCCGCTTTGATCTTCCACCTCTTGGTAGATAGAAGATAGAAAATATACATTTTGAAAAAATATTCGACATGTTAGAAACAACAAATTTATAAAAGTTTTTTCTTGAGAAACAAATCACTGCCAATTGTCATGTTACATAAAGCTTAGATGAATATGTTCGGCTTTGACATAGATTCCTTGGTGTGTCGCGGCTGTCTTTGAATTCTTGATCAGGCAAAGAGTCCTTAGGGTGACTTTTTGACTTGTAATGATTCTTAGCGAAATGTTGAGGGCAACCTCAAAATTTCTGTCCCAGTTTAAATATTGCAAGCGATTGATAACTTATTAGAAGAACCTTGGAAATTTTTGAGATCTTTCTCAAAAATTCTGTCCCAGTTGAAATTTTAACATGCTTTGAACTCCGATTTGTTGAAGACGAGCCTCTCTGTTCAGAATTTTTGAGTTTCTCTCAGAATTCTTGAGTTCCTCTCAAAAATTTTGTCCCAGTATGGGAGTATAACTGAGCCGTTGTTGCGCCTATGTATCCCGTTGGGGCAGAAACTAGGTCAAACTTAGTTTCTCGCTCTGGAGGTAGAGAAAAATACAAATTTTAAATAAGAGAATGATCGAGGCCGACATAGACTGCCTACGTATCTCATTCTTGAAATTCAGGTCAAACGTAGTTCCAAAAAGGTAAAGTGTAAATAATAAAAAGGGATAAGGAGATGACCGAGGCCGACATAGGCCACCTACGTATCTCATTCTTGAGAATTCAGGTCAAACGTAGTTCATTAGATAGGGATAAACATAATGCAGTAGCTAAATAATGCAATTACAAAAGAGAAAAAGTAAAGCAAACTCTAAAATCTTCAAATGTAATATCTCTTGACAACATCTGAATTGATTGGTCTTGCCACTCTTCACCGTCCATCTCTGACAAAATTAACGCTCCTCTTCATAGCACTTTGCGAACCATGTATGATCCTTGACAATTTGGTGCAAACTTTCCTTTGTACTTATCCTAATTGGGAAATATATGTTTGAGAACCAATTGTCCGACCTTGAAATTTGAGGTCTTACTCTCTTATTGAAAGCACGAATCATCCACTGTTGATATAACTGACCATGACAAATAGCCATCATCCTCTTTTCATCAATTATAGCCAAATGTTCAATTCGATTACGAACCCAGTCTACATCACTCAACTCAGCTTCTTGAATAATTCTCACTGATAGTATTTCCACTTCAACAGGTATCACCACCACTGTTCCATATATCAACAAGTACGGAGTTGCTCCAATTGATGTTCTGACAATCATGCAATATCCCAATAAGGTATAAGGTAGCATTTCATGCCATCCTCGGTGTCTGTCAATCATTTTCCTTAAAATCTTATTGATATTCTTATTGGCGGCTTCTACAGCTCTATTCATTTGAGGGCGATACGCTGTTGAATTTCGATGAGTGATCTTGAATTGCTCACATATCTCTTTCATCAAGTTACTATTGAGATTTGCTCCATTATCGGTGATGATGGAATCTGGTATTCCAGACCGTCATATCAAATTGTTGTGCACAAAATCATCTACCACTTTCTTTATCACGGACTTATAGGAGACTGCCTCCACCCACTTGGTAAAGTAGTCAATGGCAACCAAAATAAATCTATGACCATTAGAGGCAGCTGGCTCTATCACATCAATAACATCCATGCCCCAAGCTACGAACGACCAAGGAGAACTCATAGCTTTGAGTTTGTGAGGATGGACACAAATCATATCACCATGTATCTAACACTGATGGCATATTTGCACAAACTTGCAACAGTCGTGTTCCATAGTCATCCAAAAATAACCAGCTCGAAGGATTTTCCTTGCTAGAGTGAGTCCATTCATATGAGTACTGCAAACCCCGGCATGTACTTATTCAACAAGCTTCATAGTTTCTGCTGTGTCAACACATCTAAGGAGACCTAGATATGGAGTCCTCTTATAAAGGATTTCCCCACTCAAAAAGAAATTGTTTGCCTTCCGACGTATAGCTCTCTTCTGATCGAAAGTAGCATTTTCAGGATAAGTTTCGGTCTCTAAATGCTTCTTTATATCGAAATACCAAGGCTTTCCTTCTAGTTCTGTCTTGATATGCAAACAATACGCCGGTTGCTCTCTCAAGTCTATCTCTAAAGGATTAATATACATCATGTCCGGATATTGAATCATCAAGGAAATAGTGGCAAGGGCATCGACGAAATCATTCTGTATCCTTGGCGTGTGCCTGAACTCGATTTTTTGAAATCTTTTACACAACCTCTGTACGAGGTGCACATACGGTATGATCTCTAGGTCCTTCACAGCCTATTCTCCCTGAACCTGACGAATTCGCAAATTCGAATCTCCAATGATCAGTAACTCTTAAACATTCATGCCTATAGCCATCCTCAAGCCCAAAATGCAAGCTTCATGCTCATCTATGTTGTTAGTGAAATGAAATCAAAGTTTTGTAGCCATCAGGTGATGTTGCCCAAATTCTAATACTAAGACTGCTCCAATGCCGCTACCTTGGCAATTCACGGCTCTATCAAAGAACATTCGCCAACCAGGGTATGCCTCGAAGATGTCTTCTCCTACAAATGATATCTCTTCATTGGGAAAATAGGTTTAAGTAGTTCATAATCATCGCCAACGGGATTTTCTGCAAGATGATCAGCTAAAGCCTGACCTTTAATTGCTTTCTGAGTTACATACACGAAGTCGAATTCACTCAACAGCATTTGCCACTTGGCTAGTCTTCCTATCGGCATTGCTTTCTGAAAGATATATCTCAATGGATCCATCTTTGAAATGAGGTATATAGTATAGGAGGACAGATAGTGCCTCAACTATTGACCAACCTAAGTCAAAGAACAACAAGTCTTCTCCAAATAAGCATATCGAGCGTCTTACAAAGTGAACTTCTTACTCAAATAGTAGATTGCCCGTTCCTTCTTCCCGGTTTCATCATGCTGGCCTAGCACACACCAGAATGTATTATCAGAAATCAACAAGTACAATAATAATGGGCTTCATTCTCGTGAAGGTACCAACACCAGTGTATTAGACAAATAGCTTTTGATAGTATCGAAAGGAGTCTGACATTCTTCATTCCAGTTTGTCAATGCATCCTTTCTCAACATCCTGAAGATAGGTTCACAAATGTAGATTGGGCTATGAACTGACTGATGTAATTTAATCTCCCCAAGAAACTCATGACTTCTTTCTTCGTCTTTGGAGGAGGCAAATCCTGAATTGATTTGATCTTAGAAGGGTCGAGCTCAATACCTCTTGGACTGGCTATAAATCTAAATAACATACCGGCAGGCACCCCAAAAGCACATTTGGCAAGATTCAACTTCAGGCTGTATCGGCGTAGGTGGTCAAAGAATTTCTTCAAATGAGTTAGATGATTCAAACTCTCATTGAACTTGATGATAAGATCATCCACGTACACCTCAATCTCTTTGTGAATCATGTCATGTAAAACAGTTGTCATAACTCTCATATAAGTAGCTCCCGCATTTTTGAGGCCAAATGGCATCACTCTATAATGGTACATACCCCAAGGTATGATGAAAGCTGTCTTTTCTGCATCTTCTTCATCTATTAGAATTTGGTGATATCCTACAAAGCAATCCATGAATGATTGCATCCCATGCTTGGCACAATTGTCAATGAGAATATGGATGTTCAACAATGGAAAATCATCCTTGGGGCTGGCTTTGTTGAGATCTTTGTAATCAACACAGATCTTGATCTTTTCATAATTCTTAGGCACTGCAACAATATTGACCAATCAAGTGGGGTATTGCATCACTTCTACCACCTTGGATTGTATCTGTTTAGTAACCTCTTCCGTGATTTTCAGACTCAACTCTGGCTTGAACTTCCCAATCCTTTGTTTCGCTGGACTGAATTCTGGGTTGATTAGCAACTTGTGAGAGACAATGTCGGTACTCAGACCTGGTATATCCTCATAGGACAAAGCAAACATGTCCATGTATTTTTTGAGCAAGCTAGTGAGTTTTCCCTTCTGAGCATCCTTCAAATCGACACTGATTCTGGTTTCCTTGACACATTCTTCATCTCCCAAATTCACTGTCTTAGTCTCATCTAGATTAGGCTTATCCCGATTCTCAAATTGTCTCAATTCCTGGGAAAGATGTACGGGTATTATGGTTCTTTCATCGTATTCCTCAAGCTCATTGTCATCTGTTTCATTTTGTTCATTTAGCTTTTAACATGACATGACATTGGCAGGTTTAAAATTATTTAAGCTGAAATCATAAACAAATGTAGTTAGATAAGAAATAATTGAAATGATAAGATGAATAGTAAATGCAATTTGAAATAAATGGAGACTTTCATTTAAAAGAAAGTGCAAACTTTGGCCATGACCATAGGTCAGTCTGCCTTTTGAGATATTGCGAGGGAAATTAAAACAAAATCAAACAAGAGTAAAATATCAAAGTAAAAGGTGGGTCACAGGCCTCCGCCAGACTGCCACCTGTTTTTTCAACACAAATAATTTAGCAATTCTTCATCTACCAAGACAAGTAGGGGATAAACAACGAAGTGGATGTCTCTCTCAACTCTTGTTCATCCGTTTCTGCACCTCGAACATCTGACATTTGGGTTGTTTCATCATCATCAATTGTATCAATCTCTTCAAACAGGTCCCAGATCCCTCCCCCAAGACCATCATCACCTATGCATTCTCATACTGGAAATGACTAATAAAGGTGCGGTATTGGCCAGGCCAAGGCTCGATCATCCTTCTGATTCTGCATCTCCCACTCATCTTCCTCCAAGATAGTGTATCTTAGGACGAATCTTGACTATTTTGCTGGCAATAGGATAGGCTCGGTAATACCTTGCAAGCGCTTCCCTAGCCCAAAATCGGGTTCAAACCCATTCCTCAACATCACTGTAGCTATCATCTTATAAACAACCGGCATAGGAGGTCTCGAGGTCCAATCGTCTTCAGTAGTGTTCACTATGAAAATCGTGTAGAAATCTGATCCTCTAGTGACATTATTGATGATAGGTGCATACACACTCAAATGGCTTTCGTCACCATAAATAGCAACTTCACGTTCATTCCAAATGAACTTTATCATTTGGTGGAGGGTAGAAGGCACAGCTCCATTCATATGGATCCAAGTTCTTCCTAGCAACATGTTATAGCTAGTAGCTATGTCCATCACTTTAAGTTCGATGACGAACTCAGTGAGTCCCGCACAAATTATTAGATTCACTACTCCCAGTTTATCTCTCCAGCCACCGTCAAACACTCTCACATTAACTTAGCTCTGCTGGAGTTTCTCCACATCATAGTTCAATTGCTTGAGAGTGGATAGAGGGCAAATATTCAGTCCAGATCTATCATCAAACAAGACACAATTTAGAATCATATCTCGAAACTTGATTGTAACATGCAGCGCCTTATTATGCATTTCTCCCTCGAATGATAGCTCTTCATTACCAAAATTGATGCAATGACCCTGGGTAACCCAGCTTATCATT
>JAPFFP010000012.1:12643835-12654016 GCA_026153255.1 Solanum medicagineum | reverse complement strand
ACAAGTACCCTCTACCAAGGATTGATGACCTTTTTTATCAACTTCAAGGGGCTAGTCACTTTTCTAAGATTGATCTTTGGTCCGGATATCACCAAGTGAAAGTGAGGGAGTATGATATTCCCAAGACAGCTTTTCGGACTATGTATGGTCACTTTGAGTTTGTGGTAATGTCCTTTGGGTTGACTAATTCACCGGCTACATTTTTATGGGTATCATGAATAGGGTCTTTAATCCCTACCTTGATACGTGTTGTTGATTCCTAAGTGTAGCGCTTCTTCCCCTATGCTGCCAATTAGCGCTAGTAGAGTAGGATTGAGCCGTAATCGTAGTGGTCTTTATTGATGATATCTTGATTTATACCCATAGTGAGGAAGAGCATATGAATCACTTAAGGGTGGTGTTGCAAATTTTGAGGGATGAGAGGTTGTATGCTAAATATGAAAAATGTGAGTTTTGGTTGAAAGAGGTTGTGTTTTTGGGGCATATGGTGTCGGGTGATGGCATTAAGGTGGATGCTAAGAAGACAGAAGTGATAACAAAATTGGCCTAGTTGGGTATTAGGAGTTTCTTGGGTTTAGCGGGTTACTACCAGAGGTTTGTGAATGAATTTTGTTCTATTGCGTCTCTTATGACAAAGTTAACCCAAAAGAAGGCAAAGTTCGTGTGGACTGATGAATGTGAAAAGAGTTTCCAAAATTTGAAAGATAAGTTTGTCTATGCTCCCATCAGCTCTACTAGAAGGGTTGGAAGGATTTGTAGTGTATTGTGATGCCTCAAGAATTGATTTGGGGTGTGTTTTGATGCAAAATGGTAAGGTGATAGCATATGCCTAGGCAACTTAAGGTACATGATAAAAATTATCCCATCCATTATCTTGAATCGGCGGCTGTGGTGTTTGCTTTGAAAATTTGGCATCATTACATGTATGGAGTTCATGCTGATGTGTTTACCGACCACAAGAGTCTCCAATATGTGTTCACCCAAAAGGATCTTAACTTGAGACAAAGAAGGTGGTTAGAGCTCCTTAAAGATTATGATATGAGTGTGGGTTATCATCTCGGCAAAGCTCATATTATGCTCTAAGTAGAGTGTCCATGGGTAGCCTAGCTCATATTGATGATGGTGGAAACGAGGTGGCTAGAGAGGTTTATTGGTTGGTTAGATTTGGGGTTAGGTTGGGTGAAGTGGAAAATGGTGATGTAATAGTTGTTGATGGTTCTAAATTTCTTTATTGAGAAGGTAAAAGCAAAACAATATCTTGACCCTGATTTGATCAATAATCGGATTCTTAGCTAGAGAAAGGTTTTGTAACATGGACGCCCAGCCCAACCCGGTCGGTCGGTTGGCCAACTAACAGATGAAGGCCTTGGTAAGAGATGGTAAAGTGGAGGTTTTCTCCCAAGGGGGAGATGGTAACCTTAGGTACCAAGGTAGGTTGTGTGTGCCTAATGTTGATGACTTAAGGAAGTTGATTTTTGTAGGAGGCTCATAATTCATCCTATTCTATATATTCTCCCCAGTTCCACCAAAATTTATAGAGACTTGAGGAGGTGTATTGGTAAGGTGGTATGAAGAGAGATATTGTTGCCAAATTTGTATCCGGATGTCATAATTTCCAACAAGTGAAGGCCAAACATCAAGGCCGGGTGGCCTAGCCCAAGAAATAGAAATTCCTACATGGAAGTGGGAAGAGATAAACATGGATTTTATGGTTGGGTTGCCAAATACTAGAAAATTTTTTGACTCTATTTGAGTAGTTGTGGATAGAATGACAAAGTCGACTCATTTTCTACCGATCAAAACCACTTATGGTGCCAAAGATTATGCCAAGTTGTATATATATGAGTTGGTTAGATTGCATGGGGTGCCCTTGTCTATCATTTTAGATCATGGTACTTAATTCACTTCTCACTTTTGGAGGTCCTTCCAAAGAGGTCTTGGTAACAAGGTTAAGCTTAGCATGACTTTTCAACCTAAAATGGATGGCAAGCCAAAAGAAATATCCAAACTCTTGAGGATATGCTTAGGGCTTGTATTTGGAGTTTAAGGATAGTTGGGATGAACATCTTCTACTTATTGAATTTACCTACAACAATAGCCCCCACTCACTCATTGTTATGACTCCCTTTGAAGCTCATTATGGTAGGCATTGTAGATCCCCAGTTAGGTGGTTTGATGTGGGGGATATGGCATTGCTAGGTCCAGATTTGGTTATGGAATCCTTGGAGAAAGTGAGGTTGATAATGGAGAGATTGAAAACAACCCAAAGTAGACAAAGCCCTACTTCAATATGAGAAGGAAGGATCTTGAGTTTACGGTAGGTAAATGGGTTTACTTGAAGGTCTCACCCATGAAAGGTGTGGTCTGATTTGGCAAGAAAGGAAAATTGGGCCCAGTGGGTTCTTATAGAGTTTTAAGAAGAGTTGGTAAAGTTGCATATGAGTTGGAGTTGCCTATGGAGATGAATATGGTTCATTCGGTCTTCCATATATCCATGTTGAGAAAGTGTATGGGTGACCCAAGTACTATAGTGCCCTTAGAAGTTGTGGGTGTGGTAGAGGATAATTTGACCTATGAGGAGGTCCCGATGGAGATTTTGGATAGACAAGTAAAGCGATTGAGGAAAAAAGATGTAGCATATGACAAGTCCTTTGTAGAAATCAACAAGTTAAAAGTGCCACATGGGAAGCAGAGGCGAACATTAAAAAGCGAAACCGATATCTCTACCACTCTACTCAATCCAAAGGTAATAATTCAAGTCTCCTATATGATTTCAAGCCTTGGGTTTCAACCCTCATGTCATTTTGCATGCATTCATGTTTATAATAATAAGTTTATGGTGATTTTACACATTCATGTTGAGATTTTTGAAAAATGATAATAAGTTTATGGTGATTTTTGACATTCATGTTTATGGTAATAAGTTTATGGTGGTTTTTGACATGTGCCTTAGAATGCCCCATAATCGTAATTTTCATATATCTCAAAATTTGTGCGTAATAACGAAACTCTGACTTTGTATTCTAGATTGGGGGCAAAATTGAGTGGAAAATGGTATAACCCGAATTTTCGAAGACCCATAGCGAAAAAGAATTTTCGCCAATATTTGATTTCCAATGTGCATTCACGACCAGGCCGCGATGCGGACGGGGCGTGAATCGACACAAAACTCCCTCCGTGATGGTCCGCATCGCGGACCAGACGCGGACTAGTGTTAGTTTTCCCTTACTTTTTCTATTCTATCCAAGGGCATTGTGTCATAGCCCCATTCCCACTTAAATGTGAAATCACCCATAATTAGCCATTTTTCAACTCTATATCACTCTAAACCCTCTCAAAAACCTCTCTAAGACTTTACCAAATATCTCATTCCAATTCAAGCTTAATTTCAGGACTCAATAATTCAATTCGAGCTTCAAGTTTCCTTCAAGATTATCTCAAGAAAACACAAGTTTAAGGTATGTGGCTTTCATCCATTGGGTCTTTTCACCCATGGCCGAATCTTCAATTTTATGAAAATTGCATGATTTCAAGTTGTATTACTTATGGGTATCTCTTATGATGAAATATAAGCATGACTTATGTTGGGGTTTTACCAAGTATTGTTGATTATGCATGAATATAAATTTTTAAACTTATGCCATGAGTTGATCTTTTTCTATTGAAGCTATGCATGATTTGAGCTATGAAAGCTATGAACTATGATGAACTTATGAGATGGATTTCATGATACCCAATTTGGGATTTTACTACAATGTTGGTGGGTTGATTTTGAGTTGATTTACTCATCTTGTTATACTCTTGAGTTGCATGATTTTGAATAAGTATCATATGCCCACCAAGGTGTTTGATAAAATGACATGACAAGAATTCTCAAGTTATTTAAATATTTATAAGTCAAGTAATTTCAATATGATTATGGGCTTTCAAGCTGTATTAAATTTATGAAATTATCTATGATTTTACAAGTTACAAGTTGAGCCCTATTTCACGATTTCTACCTCTTGTAAGTCATTCATGTTAAAGCAAGGGTTCAAGTATGATTATTTACTCTCATGTTCAAGTTAGGATCACAATTAAAGATTAAGCATGATTCAAGAGCTACTCATGTCATGTTATCATGTTTCTTACAAGTTATATAAGCTATGATTATTTCAAGTATTCCATGGAACTAGACATAGCACCGATTAAGGCTTAAGATGGGGGCTCCAATCAAGGGGTCCTATGTGCCACCATAGGATTATGATTGTTACCCTTGCAATGCTAATGGATGCATCTAGTTCATGCTATTATGTTTGGTTTACCTTGGCAAGTAGACCACACCTAGCCGGGGGGTGTCATGCCTGTCCACCTGACCGAGGGGGTGTCATGCCTTGGATTTCCAGTTGTAGCTACTTGGTCTATGTCGGTTAAGGTCTCCTACCATACTTGTATTATGTACTATGCATGTTTAATTATTTACAAGCATGTTTTACTGCAAGCATTGATCATGAATGCCAAATTGAGATTATACTTATCCATTGCCTATGATTATGCATTTTGACTATATTGGCCTATGTCTTGTTGCTTTGCATCTCGCATACTTAGTACATTCATATGTACTAACGCATACTCTATACCTACATGATATCACCATGTAGGGACCAGAGTTCCATTTGATCATCCTCCTCGACTTGACTAGAGCGATCCTTTGAAGCAAGCTTTGGCGAGTCCTCAACTCCGAGGACAACATCTATTCATTTCATGCTATCTTGAAACTCTTTCTTTATGTTGAACACTTATTATTATGAGGGTGAGCCTGAGGAGTGTCTTCGCCCCCGCTCCATTATAAATGAAGAGATGTTGTTGGGTATTATGTGTTTATGCTTTCAAGCTTGACTCTTCTTGTGTTGCTATGTTATAAAAGATTTCTGTTAGTCCCGTTTCTCTTTTTATCAAATGATTCTTGTTTATGTATAATTTACTTTCACAGTTAAGGATGTGTGGATGCTACAATCTAGAAGCTTGTTTGGGTTGTCTTCAAATTTCTTATTCGCGGTGTCACGTCTAGGTCATAGGCTTGGGTCGTGACGAGCTTGGTATCAGAGCACTAGGTTGTTAATGGTCCTCAAAATCCAACACACCGTGCCGATTAGAGTCTTATTCATGGTTGTGAAGCACGCTACTATGGATGGGAGGCTATGAGGCGTTTTAGGAAATGTTTCACTTATTCATGGTCTATATCGTGCTTTAGATATAAGTGTAAGGCTTTTCCCTAACGAATGCTCTTTTCTCTTCTAGATCATGCCGATTCTAACAGGGAGATTAAGGAGAGCCCGTACACCCAAGGAGCAACCGACCACCACTCCTCAAGCTCCTCAAGATGGAGGGGTGGCCCAAGATGAGTTCCGAGATGCTATTACAATGTTGGCTCATGCTATGACCAACCAATTAAACCAAGGGGCCCAAGCCCCTTATGCTCCTGCTCCGGCCTCAAGGATGAGGTATTTTTCAAGAATGAATCCACCGGTGTTCCATGGGTCCAAGGTGGATGAGGACCCCCAAGAGTTCATAAATGAGGTGTATGAGGGCTCGTTATTCTCGTCACTTTAAGGCTTGGGTTTACTTTATGTTGTTCTATTCTATTTGAAAATCAAAGACAATAGAGACATGTAAAATTTCTTCCATATTTTTACTTGTAATATAGGCTTGTACATCTGACACTAGTCTTGTGATGGTTTTAGACTTGTAAATCTTTTCCTTATGTTATTATCCTTTACTAGATTTATTTCTTTCGTTTTATTTCCTCTTTGATGTGTTACATCAAGTCTTAGGTTAACTTGCTTGATGGGTTAAGGCAAGTTTCATCACATCAGATTCCGGATCGTAACATTAGCTAAGAAAGCTTACTATAGCAAAATATTTGTTTCTATAGAATTTTAACTATATATTGCCACAAATATTTATAACTTGAAGCAAAAATATTTATTTAGCTACATCATTTCGTTTTAAATGATTTTTGTAGCTAAAGAGTTACTATTACTACAATACCTTTTATGGTCTGGCAAAATCTTATGACCAGCTACAAAATGTTATTGTAACAATAAAATTGTAGCTATTTAGATACTTATTCCCAAAGTTAGTAATCATAACAAAAATGAGGAATTATCTTTGCCAATTTAATTTTTGTAGCTAAGAAATTTATGAATTTGTAGATAGTTATAGAATTTAAATTTATTTATTTTTTTGCTATTACTAAATAATAGTCATGATTTTTATATCATAGTTTAAATACGGTAGCTAAAAGTACATTGTGTGGTAACACTTACTACTAGTATTAGAAACTATACAAATGATATAAAATTCTTGATATAGGAAGAAAAAGCCAAACAGCCCAACACAGCTGATGAAGTCTGTATATATTTTAATCTAGTAAAATTGATACATATATTATCACAAGAAACTGCGAATCCATAATAGACAAGATGAATATTGTCATTGTACTAGTCTATTTCAATAAGCAAAATGAATCCAAAACTTTTGGTATGATATATGGATCATGGGTAGCCATAAGGTCCAGGACCATAGGGTCTGTAGCCATGGTAGGCATATGCTCTTTCTCTGTAACTGTTATTAGTAAGAGCACAACAGCCAATAGAGTAAATAATGGAGAGAATAATGAAGACGACAAGACTTAGAACAGAAAAATGTCTGGTATAAGTCTTGAGATCATCAAACACAGATTTCTTGCATGAATTACAGTTGTAACACATTTTATCCTGTTCGTTGCTCCAAGCCTTGCAGTCAGCATCTCCTTCTACTGCCCCTGCGTTCGGCACTATCCAAGTCGAAGCATTTTGGAACACAAAGTTGCAGTACCCCGGCGGTTTGCAACAACCAGACTGATAAAAAGTGACGTGATGGTGTTAATATTTTCTTCTATACACTTCCTCCTTTTAAAAAAACAAACCACTTACTTTCTTTTTTGTTTGTTTTCAAGAAATGACCTTACAACACTTTCATTTCGAGTATAGTATATTTAACATAACTTTAATTTAACTCATAAGATTAAAAGTTTTCTTTTTTCCTTAAACTCCATCCTAAGTTAAACTAGGTCATTTTTTTCTAAATGGAGGGAGTATATAATTAATCACACTACTAAAAATACATCTTCCACGAACCATGCCAACCTTTGATTTGAGCAGAAAATATATAAGTTTGAGCATACTTCCGCTCAACATTTTCTCAAAATATCTCATATAGTCGTTAAAATAAGGATGTAAATGTCTTTAGAAAGTTATTCAGTTTTGTTTTATAACTTAAAACTCATCCAATATTTATATTTGTCATCCAACCAATCTAAGTTGTCATATTCTCTTTGTGAATATTGTGCAACATTGCTTGGATGCCTTTGTCGATGAAATATGAATATAATTTTTGGATTATGAGAAGTAAGGAAAATTATCGTTATTACCCAACAAAGATATCATCTCAAATGACTATTTGTGGTGTGTAATAAAAAGTAACAAATATAAAGAGCAAACCTGAATCTTGGGGAGCTTATTTCTGTAATAATCTTCAGTTCTGTCGCTGGGAATGTATTTACAAATTTTAGCATCAATCATACAACTCTTAATCTTATCCCACTGGCGTTCATCAGGCACATTCTTTTTCATCCAATTTGAGTATTGTTCAAACGTTTCTTCCCATTCACCTTTTTGGTGATTTTTCTCATCTATATGAGACAATGTGAAAAAAATGTTGACTATTGAGTAAATAGTCATCCCTACAATAACCATAAAGAGCAAGAATAAATATATCCACAACAAAAATGAGACATGGCACGCTGCCCCTACAATTCCCATCAATGAAATCACCAAAAGGACTATCCCAACTATCATCATAGGCTTTTGAATAACTTGCTGGCACGTGCTGGTATTTGGGTTATTACCCAACGACAACGACAATAATAACAGCAATGCCGCAGCTATCAACGTGATAAAATTAAGCAATGTGATGAAACAATTGCTGCATCGAAACATTTTTGCAACTTATATAATTTTTCTTTCTTTCTTTCTTTATTATTGTTCTCTTTCGGAATTTGAGAAAGAAGAAATACATATGCTATGATAGATCAAATCTCTACAGGATCAACAGAATTAAGTAAAACCCCACAAGTCTGATCACAAGTTCTTTTTCTAACTTTTCACATGTATGTTTGGTGAATATGGGTAAATGGAAGACGGGGAACGGAGTGGTTGATAGGGGATGGAAGAGAGAAATGGTCGCCAAAGAGGTTTACTTACCTCTCATATTGTACAATTATATGTACGGACCAAAAAAAATTATACTCACTCGAAATTTTATAGAGTTCTAAGCCAAAAAAAAAAAAGAAAAGTAAAAAAAAATATTGCTAAAAATTTCAAAACAGCAAAGAAGTAAAGATTGATATCAAAAGGGAAAAGACATAGGAGTGAAACTTATCCCTGCGCCACTTACGACATTGACGGAGTGAAAAGTAGGCTACGTGCAGCCTTTGTAGGGCACAAGACCTGCAGAACCCTTCCTATTTCCTTTATTTTCATTATTTTTCCCTTCCCCTTCCCCTTCCCATTCTTTTATCTTAATTTTTGTAATTCTTTTATTTTTTTGACTTGTGTATTTATTAAATTATGTGTTTTAAATGATTAGTTTTGACACTCAATTTTAGTTCGATATTTTTAAAAATTTATATTCTTTATATTGCTATTTATTAAATAGTTTAAAATACTTTTTTTGTAATTTCAGAATAATTTATCGATAATTACCCATATTTTTAAAATATTAGAATTTTAATTAGTTTATTTTGAATTTTAATTTTTAAATTTTCATCGTAATCGAAAATATTAATTTAATTTTATGAAATTATTATTTTGTATTGAATTTGATTTCCTATATTGTTGGTTATATTTGTTCATATTCATTTTAGTAGTTTTAACACAATCTAATAATTTTTTTGTTCAGATAAACATTAGGAAAAAGCACACAAAATAGATCTAATGTAAAATTATTTACTCTTAATGGACCTATACCCAAACTATTTACCTTCTTACTCCACTTTTCTCTTTTTAATTTGCCCTAACATCATGCTGGTGTCAGACACCCACCAATGCTCCGTCAAACAACCTTCCTCACCTTCATCGTTATCCGACAAATAATACCCATGCTAACCACCAAACAAACCACCATCGCACCACCATATAGCAACTGACAACAACACCAAACCAGTCCACCACCATATTCAAAACACCCCAAATGAAATCAACCCAAATCCCCATCACAGAAGCCCTACACCTTTCAATCCCAAAGATACCACACACCCTACACAGGTAAAACGCGCAACTCCAAACTCACACCATCATAGTACACTAACCGCCGCTGGAAATGGAAATAAGCAACCATGCAATTCTGGCGAGCATCACGTTGGAAAAACCATATGCACAGTGGAAGCATCTAAGGATCAAAATGCTTACATGAATAATAGATAGTACATATGTTTGTGCTAGGACACATACAATCATGTTAGAACAAATAAACTTTATAAAATATAATTAGACAAATACCTCTTGAAGCATGAGGATATACCTTCAAGCGAATGCACGAGTTAGACTGCAATTCTGTGGCCTTCTACTTTGATCCCAAGTTCACATCCAAATACTCTCAATACTTGGGTGGGCAAGCATTGTATAGAAAACCTAATTCCTTTAATCTAATTTTCTAGATTAGAGAAACCTCTATTTACAGAGGACCTTTCCAAATCCAAAAGGAAGAAGGAAACCCACTTTTCTTTAAAATAAGAAACTAATATGTGTCCTCCTTTTAGTAGAAATAGAATTCTGAATTCTAATTAAATATGAGCACTATAGGGACTACATAATTAATTACTGGGGCTTTTTATTATGGAAATAATTCAAATAGGGCTCCCTGTTATGGAAATAATTCAAGTAATTGTTTTGAATTATTCTTACCATAATAAATCACAAATTATTCACTAAAAATTTGTGATTGCACTCCCCCATTTATATTTTAAAATAATCCATAAAACACTTATGTAATTCCCCATGTTATGATTACAGATACTAATCAATAAATTAGATTACTGATAAATTTAATTTAAAGATTAATTTCCTTTTTTTTTTGAACATTAAGAAAGATTCTGACAC
>JAPFFP010000012.1:12632055-12643735 GCA_026153255.1 Solanum medicagineum | reverse complement strand
AGGTTTTAATGCAAATGCTTACGGCTAGAATCAGTACCGATTGAACCCTATGGCGATGGATGTTACCAATTCTATAGTACTGTCCCCTCTATCGGCAGATGCTAAGTTCGCGGTATTAAGTAGATTGCTCCAGATGCTCCAAAACTATGGCCTATTCACAGGGCTACCATTAGAGGATCCCCACCGTTATCTCCAAAAATATCGTCTTCGTGTGCAAAAGTATCACGGGGGCACAAAATATTTCTATTGGCGCTATTGGATTAAGGGTGTTTCCATTATCATTGACTGTCAATGCAGCTGTATGGTTGTCTGAGCTTTCTCTGGGTACCATCACGAGTTGGGTTGAGCTGCATAAGGTGTTCCTAGAAAGATAATTCCCAAGGTCGAAGAAGCTGAAGCTTAAAAACCAAATTAACAACTTCGAGTAATTGCCTGGAGACTCTTCTAGCACTATATGGGAGAGATTCACTAAATACTTGAGGATGGTCCCTGATCACAAAATTTTTGATGATGCTTTGGTCGAGATCTTCTATAGAGCACTTGATGATAATAGCAAAGCTTGCGCCAACACGATCATGGGCGGTGTTTTTCTTGATCAACCGTTTGAGCTAGTGGCCGAAAGAATGGAACAAGTGGTGAAGACCAATAGAGCATGGGCTCAGAGTGAGCATGGTAATACAAAGAGTTCTTGTGCGGTTACCATAAATAGTAAGTAGCCAAAAGTGAATGAAGAGATTATGGAGCAACTTGTTCAACTCTGTACGAGCATGGATTTGGTTTTGAAGCAAAACTAAGCTAGTGTGAAGACAATAGCTCACGAACCCCCAATTACTCCTGTGTATGATGATCAATTCTTTGATGAGGATGCCTGTTATGTTAACAACCAAGCAGCGGGTTTTCGGAATAGCCCCCAAAGGTCCAACTCGGACTATTGGAGGCAAAGTTCCAGGAATTAATATCGAAAATTCAATCGAGATGGAGCATACAGAGATAATAGGGGTGGATACTATGAGAGAGAAAGAGTGCCAGATGCAGAATGGGGAAGAAGAGAAGGCTATAGGAATGGGCCCATGTGGCACCACATAATCGTGGCTCCGGGTCGAGTACTTCGAGGATTGAAGAAATGTTCGATAAATTGTTGAAAAAGGCGGATCACCGTGACGAGACTTTGAAAGGGATGAAGATAGATATTTCAAGCATAAATCAAAAAATTGAGTGTCATTCTGTGGCAATCAAGAAACTCAAACAACAATTCGGGCAAGTGTCTTCACAGTTGAACCAACGCCAAAAGGGCATCTTACCTAGCAACATGGTTCAAAACCCTAAGAACGAAGGGCATTGCATGATGGTGATGACTAGGAGTGGCAAAAGCATGATAAATTTCCCTATGTCAAAGGTGGAAAATGGGAACCACAAGAAGAGAATGAATGAAGGAACCAAAGCATGCAATACGGAAGAGTGATCCAAGAAGTATAAACCTTTTTTGAGGATCCTCCTTCTTTCCCTCAAAGGCTTGCAAAGAGAAAGGAGGAAAGTAAGTTTGAACAGTTTTTGGCGGTGCTCAAAAAGTTATCAGTGGACCTTCCTTTAGTTGAGGCCCTTGAGAGGATGCCGGGACATGCCAAGTGGATGAAAGACCTAGTAAAAAAGAAGCTAAAAGTGAGCCAATACCTCTCCAAAGATGCTCAATATTGTAGTGCCATCACTACAAAGTCATTAGCGCAAAAGCACGAAGACCCGGGTGCATTTACCATACCATGCACTGTAGGAGAACTAGCATTTGCTAAAGCACTGTGGATTTGGGGGCTAGCATTAACTTAATGTCTGTTTCCATATTCAGAAAGCTCGGGTTAGGGAGTCTTGTCCCTACAAAGATGCGGTTGTTGATGGCAGACAAAACAGTCAATAAGCCTGTGGGGATCTTGTATGATGTGTTGGTAAAGGTAGACAAATTTATATTTCCTGCAGATTTTATTATACTTGACTGTGAGGTTGATCTTGCAGTTCCAATCATTCTGGAAAGACCTTTTTTTGCCACACATCAAGCATTACTAGACATGGAGAGGAGTCTTCTCACTTTCGGGTTTGGTGAAGAAGCAGTGATGTTTCGAGTGGGTCAGCAGGATGGGAAGAGTTCTGAGTTCCAAGTCATCTTAATGATTTCAGTGGATGAGATGATGAAGCCAAAATCCCGATAGAATTGAGGCTTGGACTTGATCCTTTGGCAGCCGTGTTGATGAACTATGATGGTGACAACATTCCTGATTATGAGGAAACAATAAATGCTCTGGGGGTGTCATTTGGGCTGAGGCGACAAGAAAGGTTGGATTTGGATTTATGCAACTGGGAGACGCCACCTACAAAGCCCTCTATAGAAGTTCCACCAGAATTAGAGTTGAAGGCATTACAATCGCATCTGAAAATGCATACTTGGGAGAGCGTAATACATTACCTATCATCATTGCAACAAATTTAAGTGAAGCTCAAACAGAAGCTCTAGTCTCAGTTCTCAAGCAGTATAAGAGAGCTATTGGGTGGACAGTTGCAAATATCATTGCCATACCCCCAAGAATATGCACTCATAAAATTTAGCTAGTCAAAGATTACAAACCAAGTATTGAGCATCAAAGGTGGTTGAACCCCCCAATGTAAGAGGTTGTGAGGAAATAAATTATCTAGTGGTTAAATGCCAGAGTAATCTACCCGATTGCTGACAGTGAGTGGGTGAGCCTAGTGCAATGTGTTCCAAAGAAAGGAGGCATCACAGTGGTGCCTAATGCAAAGAACGAGTTGATCCCTATGAGACTAGTCACTGGATGGAGAGTGTCATGGATTATAGAAAATTAAATGCTTCTACTGAGAAGGATCAATTTTCCTATGCCCTTCATGGATCAGATGCTTGATAAACTGGCAGAAAAGGGATAATATTGTTTCCTTGATGGGTATTCCGGGTACAATCAAATTGTTATTGCACTTGAGGATCAAGAGAAGACAACATTCACATGCCCCTATGGTACCTTTTCATTTAAGCAAATGCCCTTTGGACTTTTCAACACTCCAACCACATTTCATAGATACATGATATCTATGTTTTCGGACATGGTTGAATATACTATTGAGGTGTTCATGGACGACTTCAGTGTTATTGGCCAGTCTTTTGAAAAATGCCTTTTACATTTACATGATATGTTACAAAGATATGTTGAGAGCCACTTGGTGCTAAACTGGGAGAAATGTCATTTTATGGTCAAAGAGGACATCATACTTGGACAGAAAATTTCAGGCAAAGGAATTGAGGTGGATAAAGCAAAAATCGAGGTGATAGAAAAATTACCGCCACCAATTTCAGTAAAAGGTATCAGAAGTTTTCTAGGCCATGCCGGATTCTACCGCCATTTCATAAAGGATTTCTCCAAGATCTCACAACCCCTGTGTAAGTTTCTAGAAAAAGATGTGAAGCTTGTATTTGATGATGCATGCATACACACATTCGAAGAATTAAAAAGAAGGCTCACCACAACGCCCATTATTGTAGCTCCAGATTGGTCACAACCGTTTGAGCTAATGTGTGATGCAAGTGGGGTTGCACTCAGTGTGGTGTTAGGAAAACGCAGAGAGAGAGTCTCAATTCCAATCTATTATGCCAGCAAAGCACTGCATGTGGCTTAGAAGAGTTACACCGTGACCAAACAAGAATTGCTTGTATTGGTGTTTGCATTTGAAAAATTCCATTCATACTTTTTGGGAGCTAAAGTGATTGTACACACCGACCATGCGACGCTCAAATATCCGATGGCAAAGAAGGATGCAATGCATAGATTGATCAGATGGGTACTTCTCTTGCAGGAATTCAATTTTGACGTGATTGATAGAAAAGGGTTTGACAACTAGGTTGTCGATCACCTTTCTAGATTGGAAGATGAGGCCATGGTGAAATTTGATGATAAGCCGGACATAAATGACTCATTCCCCGATGAAAGAGTTCTGTCATCATCACATGATCTTATACCTTGGTTTGCAAATTATGCCAACTATTTGATGAGTGATATAGTGCCCTCTGATTTGAACACCCATCAACGTCGCAAGTTTATGCATGATGTAAAGAAGTTCTTCTGGGATGAGCCATATTTTTTTCGCATTTGTACTGATGGGATCATCTATAGATATGTTCTAGAAGCATAGATGATGAGCATTTTTGAAGCATATCACTCTTCACTGGTGGGTGGCCATCACAGTGGAGCTCGAAAGGCTTACACGGTGTTACAGTGTGGCTACTATTGGCCGTCTATAGATCAAAGATGCCTATGATATTTTAAAGTCATATGATAGATGTCAGAGAGATGGCGGAGTTTCGCGAAGGCACGAACTTCCTTTAAATCCTATTTTGGTCATAGAACTATTTGATGTTTGGGGCATTGATTTTATGGGACCCTTTGTTAGCTCTCATGGTAACAAGTACATTCTAGTTGCAGTAGATTATGTCTCCAAGTGGGTGGAGACCATAGCCCTACCAAACAATGAGGGTAAGAGTGTTACGGGATTTCTCTGAAAAAATTTTCCAGGTTCGGTACGCCTCAGGCAATTATCAGTGATGGAGGTTCTCATTTTTGCAACCAACTGTTCAAAGCTCTCCTTGAAAGATATGGTGTGAAGCACCATATGGCAACCCCGTATCATCCCCAAACTAGTGGGCAAGGGGAATTATCAAATAGCGAAATAAAGCAAATCCTATCCAAAACAGTGAATGTGAATCGTACTGTTTGGTCAAGGAAGTTGGATGATGCTTTATGGGCCTATCGGACTGCCTTCAAAACTCCCATTGAAATGTCTCCGTATTAACTTGTGTTTGGAAAGGCCTGTCACTTGCCGGTTGAACTTGAACACAAAGCGTTGTGGGCATTGAAGAAACTGGATCTAGATTGGCAAGAAGCTGCAACCTCTAGGTTAATGCAAGTGAATGAGCTTGATGAGTTTAGACTACGAGCATATGAGAGCTCCGCTTTGTACAAACAACAAATGAAGGTTCAGCATGATTGTAGAATTGAAGATTGCTTGTTTGTTCCAAGAGACATGGTATTGCTTTACAACTCCAAGTTTAGGTGGTTTCCTGAAAAACTCAAATCTAAATGGATGGGGCCTTTCAGAGTTGTGCGTGTTTTTAGTCATGGCGCTATCGAATTAGAGAGTAGGGATGGTAAAACTTTCAAAGTCAATGGAAAAAGAGTAAAAAGGTATATGGGTGACATGGAAGAGATCAAAACAGTGGAAGATTGGGACCTTGAAGAGGCATGAACACAAAAGCTTCTTGTCTGTCGTGACAATAAATCATGCGCTTCCTGGGAGGCAACCCAAGGTACACCCCTTGCGCCTTTTCTTTGTGTTGTTACTTTGAGGACAAAGTATCTTATTTTGGTGGGATGGTAGAAGTTATGGATTAAGGTGAAGTTTGAGTAGCCTTAAGTCCATAACTTCCCCTATTATTGATCCCAAGGTTTTCTTGCCATGTTTCTTTTTTGTTGTGGATGTTTAATTTTCTGTTGAACCGGCATGTTTTAGGAAGTATAGATAATTTTTAAATGCATAGTAATATTTTCGTTTGACATATATATAGTTCTTAGATTTTCTTTAAACTTTTGTTGCAAAATTGGGTACCCTCAAAATTTTTGAGGTTGTGATTATTGATGCATTCGTACATTTTTGAGTATCTAGAAATGTTTTTTCTGATATTCTGAAGGTAAGATGAGACTGAAAACATAACCTATAAGTCAATACTTGATTGTGGATGCAATTGCCATGTGTGTTGTGAGCTTATTTTACTGCATTTATGTATCTTGTATGGACCCAGAACTTGCCTTGTTACTCTAAAGTTGGTTTGGTGATGTGGTGGATATGGAAGGGATCTTAGGTCTTTGTTCCTTGAGTGAAACCACTTTTAGCCTAAATGACCCACCAGCTGAGTGAGTGAATCCCTCGTTCCAAACTTTTGAGCTTATCATGTACTCATTCTGTCTTGATACCTTGCTAGCTTAACCTTGTTTGATGAAATGCCTTGATATTGGCCTTGGACAATCCTTGAACATGTGAACCTTGATTGAGGCCAAAGGCCTAAGTTGAGGGTGGCTGCAGTTAGTGGCCCTGGTTTGAGGCATAGATATTGTGTACTTCACCTGAGGCTAAAAACTTAAGTTGAGGATGACCCTTATTGTGGCAAAGTAATAATAATAAGGTTGTTAGATGGGAAATCAAGAAAGAAATGAAAAAGCATGAATCGAGTGAAGAAAAAGAAAAGAAAGTGCCTTGAGTTGAGGAAAAAGTAGCAAAAATGAGTTTGAAATCAAGGCTTAGCTTAAAAAGAGAAAAGAAAGCACTCGCGAAAAGTTCAAAACAGGAGAATAAGGGTGGATTGGTTTAAAAGGGGTGGATTATGAAAGCAAAAAGTGTTGGTAAACATGGTTCAAGGATAGTTTTAGTCAGTATTTGCCCAAAATACCTCACCAAAGCACCCTGAGTCGATGTTACAAGTCTATAAGTCCTAAAGTTATCCACCTCCACTTTATAATTAAGCCAGAAGATGAGCATATAGGCAAGCCTATGGAGTTAGTCAGTATGCAGTGAATTTCAGTTGTGAGAGTGATAATGCTTCCTCAGTCCCTGAATTCTAAAATGCTTTTTAGTGATTATAAGGGACTTCTTTCTAGTGAGGGCATTTGCACTACTTGAGTAGCATATGACTATACCAGTGATTATGGATGGTTGATGCTCATTAGCTTACCATAGTTGGATTGTCAGGTATCTTATTATGTTCCTGTTTGCTAAATAATTCCACAATCCTGTTCTGAAAATGATAGTTGGATACCTGAATCAGAGGAGTTGATATATATGCCATTAGCATAGTTACTATGTATTTTTTTTGTCTGTGTAGATTAAGTGGTCGTGAGGACAAGCAACAATTCTAAGTTCAGGGTGTTGATGTGCTATCAAAATACAACACATTTGGTGCCTGAAACCAGGATATTGTGAGTTCTTAAAGCGTCTTTTTAGTGTTTTGATGTGTTTTCTGTTAATTCTGTAGAAAAGTTAAGTTGGCATGATTTTGAAGAAAAGTTGCAGATTTTGGTAAAGCTTAGGCTATACGAGCCTAACTATGAGTCGTAGCTCACGCTACGAGTCATAGGTTGTGTCGTAGCAAGAATCAGAGACCAAAAATCAAAAATCTGCCAAGTAAGTCACCCCTACGAGCCCAGCCTATGAGTTGTAATACATACTACGACTCGTATAGGTGGACTCGTAGCAAGAATCAGAGAGCCAAACTATTAGACCAAAAACTAAAGACCAAGACTATGAGTCAAACATACGAGTCATAGCCCAAGAAACAACTCATACCTATGGGTCGTACCAGTTCAATCCAAGATGCCAAGAACCTGATACGAGACCCCAACTACGACTCGTAGGTCATCCTACGAGTTGTAACTGCTAGACTCTATCAGCTGCCAGCTGTCTTTTCTGTGTAAATTCTAGGGTTATTTTGGAAATACTATATATAGCTTAAGTTAGGTTTTTGAAAGGAGTTCGACCAGTAGACATTTTACAATTATATTTTGAAGCTTTTCTTAGGTTTTTAGGGTAGATTATTCTTCTCTCTTGGAAAACCCATTTTGGGGATTGCAAATCTTGCCTTTTACTTATTGTTGATCAATCAAGCTGGTGAGTTTGAAAATTGTAATGCCTATCTCCTTCATTGTTATTGGTGAAACTCTCAACTATGTCTATCATATGCATTCTTGTGTGTTTTGCTTTAGCCATGAGTAGCTAAGCACCACAACCTGGGGTTGTGGGAACCATGGGTAGTTGACTTGAAATAACCTAGTTTTCTTGCATTTCTATGATTGGGCATTTGCATGTATTATCTATTTCCCTTCACTTTTATTGTTGTTTGGTGGTGGCCAACAACGAACCCCACCTACTATCACAATCTTGACCAAGGTATTTGACGAATAGGAAAAGGGAAATAGATGACAGAATTCGATTGATGTGTTCTCGTCTAATCAACCAAACCTGACCAAGGGGAGGTTGACTGGGACTATTGGTAATGGTCAGTTGGCACGCCATGGTGGCCAACCAAGCGTCATGGAGAAATTCGACCTTTACCTTCACAAGAGGGCTGGAGGAACCTAAGTTACCATCCTGCATACGACTCACCAATTATAGTTATGTATCTAGGGTAATCGACTTGACGAACCATGCGAAACACAATTCCCAAGTTGTCCCCAAAAATTGAGTGTTTCCTTGTGTTTTAATTAGTGTTTATTATATTTTGTTTTTGAATCACAAAAACCCCTATTTAGAGATTGTTGTCTTAATACTAGAAATAATTAGTTGTGAAGTCTTGTAGTCAAAGCCCTATATTCCCTATGGATTCGACCCTAACCTCATTTGGTTAATTACTGATAGAGACTACTTTCTTATTGGAGCGTGACCATCACACCTCAATGCCCAAGTTAGTTGAGGCAGCCATAACCAAGGCTTTGAAGCCATATGTTGAGGTTGAGGAAAAATAATGTAAGCTACTGTAGGTTTATAAGCTGAGGATGGATAGGCTCGAGGCTATGATTGACGACCACATAAAGGAGTCGGCCAACCTAAAGGATAGGGTCATGAAGTTTGAGAATGTAGGTGGTGGCAGTGCAGACACATCAACTTTGAAAGGCGATCTAGATCAGTTGAAGAAGGAGGTGACATTTGTCTAGTCCATTGATTTGAGCACATTTTTTTATGGGCTGGAAGATCCACCACTCAAGGTAGATGTGGCTAAGATCCTAGATAATGGGGTAACTTTAGATATTTCAGGTGATGACGGTTAAGAGAACCAGGAGGTGAGCACCCTGGGACTGATGAAGAGACATTAGAAACGGAGTAGAGCCAAGAGGACAGAAGGAGCTAGATGGGTGGAGAATGAGATTGTGGAAGCAATGAAAGCAACATTTATTCTGGATCAGTCCACGATAGGTACATATGGTGTGAGTGAGCCTAAGCCTGCTAGGCTTGACATTGATCTTGAGAGCATACCAGTGGAAGAGGGCATCGATGCCCCCATGACCTCTTCTTCTCCAGTTCCACCACCACCACCACCACAACAGGAGTGACTTGACAGGGGGATTCTCATACTCACTACTTTCTCTTAGGCTTACTCTTTGTTGTCCCTTGCATATTAAGGGAAATGTTTATTTTGTTAGGAGGGGATGAACTTGAGGAATTCCCTATCTTCTGGATGATTTATGATTTTATTTTTGATGAGACAATTATACTTTACTTTAATGTTGATGCTATTGATAGATAGTTAGACAATTTTTAACTTTTTGGGTTGTAAATAAATTGTAATTTGTATTGTAATAGAGTAGTATTTATTTTTTGTCATTTCTTTTGTTTTTCTTGTTGAATGCATGAACGATTGCAAATGATGTCCTTGAATCAAATTTTTGGCAAATATCGTACATAAATGACAAGTGTACAAATGAATATTGTGTCCCTAGTCCTTAGCAATTTGAGCATTGATGTTCCATATCTTTGATTCGGATAGTGCTATGGACGAGGACCATGTAATCACTAATCAGTCTTTTCTTGATAAATCAATCCCTGAATGGATTTGAGGAATCTTAAGTTAACTATGTGAGCAATTGAGCTTGGATAAGTGATGATCGAAAAATTGCAAGTATGTTGTCATTATTTGAATGCAAAGTCATTTTGCTAATGTAGGATTAGTTATCTTGTTGAAATGCTTGTATTGCATCATCTAGAACTTGCCCAATTTGTTTTGAGGAGTAACTTGGTTAATTTCATATTAGGAGAGGACCTTAGGCCTTCTTTCATTCCATTAGTTCAATTTGACCATAGTAACATCCCTGGGCAGTGAAATCAATCCTTAGTGAAGCTCTTTTGAGCCTTGATTCCTTCCTTGGCAACCTTGTAACCTTGACTCATATTTGTGAAAAACATTCCTTTTTCTTTTTACCATCCCTCCTTGGGCTTGAAAGTACAGAAGTGGCCAAAGGATAAGTTGGGGGTGTTTGTAGAAAGAAGGAAGTATCTCCTATGAAAGAGTCGAAAAAAGAGGGGCATGAATGAAAGAAAGACATCGAGGAGTCTTAAAAAGGAATAAAAAGAAAAAGTGAGAAACAAAAATTTGAAAATAGAGGACCCTCCAAACAAGAGAGAGAAAAATATTGTTGTGAAAAAAATGCAAAAGGGAGACACTTAGGATAATGAATCAAAAGCAAAAGAGATGTAAAAAATAAGATGAATAAAAAGGAAACCAAAAGAACATTTCTGCCTGAAAAGAATATGTAGAGTTTAAGGAGAGATGAGCCATTATTGACCATATTCTATCCTACCTACTACATTATAGTCCTAGCAAAGTCCTTTGGGATCCTAGTCCGGAAGAAAGTCAAGTGAACTCCGATTAAGAATAAGGGCAAGCCTATTGGTTGAAGCCTACATGCTATTTCTTATTTGGAAGTGTGAGAGTTGAAGAGATCCTTTAAAAAAGCAACGGCATAATCTTGAGTGTTCAGAATCTTTTTTGGTGTGAAGGCAAATAGTGATGTTTTTGGGTGGGGATTGGCAACTACATGAGCAATTGTGAGCATACTCATGTTTTGATTACTCCTTAGTCACCTCTTGAGGCTTCAAATCCACGTAAAATGGTTTGTGAAAGTTCGAGAAGGGATGAAAAAGGTGAAGATGTATGTGTCGCTCCCTGTGGCAATGTTTACAAGCTCTGATTTGGATAGATTGATGTTTGATTTGCTTGAGGGCAAGTAAAGGCTTAAGTTAGGGGTGTTGATGAGTCCATGGCTTGGATTCATTTTGGGGATAGATTGTAAGGAAACATTGCGCTTATTGTGCTATTAATTCCATCTTCTAACAAGTATGCATGTGCTATAACAGGAAATAGAGTTAAAAGTGCACAAAAATGTACTAAACTTGGTGAAATATTGAAAATTGAACAAAAGTGTAGAAAGGCGGTGAAAAACGGTGTCACCAACATTCTAGGCGATCTGCCGAATGCTCATGTATCGCCTATCTATGCAGCAACCAAAGTTCTAGGTCAAGTAAGGAAGGTAGTCAAATTCTATGTCACAAAACATACTCGATGATCCACCGAAACGCACAAGTGATCGCCTAAAGTTGCAGCACCCATATCCCCAAAACACTAACAGAAAAGCGATATATATGAAGAATATTTTGGTGCATCACCAAATTAGATAGATGGAGCAAAAAGTTATCGCCTAATATTGCAGTGGAAGAAGTCTTATAAAGATGCACAAAAAAGAGGTTAAGTGCGCATTCAGCGCATCACCGGAGTGCTTGGCGATGGTCAGCCTTGACCGCCAAATGTCATTTTATAGTGCTAAACTTTCACACATTTGCACGGAGTATATAAGAGCCTGTTTGGAAGGACACCCTGATCATTGGATTTGGTGGAATTAGCTGTAATTACACTGTCTGACATGTTTGGTTGAACAGATAATTACTTGGTCATCAGATAATTGGGTGTAATTGACTGGGTGTAATTACACTTTCTAATTCAGAGGGGGAGACTGTGATTGCAGGTAATTACTGGTGTAATTACATGCTTGTTACTTTTTAATTTCTTTCTTTTATTTTTATTTTTATATTTTTA
>JAPFFP010000012.1:12617412-12631955 GCA_026153255.1 Solanum medicagineum | reverse complement strand
ACTCGGACACCTGCGACAGTTGGTCTGGCAATATATTTCTTAGCTGAATGGACAGAATTAGAGGGAGCTGAAAGCCCAATAAGACAGATATATCGTCTATACTTTTACCATCTTCATTTGTTATGAAAAGCTCAGCAGAAATGGGGGGCCTGCCATTTCACAGTTCAGTATTAGAATGCTACCAGATTTTTAAAAATATGCACAACTCTAGAATCATAATCCAATATGAATTAAACAGATCCTAAAACTTCTTTCTAATAATCCTCAACTGTTTCAAATGATCTGTTACTTGTATTCCCACCAGAGATAATTTTAGATTAAGAAAAGGGTCAATGACATCAAAGTATAAGTTGGCTCCATATGAAATATGAAACAGACTAACAGCAATAGAATATCTCAATAAATTCAACAAAATAGCTCCTTTTTGATTGCAGAAGTCCAAGTGTGAAACTTCAGTTACCTTAATTGGAAAAAGCATTTGGGAGTCCGGAAAGGAATCTGTATCCACGATAAAATAATGTTGAACAGCAACCGCAAAGCATCATGAGGAATTCAGGATATACCACTGTTATCATGTACCATAATGGCTTGCAACCTAAGAAATCTCTGAACAGAATATTTACAAAGTTTAGCAGCATCTCTCGCTTCTACACAAGTGGTAGAGACTTCATTTTGGAATTCTTGCATGGAACAGCTCCTAGAGCTTCGAAAGAAATCCAAAAGAAGCCGCAGATTTTTGCTAGTCTCTAAGTCTGTATATCCAAGTCTTCTTAACAAGTCATGAACAAGCGGAGTATGAAATTGCTCATCTGAGGTTTCAAGACCATAAGAACTACAATATTGTTTATCATGGAAACTGGCGAAACGTAATGTTAATCCAATACTAAAGGCTAACAATGAACAACTTAATCCAAGATCAGAAACTATCTTCATACTTTTCCTGTCCATGACAATGAATGATGTCACTAAGAGATCAAATTCCTTTACTAGCCTCATGAACTGGGAAGAAGCATTGGCAAGCAATTGCAACAATGAGCTGAGTCCTAGCGAATAATTCGAGTGCTGAACCAAAATCCTCGCCTCTATTTGTTCAGTACTCCTGGTGGCTTCTTGTGAAAACAAATTCAAGTTCAATAATTTAAGTACATCTGCTACAGTTCCAACAACCTTTGATCTTAAAGTAATAAACCACCTCTGAAAACTAAAAGCAAGACCAGAAACAGAGGCATCAAAAGCTTCCTCTAAAGAACAAAGCTTGTTGGAGGCCCCAATAACATTCTCAATGTGATCAGCTATCATAATTTCCCCAGCTGCATTTCCAGAAACAGTAAGCCCAAAAAACTGAACTTTCCTTTCTAATTCTGAAAGTTGGGATAAGGATTTTAACCAAAAACAACAGATATCAGATTGAACCATAGGTATTAGCTCCCCAAATATGTAAGCAGCTACCAACCATGCACCACTACATGCTGCATATTTTGCCAGCTTGTAAGACAACCAATAATCTTTTTTATCCAAAACTTGCTTCACACGATCAATAATGACGATTTCATGCTGGAACAGAGAACCATCATGTGAGAGAGAACTACAACAAGAAGGATGAAAATTTCTATTAGAAACCATATCTTCCCCTATCTCCAGACACATACACTGATAGGCAGCAGGGAAGTGCAATAAAAGGTCATATATCAGGTGGATGTAAACAGGAAGTAAGCTGCACTGGTGTACATGCTCAACCAGACGTTCCATTCTGTTACAGACTTGGGTGACATCAGCAGTAGAGACATCCAGCTTTTCAAAGCAAGTTATCAGAATCTGGGATAAATAAATCAAGACTCTTGATGCAGTTGATGTATGGTTCTCATTGTCAAGCTCTGTTATATGACGATCTTCTGAGGCTGAATTCGTCATGCTGGTACTTTCATCAAGTATGTTGACCAGATGTTCGATAACTATACAGATCTTATCCAGTACAATACCAGAGAGAGATCTCTGTCTTTCAACCAAATCAACTAAAATAAAAAGTAAACTCTTTACCTCCTGCTCCGCTCCTTTGTCTGGACAAGGATTATCAACGACTAACTTAATTAGTTGGGTGATACGATCTACGGTGAATGTAAGCATACGAGATGAAACAATTGAGCCAATTCCATCTGCTGCATCTTTCAGTATCCCCAAAAGCCTGTAAAAAATATTCACTAATACATGAATTGCAAAAAGCCTCTCTGAGATGATTGGAGATTGCAGTTTGAACTCAACAATTTGTAAGAACTTGGAGAAAATAGTGAGGATCTCCGTGCATGAAATTGTATCTAGGTTGGGTGGAAGTATCTGCAAAGTAAGAGAAAGTAAGTAGTACTAGTATTATAACAATATCATATATTTGACAGATTGAGAGGAACTACCTCGCATAAAGCTCTTAGAGCATCAAAATGCAAAGCTGGTGGAAAATCAGACTGATTAATGATACCAAACAACCTTACAGTCACATTTGAATTGGCAGGGAAGTGATACATTCCTTTGGCTAAAACGAAACGAAGACACTTCAATGCCATAGCTTGCAGGCTCGGACCTCTGTCCTTAGTCATAAATAAGAAAAGCAATTCCATCTGTAACCAAAATCAAGAGAGAAATATGCAAAAATCAGGTACAAAGTACAATAGTTATCCCTGATTTCAATATTATATAATCTTATAATTCAGTTAGTTTGCACGGACCAGCTCAGCCATGACTAAACTTGCATGGCTTTCCAATTAAATCAGACAATCAACCAGCTAGTTGGTGCAAGTTAATCTGACTTCTATATACATTGTGCTTTATCCAGGCCTTTCATTCTAATATTGGTACAAAATTGGTCCTTGGGTCTCTAAAGCTGGAGATTCTGTATATTTCAAACTATCCTTGCACGGGCAGATGGTTCTCTATAGCCAGCTCCACGCCTAAAATTATGTAAATCTGGAGGTTCACATAGGCGATGGTGAAACCAACTTAGACAACCTCCTGCAGTTCCTTTCATATCCAGTTCTATCATTTTGCAAGATTTATGACATTATATAATTAACCTCAAATTACGGTAGCCATGTTAGCAAGGTCTGGCAAAGGACCGCACCCAAGTAACAACGGATGATTAGAGAAGACTATTGATGTAGTTCCTAATCTTTAGGAATCTGTTGTAACTTTTTCATTCTATTTAGGCTTTGTTTAATAATCATTATCTTCTTGTACAGATTCTTTATATAGCAAAGCTTTGATCAATAACAACGATCACAATTTTCCCATTTTTTGCTCTCATCTCTTTTATGGTATCAGAGGACTTCTAAACTACGACGCGTTGATCTTTCTTTTATTTTTTTCCTCTCTGCTAACTCGTTCAGATGGCCTCTAATATTTCTGTGACCAATGTTCATGGAGTCAATAACTCCATTACTATTGTCCAATTCAATCCTATGACCCAACTGCCCATAAAATTAACTAGTAGTCACAATTTCTCTCTGTGGAAAGCTCAAGTTTCAATGCTTATGCGTGGTCGCAATCTCTAAAGGCATCTCGATGGCTCCATCCCTGCCTCCACTCGCACCATCTCATAAAAGAATCGCGGTGTTGATAAGCCTGGGTTCATTCTTGGTATTGCCAAGATTAGTTAATTCAAAATGCTATCTTAGCCTCCGTTGATCCTACACTTGCCCCCACTATTGCTGTTGCGATTTCCGCCAAAGCTGCCTGGGATGCTTTGCATACTGCCTATGCAAACAAATCTCAAACAAGAATATTCAGCCTGTGAGACCGATTGTCTCACCTCATTAAAGAGTCTCGTCCAGTAGCAGACTATCTTTCATCAGGTTCAATCACTTTGTGATGAACTTGCAACTACTGGTCCGTCTGTATCAAATCTGGAACTCATTGTTAAAATTCTCAATGGACTCGAATTTGAATTTCGAGAAGTCTCTGCCGCGACTCGTGCTAGAGATTCAACAATTTTCTATGAAGAGCTTTACGAAAAGCTTTTGGACCATGAGCTTTTCTTAAGAGTATGAGGACGACAAGAAGCCATTACCAACTCCTATCACCATTGTTGTAGCACAAACGACAAGCTCAACTCCTCATCGCCAGGGTCACAATAATTATTCCTGCAATCGTCGTCTAGGCGCGAATATTCCAAATAAAAATCAGCAATCTAGGAACCACCAGTGAGCCCACAAAGAAACAACCAGCAGCAGCCCTTTGACAAGAACATTCGCTGCCAACTATATGATCGCATAGGTCATTCTGCTAGAGTCTACAGATCTCAATCCCATAACCAACTGCAAGCTCGGGGAAACTTTGCTGCTTGTTTTCCTCCTCAACAAACCCCTTGGATCATGGATACTGGAGTCACTCATCATATCGTGTTTGATGCTAAAAGCCTAACCACTGTACATGACTACTATGGCATCAAAGAAATCACTATGGACAACGGTAACACCATTTCAATATCTCATAACGGTAACACTAACATAAGTGCATCAAATCATCATTTCAAGCTTCTTAATACCTTATGCTCCCCTCTCATAAAAACTAATTTTATTTCTGTTTCTCAGTTTTGTCGTGATAATCATTCTTCTATTGAATTTTTTCCTTTCCATTATCTTGTGAAAGATCTGAGTACGGGGGCATCTCTAGTTCGCCGGCTGAATAAAGATGGGTTGTATGAGTGGCCACCAGTTTGTACACATTATTCTCCTCAATGCAATGTGATTGTTCCAATTCACCTGTGGCATCGGCGTTTAGGTCATCTTAATTGTCACATTTTAAATACTATCTTGAATAATTTTTCCTTTCCTGCTTTAGATCCTAAAGCTAGTTCCACTTGTTATTCTAATAAAATGCACATGTTGACTTTCTCAAATAATTCATTGCAAAGTAATAAGCCCCTACAAATCTTTTTGAGTGATTTATAGGGCCCATCTCCAATTTTGTCAATTGATAAAAAAAGGCTCAATTTTCAAAATGCATGTGGGTTGTTCACTTTAAAATCAAAAAATGAAACTCTAGAAGTTTTTCAAAATTTGCATCCATTGATTGAATGGAGGTTTAACACCAAACTTCAATCTTTTTACACTAATGTGGGAGTGAATTTAAAAGTTTCCCATCCTATCTCAAAACACATGGCATTGAGCGTCTAGTGTCACCCCCATATACTCCACACCGGGTTGCTCTTGTTGGAAGACGACATCGGCATGTTATTGAAACTACAAGAACTTTGCTGCATCAAGCATCTTTACCATTTTCCCTTTTGGAGTTTTGTCTGTCAACAAGATGTTTATCTCATGAATAGGCTAACTACACCCAATCTTTAGCATAAGAGCCCCTTTCAAAATTTTATTTCAAACTATGCACAAGTATGACTTCATTAAAGTATTTGGTTGCTATGCTATCCATGGCTCAAACCTTATTCCAAAAAAAATTAGAGCTTCGTTCAACACCATGTGTTTATTTAGGATTTTCAAATAAAAATTATTACCATCAATGTTTTGATTCTTTAACTTCCAAAATATATTTATCACGTGATGTCTTATTTTTGGAAAATCGATTCCCATTTGAAAATATTTTCTCATTTGAAAAATACCCAAAATAAAATTGTATCTTGGGAAGTATGTTCAACTGAACAACAACTACAGAATAATACTCAAATTTCAAATAATTCTTGTGAACTTCCTATATAGATTGTTCAGCAACCTGTGGACATGCATTCACCCATCTGCTTTGACCCAATAGGCTATGTTGCTCGGACTCTTCAAAAGTATAAGTGGGTGCATGTTGGATTCTCCAAAAGTAGTGTATTTTCAAAGAATTTGATATGAGTGTGGCATTAAAAGTTAAGAGTCTGTGCAACTTAGCCAATAGGTACCACCATCTCAGGTAATTCAATTTCTCCCTTATTTGATACTTCTTCTCCTTCTTTAACGCCTCCGCTGCCCCTCCCCTCACAATACAATATTCAATTTCAAGCCACAATTCACCACAACCTAATGGTTCAGCCTCACCAGTTCATCCTTCTCCCTAGTTATATTCTCAGCCGCAACCACAATTATCACTTACCAATGCCAAAACAAGTCCACTAGACCTTTGAACCAGAACCATGTGGTACAACCCCTCTTCCCTATCACTTGTCCCACCTCCCAAAGCCACACAACCTTCCCTTATTGCCTCTACCTCTACAGCAACGCTCATTCATCACATGATAACTCGATCTAAGACAAATAGCCTGAATCCTAAACAATCACACGCGGTTGTTGAAACCACTTCCTCTTTACCTAGAGCAAATCCCACACTGGCATGAAACTATGGAAAATGAATTTGATGCCTTAGTCTGAAACCGGACATGGAGTTGGGTACCATATGATCCTTCAAAAAACATGGTGGATTGTAAATGGCTTTTCAAGGTTAAATATCATCCTAATGGTTCAGTTGACAGGTGTAAAGCTTGGTTGGTTGCTAAAGGGTTCACACAATGACTTGGAATTGATTTTCAATGTACTTATAGTCTTGTGGTAAAGCCTGCAACTGTGCGACTCGTGCTTGCGATAGCAACATAACAAAGCCGACCCATTCGTCAACTTGATATCAATAATGTCTTCCTGCAAGGTCATCTTGATGAAGAAGTCTATATGCGCCAGCCACCTAGTTTTGAAGCTTCTACACATCTAACACATGTTTGCAAGTTGCACAAAGCTATATATGGCCTCAGCCAGGCTCTCAGGGCCTGGTGCACTGAACTCAAAAATTGCTTGATTGCTTTGGGATTTATTAAATCCCAATCTGATTCTTCATTGTTCATCCTGCATAATTTTGAGTTTAGTTTTTATATTCTAGTATATGTTGACGACATAATTGTTACGCTAATCAAATTCATGGTGTTCAAAGCATTATTGATAGTCTTGCTATCTGGTTCTCACTAAAGGATCTTGGTCCACTTCATTATTTTTCTTGGTGTTGAAGTTCTATCTTATCCTAGTGGTCTTTTGTTGTGTCAACAGAGATACATTACATATTTGTTTTAGGAAGGTAATATGCACAATTGCAAGGGTGTTCCAACACCAATGGCTTTTACTGTTGTTTTCTCGGAGACTGCTGAAGATTCTCTAGTTGATGGCTCTCTTTATAGGAGGATAATTGGTAAACTATATTACCTTTCTTTTATATGTCCAGACATAGCATTTGTAGTTGGCAGACTCTCATAGTCCATGCACTAGCCCTTATATCACATTGGACAGCCATAAAGTGTCTCCTTCAGTATCTTCGCCAGACACTTCATTTGGCCTCCGAATTGCCAAAGAACATGATCACCGTCTTCTAGCATACTCAGATTCTGACTGGCTGGAGATCCTCTCAATCGAATCTCCACCACATGTTATGTTGTTTTACCTTAGCGGCTCTCCAATATCCTAGTCCCCCAAAAAGCAAAGATCTGTCTCTTGCTCTTCCATGAAGGCAGAATATTGGGCCGTTGCAGCTATTGTTTCTGAAACAAATTGACTTACAAGTTTACTCCATGAGCTTCGGTTTCATATTTCCACCACTCCTCGGATATTTTGTAACAATATCAACACCACATGCATTTGCTCCAACCCGATGCTCCATAGTCGAATGAAGCATATTACTATTGATTTTCACCTTGTTCATAAACAAGTTCAAAACAAGCATATCGTAGTTCAACACCTTCACTTGATTGATCAAGTGGTAGGTATATTTACCAAACTACTTCCACGAGCTTCTTTTGTCGAGCATTTTTCCAAGTTTGGTGTTATTGGCACCACCAATTTGCAGGGGCGTAATAACGGATGATTAGAGAAGGCTCCTTAGTGCTGTAGAATTCTAGTGTCATAGTTCCTAATCTTTAGGAATCTGTTATAATTCTTTCCTTCTATTTAGACTTTGTTTGATAATCATTATCATCTTGCATAGACTCTTTATATAGCAACACTATGAACAATAACAACGACTACAATTTTCTCATCTTATGCTCTCGTCTCTTTTACCAAGGAGTGTGGTGTAGACAACTACACTAAAAGCAAGCACTAATGGCGGCTTCCACAGCTTAAACCTCTGACCTATAGGTCACATCATTTATTCACACTATTTCCAACATATCCATCCTGTTGCATTAGTAGAGACCTCAGAATATGGTAAACATTGTTTTTTGCTTTTAGGGTTTTACGTTTTATTTCGAAAAAGTTAACCTAGCTTCATCTTCTTTGTTTATTTTAACTGTATCATTGTTGCGATTCTTTACCTTCTTTTTGTGGTAAATATAGTGTCTGGGCCAACTTGCACGTACCTCGACTAATTTCACAGGGCATCTCCTACCTTCCACCAACACAGGTACTAATTAACTCAGTCACCAAGGATTGGACAGATGGAAAGAAATCACTTATTGTTTTTTCCTCTGCTGGAAATTGAGGTTTCAATCCACTTCATTGACCCTTTATCTTGGACACAAAACTTAGCTTCCATTTCTTTTCTTATTTTCCTTTATCCTTTTTGTATTTCTCTTCCTTTCACTTCCTGCATTGGTTGACATTAGAGATGCTGAAAATCAAAATCAAACAGAATAAGTAAAATCATATACCTGTCTAGGAATTAAAGGTGTCCACTTAGAAGCAATTTTGGAAAGTGAAACTAGCATCACCAAAGAGAATTCTTCTTCAGAAGATTCTAGGATAAGTTTCACACCAGTCTGCAAAAGAATGTCAACTTTAGTGCTGCAATAGAAATCTGAACTCACTTCATCGTGCAAGCAAATTGTCAGGCAATTCAAGTCTAACTGGCATCGTTAAAGACTTATTTTAAAGAAGATCTAACAAAAACTATAGCAATAATCACAATTAGTCAAGAGATGATAACTCGCATTTCATGCATGAAAAAGAAGAACGTTGCATTTCACTATGCATAATGTCATCATCTCTATGAGTAGTTATAACATGGTTCCTGAACAATGCTCAAGCTCTTTTAGAATAGAACTGGAAGAGACAGAAAGATAGGGGGTCCACGTAATAAGTCAAGGTGTAATAAGAAAATTCACTTGTATTTGGTGGCAGAAACTCATATTAAAGAGAAATACTGAACCTTATGAGCTATATCTGCTAGTAAAATTGAGCACCACATTTTAGCAAAGGCACGTCCTCCTGCTAACCTTATAGCCCTTGATGTTTCAGATGACATCAACAGACCTCCAAGAATCTCCAGAAATACATAAGCGAAATCGTCTGCCAGTTCAGAAAAGCATCCAGCTGCAAACAAAGAAGCCTTTGCCTGTAGATAGACAAAATGGTTGCACCAATTATCATTCATGTCATAAGTTAGAGGCAAACGAAAACAATATGTAATTCCAGTTACCTCAATCTCTGGACTAAACAACAGAACAAATTGCAACAGAAAGAAGATAGTCAAGTACTAGCGAGAAACGAAAAGGCAGAAAGTTCTCAATGCACAAATTAGAAAAATCAGAGGTAAGTTGATTATGAATATCACATAGATGAGGTCATGAGGAGTAGGGAGCTGAGGATAATAATGAAGAAAGGAATGGGGAGTGTCCGCAGACGCAGAGGATGAGACCGCTGACCACTTGATTGACTGCCCCAGAGATTTTTTACCTTGTTGAAACTTCCACGGTTAGTGTAATTTCAAGAAGGACCTAATCGCCTGGGAGCATAATTTTATATATGAGGTACGATGATCAAACAATTTTTTCATGTAGGAGGTACGGTGATCAAACCTTAGTTTTACATAGGAGGTATGGTGATCAAACCTTCACTGGGGCATCAAAAAAGCTCCAAAAATAGAACTCTTGCAGCTGCTCAATGTCCACCCCTAATGTATGGAAAGGGATTGAAAAAAGACGGTTGCGCGTTAAGACTTAAATGAATAGCCATCGTTGTTAAGAACAACCGAGATCCAATGAGAAATTTGCACGTAGCTTCTGGTCTTTGGCATAAAAAAAAGGAGGTCGTAAAACGAAAGGGACATGTGAGAATTTGGTCTTAGCTAGTGGAACAAGAAAGGCGTGGAGCAAAATTCAAAACGCAATCAAAGGATTTCTCTCCCACCCCACCCCCCCCCACCCCCAAAAAAAAAAAGAATAATTCCCCTTGTTGTCTTTCTGCTCCACTCGTGTGTGGCGTTCCTTGCTGCGGAGCGTTTCTCCTATGATTTTTATGGATATTGGAAATGTTTTAAAAGTAGCTGGAAATGTATTAAAAGTAGCACCGATTAGATGGAAAGAGATCTTTCCTGGTTTGAAAATACAGGATCCCTAATCGACCAAGTATATGCCATAGGTACACCTCTAGCCTCCAAAGGCCTTCATAGAACCTTCCTGAAGACTTTATCGTACACCTTTTCTAAGTTATAGTATCTCATTTAAGTTGGGCCAGCCTTTTTCTGTAGCCTGAAAGAGGGATTACTTGTTAGCCTATGCTTCTAGCATATTTTCACTCTTTGAGTAATAAACACAGACAAAGAGTTTTGTGAAAGAAGCTACATATGTAAAATTTGGCAATAACAGTGTGTGTGAGGCGGCTACAAGTTCCAAAGTAGAAACCACAGAGAGCTAATTTATGTTTATTGTTTGGTGCAAACAGGTAATTACACATCATGAGAGCTAATTTATGTTTATCTTTACGTACAAACAGGTAATTACACATCATGTAAATGGTACCATAGCCTTGATCAGTGCGCTGCACACAATGTAAATTCCTACCAGTGCTTCCTTAATGCTGGGAAAAAAACAACCATGGAGAGCTTATTTATGACTGATGAAGCTGTCAAAAATCTGGAAATTACTTGGAGACATGTTTCAGTAAAATGACAGGAAATTTCAATCATTCATATCCTACAATGATAATGGTCCATCCCAACAGGTAATTCTCTTCAGCACACCTTGCTCCAGATCATCCCTATAATTGTGTGTTGAGAACTGGGAAGCTCAAAGCGCAAGCAGATTTTCCAACCAAATGTGTTAAGGACGGGGTGCAAAATCAGATGAAACATTTTGTACTGCTATACCTTAATAACAGCTTCCCTATACTGAATCTTACAAGCAGTGGATAATCTGTTGTGAAGAAATTCTCTCATAGAAGCCCTCTAATGTACTTTAAAGTTGTTTAGTGGGAAAAACACAGTCGGCAATGCTACGCTAATAATGTCAAACAATAAATAATACTCAGTAGGATGGGCAGGTCTTACCTCCAGAATATGCATTGACCACAAGCTTGAGAGGATGAGGTATCTAACATCAGCACTATCTTTTGCAATGTGAGCCCAGCAGCCAAATAGAACTAAAGCTAATGCTCTCTCTTCAATGTTTCCAGAGTCGAATACTATCTTTATTCTAGTCAAAAGTTCTCCATAGCTATCTACTTTATCCTTCGAAAGGATTCCCTCATCTTTTCTTCCCTCGCTCCTCAATTTTCTCCTCTGCTTGAGCTCTGACAAGAAAATTTTCACTATACAAATCTTCATATGTTTGTCTCCTGTCTTAAATGCATCTGCAAGCCTAAGAAGGATAGCATTTGCAAATAGCTTATCCTCCCCCGGAATTAAGCCAAATATTTTGTATTCAGCAGCATGAAGATTACACTCTCTACTCCACCACTCAAGTCTTGGCCCAATATCTAGTATGGCTTCGGTGGGTTTACCTAAACATCATGGAAAAGAACACAAAAGTATCACTCAAATAATAACATTTATCCAAAATGATTTAAATCAAATAATTAATTCACCATAACATTAAATATATTGTCAAAGAACTGAAATCATCAATGAAAATTTTAGCCATAATACATAAACAAATACGCAAACTTGGCCTCAACTGGCAAGCAAGCATTCTAATTTTGTGTAAAACTCATGTCAATTGTATAAACTTACAAAATGATCATCCAGACAACTCAAAAATTCCATTGCATTGCTTGCTGTTTCAATGTTTTTCCATGTATAATGCCAAAATTTTAAGAACAAAGGAAGGTTCGAGTTAGGAGGCGCAGAAGTATTACTCACCAGGTTTTTTGGACCGAAGGCCTTTTTCCAGGTCTATGCTCCATTCCATAGCACAAGCAGATGGAATTTTCTCCATAATTCGTCTCAACTGAACTCAATCAACTTTTTCATAACAAGGGTTTGGACAATATTTGGTTGAACTTAAACAAAAGGTCTAATTTAGCCCTGTTTAATTCAAACAAACCCGATCCATTTTGATTCAATCTTTCAACAGTATCACCACAATCCAGCTGGATTCTGGCTTGACCCTCTTGCCAAATATCTACAGATGGCATGGGGCGGGACGAGGCGGGGCAGGGTAGGTTTAAGATTACGTGCAGCGGGATGAATGTAGAGCGGGCTGAAGAAATTATTTTTAAAGTAAGATTAATGGGGAAGGACCTGTCGGGAGTTTAAACAACAAAATAGAAATTAAAAAAAAATTAAATTTTTGTAATTAGTAAAAAATAAAATATAAATTTTTTATATTAAATATTGATTTAAAAAATTTTTAAAAAATTTTTAACTAGATATATTAAATTGTTAGTTATCGAAATATTAAGAAATAATTGTTGAAATATTAATTAAAAATAATTAGTTAGTTGTTGAGATGTTAATTAATGAAAATTTTTAAAAAATTATGAATTTTTATTTTTCATATTAAATTCTATTAAAAATACAAAGAACTTAAAAATTTAAACAGGGTGGGTCTATGTAGAGTGGGGTGGGGTTGGTTGACAATAGAAAAACTTATCATGTAGGACGGGACAGAGTAGTTGAAAATTTTGGAAAGGAGGGATAAAATATGGACTTTTAGCCGTGTAAAGACTCATAAATTTTCCTTATTTAATAGACTTCTACTTTTTTGCTTATTTGAATCAAGAAAAATACCTAATTTACCGTGGATTCTAACTAGTGATAGAATCTCTATATATACAACCTTTATAAATAAATAATTTATCAAAATTACTTTTGTAGTGAATTATTTACCTTTTTATAAGTTTATAATTAAATTTAATTTTTGATGTAATGTTTGTTATCAAATGGAGTACACATTTTGATCACATGTACATGCTTTAATCACGGACAAAAGTGCGTGCGACAAGACTAGTTCTAGGATTTGCCTAAACTTAGTTTGAATTCTAGCTTGCATCAATAAGATTGACACATGAATAGAGGTGGACATGGTACGATATGGTATAGTATTTAAAAGTTCGGTATAGTGATTTTGATTTTTGATGTCTAAAAATACGATAGCATTACCATATAAAATTAGCTCCGTATGGTCCGGTATTTCTAATTTCAGTATTTTACGGTATGGTTGTTTGGTAATCATAATTAATTTGACTTCAAATTAATATATTCATATGATAAAAAAGTAGAACTTTAATAATATTTAAAACCTCTTAAGCAAATTAATTAAGTGATAAAACACTATAAGCATTTTCAAGTTGTGCACAATGAATAATTATTATATATTCATATAATAAAGAAGTATAACTTCAATAATATTAAAAACGTCTCAAACAAATTAATTAAGCGATCAAACACTATAAGTGATTTCAAGTTATGGACAATGAATAATACAAAAGCTAATTAATACTTTCAAATTTGTTTTTCCCAAAATTTTCTAATTTAACACACGCACGCACACACATACACACATGCACACATATTATATTATTTCGGTATGGTGTACAGAATTTCGGTATTTATTTTTTAAATATCAAATATCATCCCGAATATCAAAAAAAATTATAAATATCATACCAAATACCATAATGACCATACCACGGTATAAAAAATTCGATGTCAATATGGTATTTGGTATATACTGTACCATGTCTACCCTTGCACATGAGTAACTCTTATATTATCTGTAATAACTCAACTCACTGATGATGGCATTTCCTATGTCATAGAAGATATGGTGTGCTTATTTATATACGATACATCTCTATTGTGTTCTATCCATGTGCATTCTTATCCTAAGCTAGGTTCACACATACAACCTCTTTCATGAAAAAGAAAATTAAATCATATTTTACTTTTAAAAAATCAAGTGTTTGATGAATTCTTGAATACATTCTTGTAATAAGTGATACGGTTAAAATAATCTAAGAAAGCAATCGAAAATTAAAAAAATGTGGACATGATATGAAGGAATATTGGTAATATGAACTTGGTCTCAAATATAAAATAGATGCAAAATTAAAGATTTTACATTATTTTGACTAAACTTACATTGGTCAATAGGCCTTCACTACTAGGAGCCCAACTATAGCTAGTTCAACTTAGTAACTATACTATTACTAACATAAACTCTCACAATTCCAACCACCACCACCACCACCACCAACAACAACAACATTACCCCGATGCCTCAAAGGCTCCCGCCTATTGCAGGGTAAAGGGGGGTTGAATGTACGCAGCCTGACCCCTATGTTTAAAAATATAGGGCGACTGTTTCCAGATGACCCATGATGAGCATCGAAAGTTACATTGACTGACTGCTTCTTCACAATTGAAAG
>JAPFFP010000012.1:12572786-12608676 GCA_026153255.1 Solanum medicagineum | reverse complement strand
TATATATATATATATATATATATATATATATATATATATGTTTGATGTGAAAATGTGAAAGATCCTAAGTCCCGATTTGCCCCCATAGCGTAAGTTATACTTACCCGCCCATTAGTCTTAATTATGTGCTATGTGTTATGTGAATCCATGTTAATCCCTTTCCCTATGACATTCCCATAATGTGAGTCCTACTTTCCTGTTTCTTAGAACTATGCATTATGTGAATTCATGTTAATCCCTATTAGTCTTAAATTATGTGCTATGTATTATGTGAATCCATGTCAATCCCTTTCCCTACGATACCCCCATAATGTGAGTCCTACTTTCCTGTCCCTTAGAACTATGTGTTTATTTTTGAATCCGCTTCCGAACCGATGATGTGAATTTCGGTACTTTAAAGCTTGTTTGGGGACTCTCGGGTTCCCATTCGCTGTGTCACTCCTAAACTCCTGGTCTGGGTCATGACATGCAGGTTTAACTTGTTTAAAAGTAATTCATAGTACTAGCAGGAGCTACAAATCTTGAAATAAAATTTTTTAGGTTTCAATAGCTCTAGAATTTGAAAATTGGACTAGGAGTGTTGTCGGTTCCAGATTCAAGGTTGTTTTGTCAAATTGAGGTCTTAAGTTGGAAGTTGAAGTTATTTTGTATCAATATTTGGAGTTTTATGTTAGTTTCAGAAGGTGATTTTAGGATTAGGAAGAGTTTAAGTTTATTTTGTCAAAAGTTTCAAGAACATTTTAGTCTTTTCAATCTTGAGTTAGTCTAGTTGTGACTAAATGGCTTTTGAGTCAAGGAGGCTTCGAATCTGTTTTTAACAATTTTAGTAAGTCCAAACTGTTGAGCAGGATATCATTTATAATTTGTGTGTATGGGATTTCGCATGAATTCCGAGGGACTATTTGGAAATTTTGTATCTTAAATATTTGTTGTGTTCTAATGACCGTGATCCCTTCTTCACGATCGTGTGGAACCTTGATCATGATCACAAAGGGCAGTTGCCTGGAAGACATAAACATTTTTTGAATTGGAGTTTCATTTTTATTTTCTATTTTTGAGCTCTGAGAATTACTGGGTGACGATTTTAAAGAGGATTTCAAAATTTAGCTATTCGATAAGTGATTTCAACTTAGAAGATTTACTAATTATTTTTTGATTTTAAATTTTACTTCTTTGTTTTGAATTTCAAAATTTATGAGTTTTCTCAAGAATATGAATTTTTGATATGATGATTGCGGACTAATTTTAACTTCATTTTTTAAATGATTTTCGCCATTGACTCTTAAATTCTTTAGAGAATGTAATTATGTACTAATTTTCAAATTTATCTCTACTTTCTAGGAAATGAATTTTAGACCATTTCAAATTTAGTCTTCAAAACTAACAATTGAGTTACGTTATTCTTGTATTCTTACTGTGCTTCCATATTTTAATAGATTTTGTTGATTTGGAGGCCCATTGAGAAGGGAAGGCTCATGTTTCAGAATAGTGGTTGATTAAACTGAGATAAGTGAATTTTTTGAACCTTTATTAAATGTATAGAACCTTGTATTTCCTTATTTGGTGTTGCAGACTAATGGATATTATGGGAGGATTGTTGGGTTTTTGACAGTTACGAGAACAAGGATTTGATATAGTACCACACGTCCATGTTAAATGATTTCAATGGTGAATAAGGTATATAAAGGTGAATTCAATGGTATATTAAGATGTGATGCGTCGTGTAGGTTTTGAATTATAATATGATTTTTGTGGTGATACATCGTGACTATTTTTATATGAAATTTATCATTTTTCTCATCATAACATTGAATATGTATATTTGCATTGATTCTGTGATATTATAAATATGAAGAAGGGAAACACAAAGAATCTACTACTATCGAGGAACGTGCCATATGCCGTAATAAATTTTATTTAAGGTACGTGCGATACGCCATAATAGTTGCATGAACTGATAAGTCTCCCAGGGTCCTAATCTGACGATTAGTGAGTGTGTAACATTAGAACAGAGATGCATCACTCCTTATGTGACATTGCACCTTATCATTCTTGATTGAATTCTTGTTGCAAGCATATACTTGTATTCCCTTCCTATTATTTATGTAGTTGAACCTGATTGGTGATATCCAAATGTTGAGTACTATTAGGTTTTCTTGCTTGACATTATTATCTGTTAGTTTGGGCATAGTATCTTATGCAGGTTCGGATGGTATTTGATAGTACTTAAGTTCTGTATAGCTTAATTTAGGATGAATTGGATTGCTTGTTGAATTTTGTGTTGTTTAGTACTCACTCCTCCTATATTTATATAGGTTGCGAGTTCGAGCCCTATTAATTGCCTTCTTTCGTTCTCAATCCGAGGCTCTATGTGAAGACTTGAGAGGTAGCTTCTTGTCATCTTAGCCGACACTCATGTTCCTTTACAATGTTCATGTTTAACTTAAAAAACAAATACATTGAGACTTGCCTTTTTTTTAAACTCAATGTAATACGTAGAGACTTGTACATCTCTTTACCCTCCGTTTGGATGGTGATTTGTCATGATTTTAATAATGTATGGTATGGTAATGTACTATATAGAAATGTTTGGAGAGACTATGATTTGTTATTGTTTAATGATAATTTTATTGTTTGATTTGATTGTATGGTATTATATCATAACTGATACATTTACAAAAAATTCTTAATTATTATAAATATTAAATTTATTAATTTTTTTCATAAATACATAGAATCAAGTAGAAAAACAAGCTAATATATCTCCAATCCATATAATAAAACAAGAAAATAAAAAAATAAGAACTTTTTAAAAACAAACTTCAAAAAATAAACTAAACCGCGAGGGAAAAGACGAGAGGCGAAAGAGAAGCTTCGAAAGTTGATACGGAGGAAATGAGTAATACAAAAGCATGAGATATATTAGGGTAACGTTTAATAAAGAATAAAATATAATTAGAATTATTTAAAGTTAAGTAAGGGTATAATTGAGAAAAATAAGAATCATGGGATACCACCAAATTGGTGGTTTAAAAAAGTGAGAATTTTCATAATTATAAAATCATAAAAGCATAATGAAAAAATCAAAATAGACGTGATTCTCTTATTAATCATACCATACAATATCATGTAAAGCACCATCCAAACAAGCACTTGGGGGTGCTAAGAGTTGTGATTCAATTATCCTCTTATTTAGTTTCTTTGAATTGTTATTTCTACTTTAATCCTATTTTTATTTATGTAATCGAGTCCTAGGCTGACTTGTTTTGATGGTTTAAGACAAGTGTCATCAAAGTCAAGTTTGGATCGTGACAATGATATCAAAGCCCTAGATTCATAGGTCGTAAATATGTATAAATCAAGTCTAGTAGAGTCTTGAAATCGACGTGGAGAGGTTTAATGTTTATCTTCGAGGGGCTATCAACACTGTTAGAAAATTTCCTTTTTGTTCTTTCAATTCTTATTGTGCGTGGTCACTTGCTGCATTAGTGCTAAGTCGTCACGTGCTCTTCACTTGTAGTTATCATTGTCACATAAATAAGGAGTTTTTCACATAAATATCATGTGTTTTTTACTTGCACTTATCATTGTCATTTAGGAAATGTGAGAGGTTGGATTTAGGGGTTACACAGAGGGGCAGAGGTAGACCGAAGAAGTATTGGAGGAGGTGATCAAACAAGATATAGTGAAACTCCATCTCACCGAAGACATGCCTTAGATAGAAAACAGTGGAGGTCGCGTAATAGGATAGCAGGCTAATAGGCCAATAAGGTTAGGTTGATGCTTTGCCGTGGGGTATACTAAGGGTAGGAGGTTTAGTCGTGCCTTTATATCTGGCATTACTATTATCCGTCTTTATATGTTATTTTTATTTTATTTACATATTATCGTGTGTTTTTTCTTATTAGTTGCTCTTTTTGTTCCATTTCTTTTCTTTTTCATATCCAGTTTATTCTGCTTATGGATTTTTAAGACGAAGGTTCCCAGTAAACAATCTCTAGACGTCTATGAGGTAGTGGTAAGATCTGCGTACATTTTACCCTTCCCAGACCTCACTTGTGAGATTCCACTGAATATGCTATGCTACTCGACCATACAAGTTTATCATGGCTGAAGATACTAAGCTGTGGGGTGTTATTTGTGACGCTTCCTATATGAAGGCTCTTACCCAAGGACATTTACCAGATTTGTGTCTAGACCAGAAAAGAATATGCCAATTAAAAATTGATATGTTCAGCTTGTGAAATAACAAAAGAATTCAGGGAGGCACTACAAAATGCTCATGAAGGGAGTAATTGTGGCAGTTAAAAATTGATATGTTCAGTCCGTACTTAGTACTAAATGAAGGATGGAGAGTCCATTTAGGACATGCATACTAGATTCACTCTGCATTGTTTACAAAAAGTTATAAAATCAAACAAGCTCATCAACGATATATGGAGCTTATTGATGATATGCATGTCCTGAATGGACTCTCCTTTCTTCATTTTGAAGAGTTCATACTGGGTAGTGAGTTGTATCAATTTTATGTTTTCAAAAACTTAAATGACTCATAAGGGAAGTTGTTGAATCTTTTAACTCCATGTTTATTTTTAACTGACAATATAAGGTCATTATTTTTCATCTAGATAATCATTAAAAAATTTTGATGAAATAAAAAATATTTTTATTTCTTAATCTTTTCCCAATTGAAATAGGATAAGTATTTTCTAATTTTAAAAAAAAGATATTTTTTTTATTGCACTATTAACTAAGAACATATTTTTTCAATTTCGCATAGTTGAATGTTTTCTACCCTATTTTGATATTTTAAAAACTGTTCCTCGCTAAACATTTGACATTTTTTGAACAAATCATAAATGACAGAGATATTTTCCGATCAAACTATTAACTAAAAGTATTTTTTTTTTGTTCAATTTTGCAACGTTTAAGGATATCTATGATCCATTTTCTATCTTTTAGTATTGTCCCTTCCTAGCTAAATATTTGGCATCTTTTAGATTCTTTGTAAAAAAAATTGAATCTCTCTTTTTCTTTATTTAAATGACATACTCCTTAAAAAAGAGAAAAGATATGTGGAAGTGTAAACTACTTTTGGTATCCTCGTTTGTTCCCATGTATGTAGCCATGCCTTTTGAGGGATATCTTTATATTGTCAAAGTCGATTCTCTGCCATTCTTTTTGTTTATAGATACTGTTGTAAGTGGGGCGAACATGGCCAGACTCACAACATTTACGACAAAGAAAGGACTATATTTTTTTCCCACTCGGTGTTTGGTGTTTGGTGTCTACATTGGAGTCCCACTATATCTAGATTCATGCTGCGTAGGGCTCCATTTGAAGGAAAACACTCCCTACCAAGGATTTTTTCATTCCCAAGGCTCGAACTCCAAAACTCTAATTAACTGAGGAGCAACCCCATCCGCTACATATATAGTTTAATATTACCTTAGTTTATTTATAGCTTTTATGATAAGATTTAACATAACTTTTTAGAAAAAATTAATAAAAACTGTAGTTTGATTAATGTATTTTTTTATTAATTTTTTAATTTTTATCTATGTATATACTTCTTGATTCTAGAATAAATAATGGTAACAATAAATTAAAAAAATAATTCTCTCTTAATTTTTTAAAGTAACAACTATTTAGAAATAACTATATTAAGAATACATGACAATAGCTAACAAAAAAAAAAAAGAGAAAACCATGACAATTGAAAATGAATGAAGAAAGTATATGACAAGTAATATATATTATTTTTGAGGTTATAACTAATTCATTTTTAGGAGCTATTATGAATAATTGTCTTTTAGGTGATTGGATTCTTTTACACTATCATAAAATAAAATTTAAATTTAATTTATACACACCAACATTTATCATAAGGAGGTTCATGACTTGAATTATATCTATTCTGGATTGTAAGATAGTAGTGACTTCAATATATGGTGTTTAGTTAAAAAAAAAAAAAGAAATACTGAAAATGGACAATTATCTGCAATTATTTTTTACACTATTAGCAGTGGTGACATTAAGGATGGAGATGCTGTGTATATTACGGGTTAAATTCAAAATTCGTATATTAGTCTTGTGAAAGTTATTGAATATGTATAAATTATTAAATTAAAATTTAATCATATTGAAAAATCAAAATCTCATACCCATACATTTCACATTTTGACTCAATTTTTGAGGTAAATAAAAGTTGCTTTTCTTGTCTCAATTTCTATAATTCATTTTTTTAATTTCTATAATTCATTATTTTAGTCAGCAAAAAATTAACACATTTTTATATTTAGTAATCAGTTAATTTTAAATTGTTCATTCTACATTTATTCTTAGATTACAACTTTTTTTTAAAAAAAATTACTTTCTGAAACTCATGTCGAATCAAAATAGTCAAACAAATTGAAATAGGGAAATATACTCTAAAGAGTCATTTGACATGAGATATAAAGTGTAATAATTTCAAGATAAAATTTTGAATTATTTTTATCTCATATTTCGTTAGAGGTATTAGGTGGTTGTTGAATTATTTATCTCACTATTTTTGTCATTGTGATGAAATGAATTATCCTATATACATACTCCCTCAGGCCCCTTTCATATATTAGCTTTTGTGATTGCACTTGCATTAAGAACAAAAGTGACTTTATTATTTTGTCCTTATTTAATATACATTAATTGTTTTTTTAGTTCTTCTAATTAGCCAAATTTATCTTTCAAATAATGTCAAGGGTAAACTTGGAAAATCAATGTTATTTATGCATTGATTTTGTGAAATAACATATGTTAAAGACCATCAATTTATAATAAGGACACATATAAAAAAAATCAAAAAAAGTAATAAAATAACTTATCTCGAGATAAGTCGTTCCTTACCAAACAATCCCTCATAAATATATTGGGGAGGCACCTAGTGATTTGGGATCTGTGGATTGAAATCCGTACAGATATTTTTGGGGCAAAAGATTCTTGAGGTGTGCTGTAATGGGAACAGCATAAGAGTGTGGCCTTTCACAAGGAACACATACATAAAATCAAGTACATTTGGCTTTGAACTTCACAATCCTTTAAACAAATAGTGATACAGTATTCTTTTAACTTTGTCAGTAATTTACACTTATTTTAATCAAGTTTTATGGGAAAGATTAACATTGGTGACCAGACTTGTTAACCCTAAATGAGAAATGTTTAAACTTTAAACAACACATGAGATGAAGGTCTCATCTTTACCCATATTTCCATTATCCTTTTCACGAGGAGGTATTTTTTTTAGTTAATTTAAAAAAGAATGATGCAGTTTTATATATATAATTACAAAAATAGTTATAATTTACTTTAGATATAAATTTTAAAAAACAAAAAATTCTTTAACTCGGAGTCAAATCAAATCACATCATAAAAATTGAGACGGGGCGGGGGAGTGGGCATGGGGGGTGGGGATAATAGTTATTCTCTAGTACATCTCAATTTGTTTGATTCAAAACAAAATATAAGAAAAAAGAATTTTTTCTAAAAACTTGTGATCTAAAACAGGTTATAAGAATTTATATGATTGTAAATCATCACATTAAAAAAAAAAAGAGAAGTTTAAAGTAAAAACTGCTACTAAGTATAAAAAAATGTCACTCATTTTTGGATTGACTTAAACAGAAAGAATATCAAATAAGTTGAGATGGAGGAAGTAATATACAGAAAGTAGACTGATTTTCAAGATATGAAATTTATGATTTTTGAAGCTCTTTAATCTTTTAGGTTCTAAATTTATAATTAATACATATTCAAATGGATTTTTAAAAAATAAATACAGGATTTGAATCAATGGTGTTCTATCAAACTCATACCATAAATGATAAATTATTTATATACATAATATATTTTGTGTCTTCCTTTGCTAGTACATCTATTACTTGGTTAAAGAAAAAAAAAAGTATACCCTAGGGTTTTCTTCTACGATGATTAAGAACTATATCGAAAACTTAGAACTTGTATAGTTAACTTTAACTTGTTCAATTTTTTCGTTCTAATTTAAGTGTCTTGCTTTCTCTTTTTGATTTGCCTCAAAAAGACTTTTCTAATGTAGTAAGTTTTCTAATTTCAACATTCTACTTCACAAGTTTAAGATTACAAGATATAATTTTGTTTTTTTTTTTAAACTCCGTGCCTCAATCAAACTAAGACATTTAAATCAGAACAAAAGGAGTAATTACTTTTTTTTATCAGAAAGGAGTAATTACTAGGATTGCTAGATGGAGAGATAGAAAAGCCAAAATCCTTCTCTTCCTACACTGTACAAAACTTCAAAAACCCTTCATAAATGATAGTACTATACATCTTCATTATTAAGTGAGACATGATAGTATGTTGGTCAAGTCATAATATATGAGTATGTTTTTCTCTGATCAAGTATAAAATATTACGTTAATTAATTTCCAAGTATTTTTTGAGACGAGAGTGTTCGGAAACAACCTTTTATCTTTGTGGTAGTGATAAGGTGTGCGTACATTTTTATCCTCCCCAGATCTCACTTGTGAAATTTCACTTGTGATGTTATTGTCGTTTACTAATTTCCAAGTATTTTTGTACAATAAATCTTTTAAAACCAAAATCTTTACATAGTTAATTTGGTCTTGATTTTGCAAGTTTTACTAAAGGATGAGATCTGATATAGTCTGAAAGAAAATCACAGAAAATTATATAAAAGAAGAAAAAGGATAGTTACCTTGAAGTAGAAAATTCATAGAGTTTTTGTTTAGGAGAAAAAATAATCAATCCAACTTGAGCATCACAAAGAACAGACAGTTCAAATGCTTTCTTTAACAAACCATTTCTCCTCTTGGAGAAAGTGACTTGTCTGCTTGTCGCGTTTTCTATACGCCTCATCTCAGTTTTCCCTCTAACCATCATCTGAAAAATCAATTAATCAGTCAAAGAAATAATAAAAGTTGTATGAATTCTATAATTAGTGTTGATGGTGGAGCTTGGGACTTACAAAATTGGCAAAAACCCAGAGAATATTTTGCTAGCAAGTGAGTGGAAACTTGCCTAATGAGAGTCACAAATCTGATGAATACAAGTGTTTGTTTCAGAGAGAGAGAGGGGCAACAAACCATAAAAATCCCCCAAAAAGGAGAAATAAGGTAGGTGCCAATTTTGATTTATTTTTAAATTTCCACCACATTTTTATCTTTTCCACCGTTAGGTTAGGTTTAACTTACAATTATACATGATTTTGGTTAGAGGCGTATAAAATTAAATCGATCCATAAATCAAATTGATAAAAATATTATTGGTTTATTATTATTATATTATTAGATTATCAAGTTTTTAATGGTTTTGAAAAAATATTATTGGGTTATCAGTTTGATATGGGTTACAATTGGATTATTGAGTAAACAGATAACTCAATAAGATTATAATAATTTACTATTTTACCTCTTCCTTAAAATTAAACATTATATTAGCAATTTAATAGTAAAAGGATACTATCACACCACTTTTACCTATTTTGATATCTACCGTACTTGAGTGATTAGTTACCTACTTTAATATTTAGTATTTAGTCTTTACTCTTTCGTAACGCCATATGTTTTTATTAATGCAAATTCTCATTATTACCCTTATCGGATAAATCAAAAATCAAAATGTTAAGAACTGAAGACCAATAACCGAAAACCTATTAAAAAATATTTATTGGTTTGTTATTGGTTATAGCATATTTAAAAATAAAAAATCAATAACCAAACCAATAAAGTATAAAATCAAACCGACCAATGCACACTCCTAATTTTGGTGCGTTGAATGGGATTGTTCTTTACTGAATCAGAGATTTTGTGATTGTGCTTTACGTATGGAAAAAAAAAGGCATTTGCCTCTAAATGGAGCCTTACGCAATGTGAATCTAACTTAATCAGGCTCCAATACGATATCGAGTATCGAAATAATTTTTTTTAAAAATATACTCACACATAACTCTTCATATCAACTTTAATATGATAATATTAAAATAAAATAAATAATCAATTATTCCTATTGTCCTAATTTGTGTGGCAGTGTTGACTAGATACAAAAATTTTAAAAGAAGATTCTTATTTTAAAATTTGTAGTTTGAAATAATTCTTAGACATTTTTGTGATTATACATCATTTCATTAAAAAGTAAAAGAAAATTTTTAAAATTAAGCCATTTTTAATTATAGTTAGTGACAGTCTTTTTAGAACAAATTACAAAAATATGTGTGGTATAAATTAGTATATATACACACGCATACATATGCTTCCTCTGTTTATTTTTACTTACCTACTATATTAAAAGAAATATTTTAATCTGTAGTTAGATATTTTATATTCAAACTTTGTTGACTATGATGATTTTACCTTTCAATGAAAAACTTTTCGATACACATTCAAATATAACTAGTTGGGGCTTTATATTATTAATTAGACACCAAACAAAAAAATAAAACAAATACTCATTGAGTTTAAAAAAATGACCTACTTTTTTTTAGGTCTATTTAAAAAGAATGATTTTTTTTTATAAAATTTTAAATTTTAAAACTTCACATGACATATTTATAAGTACAAAATTTAAAAATTATATATTTGATATAAATTTAAATAAAATTATAAAATAATTTTTTTTACTTTTCTAAATTTTATATTAAATTAAATTAAATTATTCGTTTTAAAATAGGGAAAGTGTACTTCACTTTCTTTCATTATTCAAGTACACATTCTTATCTCTCTAGTCTTTCTCTTTATTAAGTAGCTCCAGACCCCACAATCCACCATCAAAAAGGCTAAAAAGATACTTAGAAACTAGGAAGAAATGAAAAAGAATAATACTCCTAGTTTTGGCAAACCTAGAAAGCTACCTAAAAATAGAAAATTAGATATAAATGGAAAATAAAGTAGATAAACGCTGGGAAATATTGAAATGGTACTGTAAAAAATTAGTCCTCCCATTTCATTTTTATTTGACCCTTATGTCATAAATATATATTTTATTTTATTTTATTTATATATTTTAGAAAATTAAAAGAGTTTTATTACTTTTTATCATACTATTCTTAATTTTATATAATTACATAAAATCGTGGTAAGAATGATTAATTTTAGAGGTTTAAAGTATTATTAATAAAGTTAATTTAGTAAGTATAACTTTAATAAAAAAATTTAAGGGAGTAATACTTTCTCTGTTTCTTTTTACTTATCACTGTTTGACTTGGCATATCCGTTAAGAAAATAATTATTCATATAGGCATTTTAATGTACTATCTCTATTAATTGATATTTAGTATTAAATTTTGAAAAATGATTTGACGAATAGTATTTTAATTAAAAAATAAAAATTGTCTTTTCTTAATCTGTCAAAAGTGACAAATAAAAATAAAAATCTATTTTAGGATCAAGTAACTAGTAAAAATAAGTGGAGGGAATACTTCCTTTATCTGGATTTATATGACACACTTCTATTTATAGTTATTTCTAAAAAATAATATGTTTCTTTATTTGATAAATATTTATTGCCACTATCAATATTTCTCACATGCCGAGTTTGTACTTTTCTACTTTAAAAAAAATTATTTTAAGAAGATTAATTTTAAAATACACCAAAAGTTTTTCATATATCTTTTATTTTTGGGTAAAATCAAATTAAATCACTCAGGGGAATAATCAATGAAATCGAAGGTCGGGTTGTTTAGTGTGAACTATAAAGTATAATAATTTTAGGATGAAATGTAAAATTATATTATTCTATTCCATCTTTGATTGAAGCTATAAGGTAATTTTTAGGGGTAGTTTGATATGATGTATAAGCTATAATAACCTCGGGATAAAATATAGGATTATTTTATCCCATATTTGGCTGGAGGTATAAGGTAATTTTTGGATTATTTATCTCACCATTTTTACCTTAGTAATGAAATAAATTATCTCATATATATGGTGGGATAACTTATCCAAACTAACTTATTTCACGATTAATTATTCTAGAATAACATGTTGTCAACCAACCGTCCACTTAGATTATTAATTCCATTATTTTTACTTTAATAATAAAATAAAAAACCTCATATATATAATGCAATAAATTATTTCAAAACTATTAATTATCGGAATAAGAGCACTTAAATTACTACTCTATTGATGTCCGTACAATATTTGTAACACGTCAATGAGTGTGCCCAATGATAACTCAAGAGCACGTTGCTCCTGGGACCATCCTTTCCCTTTTGGTTGATTTATGCGTTTTGATGATTTCAAATTTCTGACATCTTTTCCTTTATTTAAGCTTCGCCATAAGTTTGTATTAGTTGGTCGTGAAAATGTCTCGTTTTAAGCGTTTTTCCCAGCAAAGTTTTTGTTTTTCTTTTTTTTTAATTAACGTTTTTTCCTTAGTTAACTGCTGCAATATTTTTCTGATTTAACTGTTGCATTTTTCCTTTTATTTTTTAGATTTGCGTTTTTTAAACTTATTTAACTGCTGTGTGCTTTTCCCCTATTTAACTGTCAGATTTTTACTTTTGTTTTTCAATAACTAAAGCCTTTTTTTTTGTGCTTAGTACTTTATATTTTGACCCTTCTTGATGTAAATTCTGACTCTGTCACTAATTACAAAATAATCTGTATCATGAGTTAGTGGTAGAATGTGACAATAAGTTTCTATTTAACTTTTATAACCTCTAACTCTTTATTTACTCATTATTTTACCTTATTATTTTTGTAACTCTTATAACCACTAACCTATGTTCTACATCATTAGTGTCTTGTAACTCATGTAACCTCCAAAACATGATTCCTCCATTCATATATCTATATTACTATCCACATTAATCCTATTCAAGACAAAGATGAATTTTCACATATAAATAGCGATGTTTCTTCCTTTGTGAAGGAGGCAAGATGGAGAGAAAAATGTGAAGTGTGGATAAATATTGTAGTGTATGATGAAGTTAGAGTGCTGAAAGAAAGAGTTGAGACAAAGGAAAATTCTAAATCTTCAACTATATTCACTATAAAAAAGAGAGGATTTGTATATTGAAGGAAGGTGTTTTTGTGTGGCGTTTTGGACTCTTCAACTAATTCGAAATTATTTGAGTCATACAAAATGTTGGACTATTGTATCCTGGAGGGGACAAGTCAAGAGATGTACTGCTGGATCGATGTACATTATGTTGCAATTGAATCTCATTAAAGAGAGCAAGATATCCGCGCCTCATCCTAAATGAACTTTTATTCAATTTTGTCATTTTATTTTTAACTGTAATTTATTGTATTTGTGATATATTACACCAACAATTATCATGTAATTTAGAACCAAAAAACTCAAATTTTAAACCTTTTTTCTATGGCTTTCTACTATTAACCTCACTAATCTTTATAAAATCAGAATTTGTGTGGATAAGTTCTTGTTTATTTTCAAAAACGAATACTTTCTCCGTCTATCTTTACTTGTCCCCTATTGACTTGACACAAGGATTAAGAAATAGTAAATAATAAACTAATTTTATCAAATCACTCTTTAAATATAATAAATACAATATATCGAAAAATATAATAAAAAAATAACTATAATTAATGATAAGAGTAAAATAAAAACTAAGTATAAAATTATCTTTTAATTACATAAACTGAACAAATATTAGTGAACATCTCAAATAATATTGAAAACAAGTAAAGATGGATGGAGGAGGTACATTCTACTTTTCCTAATTTGCCTTATTTATACACCCAATTAATGGTGTAAGAAAGTCAAACATTTAAGGCTATTCAAGAGGCATTAAAAAGACATAAATGGCCATTAAAATTAGAAATGTTTATGTACTTAATCAAGCAAAACAGTTTTGTAATTATTCATCATTTTGGAAGTTTGAAATTTAAAAGAATTTATTTGAGAAGATCTCGGTATATAACACATCTTCTATTCTTTTACCTTTTCCCAAACACATTTAATTAGTAAGACAAAGTAGGGGTCATAAATTTATTTAATAGAGCTTCCTATTATTACAATAATAATTCACAAAAGAATAAATTTACCACATCGTAATAAATTACAACTTATTGTACTAAAAATATATAATTGCACTTGATTTAAATTCAAAATCTACCATTATCTTTTATTTAAGTCCTCGTGTTAGAACTGTCGAACAACAATTAATTAAATTATAATTTTTTACAGAAAGTTAATTTACTGACTACATCAATGCTTTATTATTTTACTTAACTTATTTCACATGACAAATATTAAAATTTACCTGCAGGATTTTGTATGAAAACTTATATGAAATCATAAAGGAGAGTCTTCTACCTTAAATATCGAGACACGATTCTATCAATTAATTACTATTTTACTAACGTGATTTGTAATTATCTGATTGTCACTATCCGAAATTCGAGTGTGATGACATTCACCTAATCCACCAAGGTGAGTCAGCCTAAACCTGAACAACCCAATACAATAACAAAAGCGAAAGATAAAACAATCTAAGGCAATAGATAAACGTATGAAAAAATTCAAACTACAACCATCCCAAAACTGGTGACACATGTATAAGCTTCTAAATAGTGATATTCAAAAGAGAATACAAGTCTTAATGTATAGTCCTCAAATAGAACATAACATAATAAGAATCCTCAAGGGTCCGCCGAAGAGACAAGCAGCTACCTCTCAAGGGATCAAGAAGCTTGATCCTATAATTTGGGAAGTCTAACAAGAGGGACTGGACTCACAACCTACAAAAATGTAGTGAGGGGTGAGCACCAAATAACACGATACTCAGCAAATGGAAACAAAGCCTAAATTAAAGCAATGAAAAACACAAGTACTCCTGACCACATATCGCCGAACTACACACCTGCACTTAGAAAAGTTTGTCAATACGACACCATATATACACACACATATATAAATACACAAAGAATAATATGCAAGAATATTCAATTAATTCCCAAAGCCAAGTAGTATAAATATCGTTCAATCATATAAACAATTTTAGTTTCATTACACAGTATCCACATAGTCTAGTCTCCATGATACATCAGACTCAAGTTGTTAACAAATTTCACAATCTTTCAATATTTCCATCTTAACAACATAGAAGACTCAAAGCATTTCACCCATCATACATAGCACATATAATCACTTCAAAGAGAATGATATGAAATACAGTGAATATTATGAGATGTAAATAATGTGATGCAATGTCAATTAATCGTGATGCATATCTGTCTTACGATACACATCTGCTGATAATCTTAGACCGGAACCCATGGAGGCCACACATGGATCATGTATTCGCCGGAACCATTTTTCTTCGACATTTAACTTTCATATCTGATCTAGATCTTGCTTAGCTTTTACATCAACAACCACCTAAGATTCGGCCCCATTATGAACTTGAATACTACTATCATTAGAGTCGGCCAACCTAACTCCTAACCTAGCTAGTCGGTGAACATCCTTTGCCAACTCCTTCTTTCCCTCCTCAACATGTGCCACACTTCATATAGATAACCTACTAAGAGCGTCGGCTACCATATTGGCCTTATCGCGATGATACTGTACACTTATGTCGTAGTCCTTAAAGAGTTCCAATCATTTTCTTTGCCTCAAGTTAAGATCCCTTTGAGTGAACACATACTGGAAACTCTTGTGATCGGTAAAAACATCCACGTGCACCCCATACAAATAGTGTCTCCAAATCTTCAAAGCGAATACCACCGCCGCTAACTCAAGATCATGGGTTGGGTAGTTACACTCATACACCTGCAATTGCCATGATGCATAAGAAATCACCTTACCATGTTGCATAAGTACACAACCCAAACCAATCCGAGAAGCATCGCAATACACCACGAACCCATCCAAGCCATTTGGTAAAGTCAAAATAAGAGCCGATGTAAGCCGATTCTTCAAAGTCTGAAAGCTTCTCTCACATTCTTTTGACCACACAAACTTTACCTTTTTCTGAGTCAACTTAGTCAATGGAGATGCAATAGATGAGAACCCTTCAAAAAACCTCCTATAATAGCCAGCCAACCCAAGGAAACTCTGAATATCCAATGGAGTCAACGGTCTTGGCCAATTCTTCACGGCCTCAGTCTTCTTCGGGTCAACCTTTATACCATCACCGGACACCACATAACCAAGAAAAGCCACTTCACGCAACCAAAACGCACATTTGCTAAACTTAGCATACAATTTCTTCTCCTTCAAAGTTTGAAGAACCAACCTCAAATGATTCATATGCTCACGCTCACTCCGAGAATAAATAAGAATATCATCAACGAAGACAACCATGAAACTATCAAGGAATGGCTTGAATACTTGAATCAAAAGATCCATAAACATGGCTGGAGCATTACTTAAACCAAATGACATCACAAATTCAGAGTGCCCATACCTAGTCTGAAAAGCCATCTTCAGAATATCACACTCCCTCACTTTCAATTGATGATAACCAGAGCGAAGGCCAATCTTTGAGAAATGGGTAGCCCTTGAAGTTGATCAAACAAGTCATCGATCCTAGGGAACAGATACTTATTTTTAATGGTCACCTTATTCAATTGCCTATATTCAATGCACGTCTGAAGGGATCCACTTTTCTTTCTTACAAATAACACTGGAGCACCCCATGGAGATATATTTGGCCTAATGAAACCTTTCCCCAATAAATCTTTCAGCTGATCCTTCGAGTTCAACTCAGACGAGGCCATATGATAGGGATGGATAGAGATAAGTTGACTATCCGGGAGAAGATCTATGCCAAAGTATACTTCCCTTTCGGGAGGAATACCGCATAAGTCTTCGGGAACACATTCGGAAACTCATTCACCAGTGGAACCGATTCAAGAGTAGGTGACTTAGACTCTACATCCTTGACTCTTACAATATGGTAAATACACTCATTGGAGTCATCTTTCCATCCTTAAGGTAGGAAGTAAATTGACCTTTAATAGCGGAGTCACTACCCTTCCATTCAAGAACGGGTTCATCCAGAAGTTGAAACTTGACCTTCTAGGTCCTACAATCTATAGAGGTGTATGATACATACAACCAATCCATCCTAAGAATTACATCAAAATCAAACATCTCAAGTTCTAGAAGATCATACGGGAAGACTTTATGCAACACAAAAACGGGACAACCCCGATAAACTCTATGAGCTACAACAGATTAACCCACGAGAGCATAGATGAAAAAGCATATCTTAAAATTTCGGGACTCAAACCAAACTTAACAGCCAACAGAGGAGTCACAAAAGACAAATTTACACCCGGATCAAGCAAAGCATAAGCGTCAAAATCAAAGACTTTTAACATCCCAGTCACCACATTCCAAGCCTCTTCAACCACCTGGCGGGCATGAAGAGCATATAATCTGTTGTTTCTTAGGGAAACACCTTGGGGAGCTCTTTGCTAGCCTTGACTACCTTGAGCCACTTGAATCTAGCCTCTATGAACATTCTTAGGACAATTAGCAACAATGTGGTTCTTATCACCACACCCAAAGCAGACACCCATATTCCTCCAACAAACATTTGTGTGGGGCTTCCCCCACTTGTCACATGGAGGATACCATGGTTTACCACCAACCAATGCCTTAGGAGGAGGCAACCTAGCATTAGCAACCCGAGCATTAGAACCTTGGCCCTAATGGAAGCGCCAAAACCACTACCTTTAGAGTTAGAGAACCCACCATTATAATGGGCTCTCTTAAGATCATCACTGTCCTCTCCTTGAGTTTTTCCCCTTCGATCTGCTTGCCATATACCATGAGTCTAGAGATATCCATATCTCGTATGAGCATGGTCGTATGACACTCTTTCATGAGCAAGTCAGAGATATTAGAAATGAACTTGTGGATTCTTGCACGAGGGTCAGCCATAAGTGTCGGAGCATACTTGAAGAGCTTAGTGAATTTGAGGGCGTAGTCCCTCATACTTATACCCCCTTGCTTGAGTTGATAAATTCATTCATCTTGTCTTCTCTAAGTTCAAGTGGAAAGAAACAATCCAGAAAGACAAGCTTGAACTTCTCCCAATTGACAGCATTACCACAAACCCTCTCCACAGACCATTTGAAGTGCCACACTTGAGCCATATCCTTCAACTGATAGGCAACCAATTCAGCTTTCTCCTCAGAAGTGACAGCCATAACATTCAACACCTTGGTGAGCTTATCAATGAACTCTTGAGCATCATCATTAGCCTTTGACCTATAAAACTCAGGAGGATTCATCCGAATGAAATCCCTCACCCTAGAAGCTGGAGTGAGATCCTATGTGAGATTATCTTTCTTGGTCTGAGATGTCACCACCTGGGCAAGCATAGCAAAGGCTGTACAGAAATTCACCATTAGAGATGGGCTCTTCCATAGGCCCTTGAGGTGCTTGACTTTCATTAAGCGGGGCCGATCTTGGTAGGTGAGGTCTTCCTCGAGGCATCTTCTGTAATGAAGCAATGACATCATCAACATCAGGTAAACCAAGCATACGATCTATAACACGATATAAGACATAAAGAAGTGAGATAATTACTAGAACATTGTTATAGCCTCCCACTCATAGGCATGTTTTACACCTATGAATAGGACTCTACTTGACGTGACACATTGGACTCCAAGGATCATTTACAAATCCAGTGCTCTAATACCAAGGTTGTCACGACTCGGATCTAGGGTCTAGGAATGACATGACAAATAGGAACCCAAGAACTCCCAAACTAGCCTCATAGCACCCATATTCACATCATCAGTTCAGAAGTGTACACGATAAATAAACACATAATTCTAAAGAATGGGAGAATATGACTCACGCTATGGGAATGTCATAGGGAATGAGAGTCACATGAATTCACCAAAACGCGTAGCACATAGATACTAAGGGGAGGGTAAGTATAACTCACTTTTTGGGGAAAATTTGGGACTTAGGATCTTCCACATCATATCATATAGTCATATCATAAGGCTCATAACCAAATCACATAATGACATCTAATAGGTAACCGATCCATAACATGACCTCCCATCATAATAATTAGCATATAAACATAAAGGAGTTCACAAGATGTCCAACAATGCCTCTAAACATAAGATAGGTCGGGGGCCAAGAGATACCCTGGGCTCACCCTCAACGTAAGTAAAATAGATAAAACACCATAGGTAGAGGTAGTGATGGTTTGTCCTTGGAAGATAGGACTCACCACAACTAGCAAAACTTGGGATCCGAGCTAGATGTTGTACGGTGGATGGATATACTCCTCGATCCCTACATGGTTAGATTATGTAGGCAAAAGTATGCACTAGTACGTATGAATATACTAAGTATGTGGGCATGCAATGTATACGATTTATCAAACCTACATTTAATGTTAGATGACAAGGGCACATGATATAGAAAGAATCATATATCCAAAGAAGAGTATATACGATATGCCATGTAATTCATGATGCATGAGATGCCATAATGTTCATATATAGTGGGGATGTGACCTCAACCGACAAGAGTAAGACCAAGTGAGTTATTACTTGAAATCCCGACAAAATTCCCTCACCTGTAAAGATGTGGTCTATTTTCCAAAGGTAAACGATACTTCACCTTACGGCATCCCCATTTCGTATGAAGCAACCTTCCTTACGGGCATCCCCATTTCGGATAGGATTTTCACATATAGCATATTATATCATACTTCACCTCATGGGCATCCCCATTTCGTACGAAGAAATCTTCCTTATGGGAATCCCTATTTCAGATAGGATTTTCACATGGTCAAAACTACATATGGTGCCAAAGATTATGCCAAGCTCTACATTCATGAGTTGGTTAGATTGCATAGGGTACCCTTTATCATTTCGAATTATGGTGCTCAATTCACTTCTCACTTTTGGAGGTCCTTCCAAAGAGTTCTAGGTACCAAGGTCAAGCTTAGCATGACCTTTCACCCTCAAACGGATAGTCAAGCCGAGAGGACTATCCAAACTCTTGAATATATGCTTAGAGCTTGTGTCTTGGAGTTTAAGGGTAGTTGGGATAAACAACTTCCACTCATTGAGTTTACTTACAACAATAGCTACCACTCAAATATTGGTATGGCTCCCTTTGAAGCTCTTTATGGTAGGCGTTGTAGATCCTTGGTTGGGTGGTTTGAAGTGGGGGAGATGGCTTTACTAGGTCTGGATTTGGTCATGGAGGCCATGGAGAAGGTGAGGTTGATAAGGGAGAGATTAAGAATAGCCCAAAGTAGACAAAAGTCCTACTCTGATATGAAGAAAAGAGATCTTGAGTTTAAGGTTAGTGATTGAGTTTATTTGAAAGTATCACTTAAGAAGGGTGTGGTCCGATTTGGCAAAAAGGGGAAATTGAGCGAAAGGTTTGTAGGTCCTTATAAAGTTTTGAGGGGAGTGGGTAAGATTGCATATGAGTTAGAGTTGCCTATGGAGATGAATATGGTTCATCTGGTCTTCCATGTGTCCATGTTGAGAAAGTGTGTGGGTGACCTAAGTGTTGTGGCGCCTTTGGACTTGTGGGTGTTGTAGAAGGTTATTTGACCTATGCATAGGTCCTGATAAAAATTTTGGATACACAAGTAAAGAGGTTGAGAAACAAAGATGTAGCTTCTCTCATGGTCCTTTGGAGGAATCAACAAGTTGAAAGTGCCACACTAAAAGTCAAGGTGGACATGAGAAAGCGATACCCATATCTCTTCCATTATACTCAATCTAAAGGTAGTAATTTAAGTCCCCTATATGATTTCAAGTCTTAGGTTTCATCCCTCATGTAATTTTGCATGCGTCCATGTTTATGTTGACAAGTTTATGGTGATTTCTTACATTCATGTTGAGATTTTTGAAAATAATGTTTAAATACATTTGTTGCATTAGCGTCGGGCTGAAATCTTGATGATCACTTCCCTCATGCATGTTTCTTTGACATTCGGGGATGAATGTTCCCAAGAGGGAGATATTGAAACACCCCAAGAAAATGTGCTTCAGAAAGGCCCATAATTGCAATTTCCATATATCTCAAAATTGGTGCGTGATATTAAAAATCTTTCATATTCTCGACCAGTGGCAAAATTGATTGTGAAATGGGTATAACCCAAATTTTAGAGGACCCATAATGAAAAATAATTTTCACTAATTTTTTGAAAAACAATGGTTGTACAATTTGGTCCATGATGCGGACCCATTGCAGACTACTGTTGGATTTTCCTTGCTTTCTGTTTCGGCTCAAGGACATTGGGGTCATGGACCCATGCCCATTTACATGTGAAATCTTCCATACTTAGTCATTTTTCAACTCTGTATCACTCAAAAACCTTCTGTAAAACCTCTCTAACAATTTATTAAAATTCCCATCAAAACCCAAGGATTTCAAGCTCACATTGGATCTCAAGAACTCAATCAAAGCTCGAAGCCTCCATCAAAGTTTACCAAGGAATCCCCAAATGTATGTATGTGGGTTTCTTCCAATGGGTCCTTTCACCCATGTAGCCCAATCTTTCTTTTTATTGAAATTGCATGATTTCAAGTTGTATTACCTATGGGTATCTTTTATTATGAATTATGAGCATGAATCATATTGGGGTTTTATGAAATAATGATTGATTATGCCTGACTTTCTATTTCAATCTTATACCATGATTTGGTTATATCTATTGAAACTATGCATGTTTTGAGTTGTGAAACTATGATCTATTATGAGTTTTGATGATTTATTTCAAGGTAACCTACATGAGGGTTTTAATACATGTTGGTGGGTTGATTTGCATTAAGTTTGTTTATCCTATTTCACTCTTGAATTGCATGATTTTGAACAAGTATCATGAACCCATCACGTGTTTGATAAAATGTCAAGTCAAGAATTCTCAAGTTATTGATGATCTATTTCATGATTTACAAGTCAAGTGACTTTATGATGATTAAGGGCTTTAAAGTATGTAGTAATTTCATGAAATTATCTATGACTTTACAAGTTACAAGTTGTGCCCTATTTCAAGGATTTTACCTCTTGTGAGCCAGTCATGTTTACGCAAGGGTTCCTGTAGGGTCATGATCTACTCTCATATTTCACGTAAGGGTCACTAATAGAGGTCAACTATATTTCAAGAGCTACTCATGTCATGTTTCATATTTCTTACAAGTTATAAAGTTATGATTATTTCAAGTACTCCGTGGGATTCGACTTAGCACCGATTCAGGCTTAAGATGGGGGCTCGACTCAAGGGGTCATTATGTAAAGTCTTTGGTCTCTAAACTATGTGCCACCATAGGATTATGATTAATACCCTTGCTATACTAGTGGATCGATCTAGTAACGTTATCATGTTTGGTTTGCCTTGACAAGTAGACCACACATAGCCAGGGGGTGTCGTGCCTTTTCCACCTTGCCAAGGGGGTGTCCTGCCTTAGATTCTAGGTTGTAGCTACTTGGTCTATGTCGGTTGAGATCGCTTCCCACATATGTGTACACCATATATACTTTGTAAGTTGAATGATTTACAAGCATGTTTTACTTTAAGCATTGGTCGTATATGCCATATTGAGATTATACTTGTCTATTGCTTATGATTATGCATTTTGACTATATTGTCTTATGTCTTGTTGCATTGCATCCTACATACTTAGTACATTCAAATGTACTAATGCATACTCTGATACTTCCATGTTGGGACCGGAGCACCACCTTATCATTCTCCTCGTGGCTAGTTGATACTTTGGAGATAAGCTTGGTGAGTCCTTAAGCCCGAAGACACATAATGAAAAATAATTTTCACTAATTTTTTGAAAAACAATGGTTGTACAATTTGGTCCACGATGCGGACCCATTGCAGACTACTGTTGGATTTTCCTTACTTTCTGTTTCGGCTCAAGGACATTGGGGTCATGGACTTATGCCCATTTACATGTGAAATCTTCCATACTCAGCCATTTTTCAACTCTGTATCACTCAAAAACCTTCTGTAAAACCTCTCCAACAATTTATTAAAATTCCCATCAAAACCCAAGGATTTCAAGCTCACATTGGATCTCAAGAACTCAATCAAAGCTCGAAGCCTCCATCAAAGTTTACCAAGGAATCCCCAAATGTATGTATGTGGGTTTCTTCCAATGGGTCCTTTCACCCATGTAGCCCAATCTTTCTTTTTATTGAAATTGCATGATTTCAAGTTGTATTACCTATGAGTATCTTTTATTATGAATTATGAGCATGAACCATGTTGGGGTTTTATGAAATAATGATTGATTATGCATGACTATCTATTTCAAGCTTATACCATGATTTGGTTATATCTATTGAAACTATGCGTGTTCTGAGCTATGAAACTATGATCTACTATGAGTTTTGATGATGTATTTCAAGGTAACCTACATAAGGGTTTTACTACATGTTGGTGGGTTGATTTGCATTAAGTTTACTTATCCTATTTCACTCTTGAATTGCATGATTTTGAACAAGTATCATGAACCCACCATGTGTTTGATAAAATATCAAGCCAAGAATTCTCAAGTTATTGATGATCTATTTCATGATTTACAAGTCAAGTGACTTTATGATGATTAAGGGCTTTCAAAGTATGTATTTAATTCACGAAATTATCTGTGATTTTACAAGTTACAAGTTGTGCCCTATTTCAAAGATTTTATCTCTTACGAGTCATTCATGTTTAAGCAAGGGTTTCTGTATGGTCATGATCTACTCTCATGTTTCACGTAAGGGTCACTAATAGAGGTCAACCATATTTCAAGAGCTACTCAGGTCATGTTTCATATTTCTTACAAGTTATAAAGTTATGATTATTTCAAGTATTCTGTGGGATTCGACTTAGCACCGATTCAGACTTAAGATGGGGGCTCGACTCAAGGGGCCATTATATAAAGTCTTTTCTCTCTAAACTATGTGCCACCATAGGATTATAATTAATATCCTTGCTATACTACTCGATTAATTTAGTCATGTTATCATGTTTGGTTTGCCTTGGCAAGTAGACCACACATATCCGGGGGGTGTCGTGCCCATTCCACCTTGCCAAGGGGGTGTCATGCCTTAGATTCCAAGTTGTAGCTACTTGGTCTATGTCGGTTGGGGTCGCTTCCCACACATGTGTACTACTGTGTAAGTTGAATGATTTACAAGCTTGTTTTTACTTCAACCATTGGTTGTACATGTCATATTGAGATTATACTTGTTTATTGCTTATGATTATGCATTTTGACTATATTGGCTTATGTCTTGTTGCATTGCATCGTACATACTTAGTACATTCAAACGTACTAATGCATACTCTATGCCTACATGATATTACCATATAGGGACCGGAGCACCACCTTATCATCCTTCTCGTGGCTAGTTGATACTTTGGAGATAAGCTTTGGTGAGTCCTTAAGCCCGAGGACACATAATGAAAAATAATTTTCACTAATTTTTCGAAAACCAGTGGTTGTAAACATTTGGTCCATGATGCGGACCCACTGCAGACTAGTGTTGGATTTTCCTTGCTTTCTGTTTCGCCTCAAGGACATTGGGGTCGTGAACCCATTCCCATTTACATGTGAAATCTCCCATACTTAGCCATTTTTCAACTCTATATCACTCAAAAACACTCTCTAAAACTTCTCCAACAATTTATTAAAATTCCCATCAAAATCCAAGGATTTCAATCTCACATTGGATCTCAAGAGCTCAATCCAAGCTCCAAGACTCCTTCAAAGTTTACCTTAAGAAATCCCCAAATTTATGTATGTGGGTTTCTTCCAATGGGTCCTTTCACCCATGTAGCCCAATCTTTCTTTTTATTGAAATTGCATGATTTCAAGTTGTATTACCTATGAGTATCTTTTATTATGAATTATGAGCATGAACCATGTTGGGGTTTTATGAAATAATGATTGATTATGCATGACTATCTATTTCAAGCTTATACCATGATTTGGTTATATCAATTGAAACTATGTATGTTTTGAGCTGTGAAAATATGATCTATTATGAGTTTTAATGATGTATTTCAAGGTAACCTACATGAAGGTTTTACTACATGATGGTTGGTTGATTTGCATTAATTTTACTTATCCTATTTCTCTCTTGAATTGCATGATTTTGAACAAGTATCATGAACCCACCATGTGTTTGATAAAATTTCATGTCAAGAATTCTCAAGTTATTGATGATCTATTTCATGATTTACAAGTCAAGTGACTTTATGATGATTAAGGGCTTTCAAAGTATGTAGTAATCATGAAATTATCTATGATTTTACAAGTTGCAAGTTGTGCCCTATTTCAAGGATTTTACCTCTTGTGAGCCATTCAAGTTTAAGCAAGGGTTCCTGTATGGTCATGATCTACTCTCATGTTTCACGTAAGGGTTACTAATAGAGGTCAACCATATTTCAAGAGCTACTCCGGTCATGTTTCATATTTCTTACAAGTTATAAAGTTATAATTATTTCAAGTATTCCGTGGGATTCGACTTAGCACCGATTCAGGCTTAAGATGGGGGCTCGACTCAAGGGATTATTATATAAAGTCTTTTGTCTCAAACTATATGCCACCTTAGGATTATAATTAATACCCTTGCTATACTAGTGGATCGATCTAGTCACGTTATCATGTTTGGTTTGCCTTGGCAATTAGACCACACATAGCCGGAGGGTGTTGTGCCCATTCCACCTTGCCAAGGGGGTGTCATGCCTTAGATTCTAAGTTGTAACTACTTGGTCTATGTCAGTTGGGGTCACTTCCCACACATGTGTACACCATATATACTATGTAAGTTGAATGATTTACAAGCATGTTTTACTTTAACCTTTGGTCGTACATGCCATAGTGAGATTATACTTGTCTATTGGTAATGATGATGCATTTTGACTATATTGGCTTATGTCTTGTTGCACTGCATCCTACATACTTAGTACATTCAAACGTACTAATGCATACTCCACGCCTACATGATATTACCATGTAGGGACCGGAGTACCACCTTATCATCCTCCTCGTGGCTAGTTGATACTTTGGAGATAAACTTTGGTGAGTCCCGAAGCCAATCAATGCTAAGGATCAAATCAAAATCAGTAATCTCTAACTCAACTAAATCAATGATAGTATCCTTATGATAAATGGACACTACACAAGCTCTATAGACTCTCTCAACTCGAATAGACTCACCCACGGGAGTAGAAATATCAAAGGGTTCAAGAAGACTCTTAGGGTTCTATCATACTTATTGGCCACATAAGGAGTTACAAAAGGTAGTGTGACACCAGGATCCATCAACACATAAGTTTCAATAGAAAAGACTCAAATCATACCCATCACAACCTCTAGGGAGTTCTCCTGATCATGTCAACTACCCATGGTATACAAATGGTTTGTAGCTCCGCTTGCGCTTGACGTAGTACCTCTCTGGCTTCCTTTCATTGCCTAGGCTTGTGCAGAAGATTGAGCCTGGCTAGCTCACTTTAGATAGTTTCTCTGATAGTGACCCACTTGACCATACTTGTAGCATACATCACTTTCCTCATGATATTTCCCCAAGAGCAATTTACCATACTTTCCACATATTGGTTTACCAAGTGAACCTTAAGCCACACTAGCTTGTCACTGAGATCCATGGGCTCTAACATTCTAGACCTTTACTCATTCCTAATCCTGGCCATTGGTGCACTAGTAGATGATGGTACTAGAAATTGGTTACCATTACCTCTCTTTCCAACCTCATGGCTGGATGTTTTTGCTTTCTTGCTTCTGAACTTCTCTCTATCATGTTGCCTCTCCACATCAGCTTGTTGCACAAAAGCCGTCAATCTACCTATATCCATGTCACCACAAGCATTGCTTCCCTCCCATCCCTCTTTGGCCTTCTATTCAACCCATCAACATACATCCCTATCCTCTTCTTAATATCAGCAACCATGTCCAGAGCATATCAAGACAGTTGAGTAAACTTCAACCCATACTCTTGCATAGTCATAGTGCCCTATTTCAAGTCCAATAACTCTCTTACCATATGTCTCTTTGTTCTCTTGGGAAGAAGTGCCCCAAGAAATCTTCCTCAGACATTGCCCAAGTCAGCACTGGGGAATCCTCTCATCTGCCCTTATTACATTGATCATACCAAAGTCTGGCCACACCCTTGAGTTAGTAAGAAGACAGTTCCACTCTGTCATCATCAGTCACATGCATCACTTGGAATACTTTTTGAAGCTCCTTGAAATAGTTCTCAGGACCCTCAGTGGATGCAGACCCTGTGGACTAGCGGATTCATCCGCAAGAATTCCCGGACCCTAGATATGTCATGAGCATTATATCGACCCGCTCTTTGTCTCGCAGCATGTACTGTGATAGCCAGGGCTAAAGTTTGAATAGCCTGGAGTAGCTCATCTTTGAAGACCTCATTTTGTGGGGGCTGCTATACACGGAAAGCTGGGTTCACGAGCTCCTCATGCCCTTGAGGCATAGGCGGGTTGACATTTCATATGGCAGGACATCCTCTACATCTGACAACATTTTTAGGAGGCATGATCATAAATCTACAATGCGCAAAGAATGAATAAAAATAGAACTTTCATGGAGCATAACTCCATCGCACGATTAAGAACTTGAAAGAAGTGAAACAATTTCTAATGTCCTATAGCCTCCTACTTATCAAGTGTGGTCGATAACACACCCAGAAACAAGACTCTACTAAACACGACTTCATAGACTCCCTAGGATACTTGAACTCGTGCTCTAATACCAAGTTTGTCACACCTCGGGAGGGGACCCAAGACGTGGCCAGCACCCAGAGACTATTGATAGTCCTCAAGCGAACCACTTGGCGTCATCACATTCATTCATTCATACATTTTACTAATTAGCGGAAGACAAATGAAAAGTAAATGGGAATATCTTATCATCAAGTCTCAATATAATAATATAATAGAAGAAGGCTAGTAGAATGAACTAGCTCACAATCTTAACAATCAACATTTGGCTCTAGTCTATGAAACATCTATCACTATCTGGTGGTGCTAATGGTAGTCCCATGGCTACCTCGATCAATAATAAGCAAATAAATATCTAACTTTAAAGCAAGATGAAAATAAGATAATGAATCCTCTGGAGTATGGGAGGCATACCAATTAGCTGAACGTCCTAGATCCTCAATGATGCACCTATTGATGATCTCTAATCCTTTTATCTATATGATAAAATGATGCAATGCCAAATGACGTTAGTATGTGGAATGTACGGTATATAAAATAGCTGAATGAAATAGAAACGGGTAGAAAACATGGAAAAACCATAAACTCACAATAATAACAATCAACAATCATAAGATTCATCTCGGAGGGCCTCACCTCAACTCATCTCATCTCATCTAGACTTAGAGTACACAGTTTGGGAACTTCTTAAGAGTTTCTCTTATCCGATAACAGTCCGTTATGAGCTAGTAACTGTACAACATTCATGCTAATGTTGCCACAGCCGTTCCATACTTGCCAGGTAGGGAACGAATCAAAACATAATGGACAGATCAAAAATGGAGACATCAATCCATAAGTCCTCTATTGTTTCAAGGACTTCTAAACAAAGGGATCCCCAAGGTAATATGGTGTGATGGTCCCTATCTTCATATACGCTTGGATACATAGTTTGAAGAGTGCGAGTAAGATTAACTTTTACTCTTTCGGTGCTCTGTACTCCTTTCTTGACTCGATGCTCATAAAACAATCCATCTAATCAAACTATCTCGATCAACTCATCTCAATCAACCTCGTAGAGGCTTACATCATTCAATCAGTCTCATAGAGTCGCCAATCATACTATCAATTCATCTCTCAATCAATAGTTCAAGCCTTAGAATAATCATTAGGGAACAATCAAATTGACAATTCATTAGAGCTCATTTGGGAAGACTCATGGGCCTTCAAATACTATCAACCAATCATCATTTCCACATTCACAATCACAATCAACATTATCAGTCAAGGCTCTAGATTCAATCTATATCTTCATTCATGCAATCTTTATGAAATTTTTAAATAGGGTTCATGCAATGATTTATGTAAAAATATTCAATTCATGAAAAGAGTTTATGATGATCATCAACATACGAAAAAACATGTAATAATATAAATTTTTCTAAGAATCAAATCAAGAATTATGCATGTAAACTCATGGACTTTCAACTCTTTTCCAAGACAACCTATGGGGCACATGAGAGGACAATTTCATGCTTTTATTTTAGCCTTACATACCTAGGATGATGCTTTACTAATCAACCTTCAAGATTTTCCTTGAATTCTTCAATCTTTACTTCTTTGTTCTTTTCCCTCAAGCCTTAGTCTTTTAGTATTTAGAAAAGGACTTAAGATGGAGCTTAAGACCCTATTTATGCATCAAAACGACCTAATTTGATCATCTTTTGAGTTTCTGAGGGGTTGGAAATTGACCGAAATGTCCCTCAAATTTAAAAGAAAAAATCCACTCAAAAAATATGAAGTCCGTGTCGCGGACTGGACGTGCACATATAAAAACTTGATTTGAAAATTCTTCGAAGGAGTTTTCTATTTCTTGTCGAAAAAATTAAAAAAAATAGAAGTGTTTGTCCATGTCCCAAGCGCATCGCACCTTAGGCGCGTCGCGCCTTTGGCGCGCATCAACACAGGAAATCATTTCGGATCAAAAAATTATTTTTTGCTTAAAAATCGAATGAGAAAATTTTCGCTCAATTTTTTATGCTGATCACAATTCGGCCTCGGATTTCCAAACAGAGCATGGGAAGATGTGTTATGTGCACATCTATACTCTAAGGATATTTCGATAATTTTACCGAGTGTTATATCATCTCCTCCTTGGGATCGTTCGTCCTCGAATGAACAGTAAAGATTGATACCAAGGCATGAATAAACTCAAACGCATTTCAACATTCACATCTATCAATAAAACTTTCGACTCCTCATCACTATCAACAATCTCTATTCGGACTCAAGGATAGACGTAACAAATAAAGAATAGATCAATCAATTAGTGAAACGTAAGGGAATTACCTTCAATATTCTCATAATTTGGCACGAATAGGTGTGGATATTTTGATTTCATGTCTTCCTCAGCTTTTCCTGTGTCCTTCTCAATGAATTAATTTCTCCTCGGAACTTTGACTGAGGCCATCAATTTGGTTCACAACTTGTGAATCTAAAGATTGAGGATTTGGACTGGAATTTCTTCGTAGGTCAAGTTATCCTTCACTCCAATACTCTCCATCGGGATCACCAAGTTAGAATCTCCCAAGAACTTCTTCAACATCGAGACGTGGAACACTGGATGAATATCGTCTAACTCAAAAGGCAACTCTAACTCATAAGAAACCTTCCCAATCCTCTTCACAATCTGATAAGTCCCAATATAATGTGGACTCAATTTATCGTTCTTCCCAAATCTCTTGACACCCTTCATAGGTGACACTTTAAAGTATACCCAATCATTTACCTCAAACTCCAGATCTCTCCTCCTCACATTGGTGTAGGATTTTTGGCAACTCTGTGTAGTTTTCAATCTTTCTTTAATGACCTTAACCTTCTTCATCGATTGGTGGATAAGATTAGGCCTGATCAACTCCACTTCTCCAACCTCGAACCACCCAATTGGTGATGTACATCTCCTCCCATACGATGCTTGGTAGGGAGCCATTTGAATTCTTGCATGATAACTATTGTTGTAGGCAAATTCAATCAACGGTAAGTGATCATCCCAATTTCTCTTGAAACCAAGAACACATGCTCTCAACATATCTTCTAACGTCTAAATGGTAGGCTATGCTTGGCCATCTGTCTGTGTATGAAAGGCTGTGCTCAAATTCACTTTGGTACCCTATTCTTTCTTAAGCGATCTCCAAAATTGGGAGGTGAATTGAGCTCCTCTATCCGAGATTATTGACAGGGGAACTCCATGCAACCTTACAATCTCTTGGATGTACAACGTAGCATACTTCTCCATACTGTTGGTTGTATTAACTACTAAGAAGTGAGCTGATTACTCATCCTATCCATGATCACCCATATCAAATCATATTGCTTTTGAGACCTCAGTAGACCAACAATTTAGTCTATATTAATCATTTGCCACTTCCACTCAGGAATCTCGATGTTCTGAGCGAATCCACATGGATTTTTATTCTCAACCTTCACTTGCTAACAATTGAGGCACTTTGAAATGAATTAAGCAATATCCATCTTTATTCCACTCCACCAATAGACTTCTCCCAAGTCGTGGAATGGTTTCGCAGAGCTAGGATGAATGGAGTGTCTATTACTAGAGCTTCAACCATGATTCTGTCTCGAATAGCATCAACATCTGGAACACACAATCTGCTCTAGTATCTCAGCACTCCATTTCCCCTATGGAGAAGAGAAGACCATCACTTTCTATTTGTGGAAGGCCTCCTTTAATTGGAGAATGACAGAATCTCGGCCTTACTTTTCTTTCATCTCTACCACCAAAGATGAAGTAGATTCGTTCTAAACATTAATTACTCCCCCATCATTCCCCTCAAGTTGAACCCCCAATCGAGCTAAGTGATGCATTTGTTTTGCTAACTCCTTCTTTACTTCATCAATATGAGTTGTGCTACCTATTGACAACTTGCTATGAGTGTTAGTAATAATGTTAGCTTTACCTGGATTGTAGAGAATGCTCATGTCATAATTTTTGAGCAACTCAAATCATTTCCTCTGTCGCAGGCTGAGCTCTTTTTGACTGACAATGTACTGCCAGCTCATATGATTGGCGAACATATCCACATGCACTCCATACAAGTAGTGGCGCCAGATTTTAAGTGCAAACACCACCTCTACCAACTCAAGATCATGGGTTGGATAGCTCCTCTCATGAACCTTAAGTTGTCTTGAAGCATAGGCTATCACCTTCCATCTCTGTATCAGCACACATCCCAATCCAACTCTTAAGGCATCACAATAGATTACAAAATATTTCGTCCCATCGAGTAAGCTTAAAACGAGTGCAATAGTCACTCTAGTCTTCAACTCTTGGAAACTCTTCTTGCATTTGTCGGACCACTGAATTTGACCTTTATCTGAGTCAATTTAGTCAATGGTGCAGATAAGGACAAAAACCATCAACAAATGGGCGGTAATAGCCTTCCAACCCTGAGAATCTTCTTATGCCAGTCGGAGAGCTCGTTCTGGGCCAGTTCTTAACCGCTTCAATCTTTTAGGCATTCACTCGAATACCATCATCGAAGATAACATAACCTAGGAAAGCCACTGACTTAAGCCAGAATTCACATTTTGAGAATTTTTCATACAACTCATGGTCCGTAAGTGTTTAGAGAACAATTCTGATGTAATTTGCATGCTCTTTCTCATCTCACGACTATACCTGACTGTCATCGATAAACACAATCACAAACATATCAAGATACTTTCTGAACACCCTATTCATCAAACCTGTAAAGGCTGTAGGTGCATTCGTCAACCCAAAGGACATGACAGAGAACTCAAAATGGCCATATCTACTACTAAACATTGTCTTTGGGATATCACATTCCCTTACTTTCAACTGATGGTAGCTGGATCTGAGATCTATCTTTGAGAAACTACAGGCACCCTGAAGTTGGTCAAACAAATCATAATCTTTGGTGAGGAAATTTATTCTTTATCGTCACCTTGTTTAGTTACCTATAGTCAATACACATTCTAAGGGACCCATCTTTCTTTCGCATGAATAGGACAGAGGCACCCCAAGGAGAAAAACTCGGCCTTATGAAGCCCTTCTCTAACAAAGCTTTTAATTGTTCTTTCAATTCTTTCACCTTAGTGGGGGCCATCCTATAAGGTGGAATTGAGATAGATTAGGTATCGGGTAGAATATCGATCCCAAAATCAATCTCCTTATTAGGAGGGAATCCAGGAAGATCGTCGATAAACACTTTTGGAAACTCATTTACAATCGGAACAGACTCAAGAGTAGGAGACTCAACATCATCAAATTTCACTCGCACAAGGTGATTAATACAAACCTTAGTATTCATCTTTCTGGCTCTAAGATATGAGATAAACATTCCTTTAGGTGCTACAAAATTACCCTTCCACTCTATAACCGGTTCATTCAGAAATTGGAACTTAACAGTTCCGGCTCTACAATCGACATTAGCATAACAAGCGTGAAGCCAATCAATGCCAAGGATCAAATCAAAATCATTCATCTCTAACACAACCAAATCAATAATAGTATACATATAATGAATTGACACTACACAAGCTCTATAGACTCTCTCAACTCGACGGACTCACCCACGGGAGTAGAAACATCAAAGGGTTTAAGAAAACTCTCAGGGATCCTATAAAATCTATTGGCCACGTAAGAAGTTACAAAATATAGTGCGGCACTAGGATCCATCAACACATAACAATCAATAGAAAAGACTCGAATCATACCCATCATACCATATGGGGAGTTCTCCTAATCATGTCGACTACCCATGGTAGACAAATAGTTTATAGCTCCGGTTGTACCTAACGTAGTACCTCTCTATCTTCTTTCAGTTGGCGGGGCTGGTGCAGAAGATTGAGCCCAGTCAGCTCACTTTGGAAAGTCTCTCTTATAGTGATCTACTTGGCCACACTTGTATAATACATCATTCCCCTCATGGCATTTCCCCAAGTCCAATTTACCACACTTGCCACATGTTGTCTTACCCAGTGAACCTTGAGCCACATTGTCTTGTAACTAAGATCCATGGGCTCCAACATTCTGGGACCTCTGCTCATTCCTGTTCTTGGGCGTTGTCACTAGCTGATAATGGTGTTGGAAATCGACTACTATTACCCCTTTTACCAACCTCATGGCTGGATGTTTTTCCTTTCTTGCTTCTGAACTCCTATTTATCATGTTTCCTGTCCTCATCAACTTGTTGCACAAAACTCATCAATCTCCCTATATCCATGTGACTCACAAGCATTCCTCCCCTCCTATCCCTCTTTGGCCCTATATTCAACCCATCAATATACATCCCCATTCTGTCCCTTATATCAACAACCATGTCTGGAACATATCGATGCAAAGTCACAGAGCCCTATTTTATCTTCAAGAACTCTCTTACCTTAACCTCTCTTCATTCTCTTAGGAAGAAGTGCCCCACGAAAGTTTCCTCAGACATTGCACAAGTCAGCATTATGGCATCCTCTCCTTTACCCTTCTTCCATTGATCATACCAAAGTCTGGCCACACCCTTGAGTTGGTAAGCAACCAGTTCCGCTCTGTCAGCATCAACCACATACATCACTTGGAATACTTTCTGAAGCTCCTCCACGTAGTTCTCAGGATCCTCAGTGGATACAGACCTTGTGAACTTAGGCGGATTCATCCGCAAGAATTACCGGACGCTAGATCTGTCATAGGCATCCTGTCGACCCGCTCCCTGTCTCGCAGCAGGTGCTATGATAGCCTAGGCTAGAGTTTTTATAGCCTAGCGTAGCTCAGTATTAGAGACCTTATCTTGTGGGGGCTACTCTACAGGGATAGCTGGGTTCAAGAGCTCCTGATGCCCTTAAGGCTCAAGTGGGTTGACGATCTGTCTGGCTGAATATCCTCTATCTCTGATGGCTCTTTCGGGAGGCATGATCACAATTCCACGGCGCACAAAGAATGAATTAGAATAGGATTTTCATAGAGAATAACTCCATCGCATAATTCAGAACATGAAAGAAGTTAAACAATTCCTACTGTCCAATAGCCTCCTTCTTATCATGTGTGGTCGACAACACACCCATAAAAAAGACTCTACTAGACATAACTTCATAGACTCTCTAGGACACTTGAACTCGTGCTCTGATACCAAGTTTGTCACGCCCCGTGAGGGGACCCAAGACGTGGTCGACACTCAGAGACTATTGCTAGTCCCCAAGCGAACCACTTGGCCTCACGCATTCATTCATTTACATTCAACTAATCAGCGGAAGACAAAAGAAAAGTAAATAGGCACATTGATGTGCTGTCAAAATACAACACATTTGATGTCTAAAACAAGGAATTTTGTGAGTTCTTAATGCGACTTTATGGTTTTTATGTGTTTTTGTTTTTATTGCAGAAAATGTAGGTTTGCGTGATTTTGGAGAAAAATTGTAGATTTTGCTGAAGTGCAGAACATACGAGTTCACCTACGAGTCGTAGCCTAAGCAACGAGTCGTACGGTGATCTCACATCTAGAAACAGATAGAAAAAATCAAATATCTGCAAAGTGGAAACCAGCTTTACGAGGCCACCCTATGAGTTGTAGGTCTCAATACGACTCGTATAGGTAGAATCGTAGTAGGAAACAGAGAGCCAAAACTTTGGACCAAAAACTGAAGGCCTAGACTACGAGAGGAGCATATGAATTGTAGCCGAAGCAACGACTCGTACCATTGGATCGTACTAGTTGAGTCCAAAATGCCAAACACCTAATACGAGACCCCAATTATGACTCATAGGTCACCCTACGAGTCGTACCTACAAGACGTACCAGCTGCCAATGTCTTTTTAGTGTAATTTTTAGGGCTAAATGTCTAATTGCTATAAATACTTTAAGTTAGGGTTTTATTTAGGGAACTCCCAGATTGTGAACATTAAAGGTGCCTTTGAATATTCTCCCAAGATTATTTTAGGATTTTAGTATAGATTTTCATTTTCTCTTGAAAAACCTACTGTTGGGGATTACAAAATCTTGCTTTGTACCTATTATCAATTTATCAACCTTGTGGTTTGCATTTGCATTTTTGTTGGTTTTGCCTTAGCCATGAGTAGCTAAGCACCCAAAACTTGGGGTGTTAGGAACTATGGGTAGTCGACTTGAGATGACCTAGGTCTATTGCATTTCCGCGATTGGGGATTTTCATGTATTGCTT
>JAPFFP010000012.1:12542562-12571066 GCA_026153255.1 Solanum medicagineum | reverse complement strand
GACTATCGACATCAGTAAAAATTATGAGGCAACATCAACAATAAGGAGACCTACTGTATGCAAATATAATAAATTGTGAATAAAAGGAGCACATCATCTTTCCACGTTATATAACCTGAAGTGATCTAAAATTCGAATTCTCTTTAGGCGATGTAACCACTACTAGACTAGCAAGAACCACCACCACTCATTAACAAGAGAACAAAGATCCCACCATGGCCCACATATAGCAACCAGGAGACAAATCAAAAATACTGAGCAACAAGCAAACGCTATAGAGGAAAGCAGACAATTAGCCACCTTCAATACTCGAATCTAGGATTTGTATATGATTTTAAGTTTTTAACTTACAGCTAGTAGAAGAGAATTGTGGATTACACCTATGAATTGATCATCGGTCTATAGGCAGTCGCCACACATCAAAAGCTACCTCTTGCCAAACGCTTGCAATCTCAAAGAGTTACGACTTACGAGAGCAGGAGGTTTCTTAATCTCAGAAAGTAGGGTTTTAAGTGAAACTTGAATTTACATTTACAATTTAACCCTTGAGACTAAGGCAAAGGAAGCATTAATTGCTTTACACCATGGTTTTATATAAAAATTTTAAGAATGAACAATATAAATTAATCTAAAATAAAATTATATATATATATATATATATTTTTATCGGTCTGGGTGGATGGATGGGTGGTTTCTCACACCGGACCGCCCATCTACCCGTTATTTATCGGTTCCAAAAAATTGGAACCGTGCACTTGACCGATTCCCTCGGAAACCGTCGGTTCTTGGGCGGTCCGGTCCGGTTTTGGGCGGTCCAGGTGGTTCCCAAACCCGTTGCACACCCCTACTAAATAAAGCAAACTCTAAAGCCATATGCTGAGCTCCTTAAGTTCTATAGGGGTCATATGATATGGGGAATAGATATAGGCTTAGTGACCAACTTAACCTCTATCACAAAATCAACCTCTCGCTCAGGCGGCAACCCAGGATAGTCTGCAAGAAAAGCATAAGGAAACTCATAGACAACAGGCACAGACTCCACAATAGGAGCCTCCACAATCACATCATAAACATGGGCTAACTAAGCCAAACACCTTGCATATATCAATCTCTGAGCCTAAATGTATGATATAATACCCATCAATACCCGACTCACTGACGCCTGCCAAACCACTAGAGACATCCATGGTATCGCCAAGGTGACTGTCTTGGCATAGCAATCTAAGACAACATGATGTAGGGCTAACCAATCCATACCAAAGAATAAGATCAGGATTCAGCATATCAAGTAGCATCAAATCATCCCATGTATCAAATCCCTAAAGAGTAATTGCACAACCTTTGCATACCCAATCTATCACAAGTGAATCCCCCAAGGGAGTCGATACCCAAACCTAGGAGGAAAGAGGCACAGGAGTCATACCAAAGCGGGAAGCATAATATACTGACACATAGGAGAACGTAGAACCTGGATCAAACAAGGTTGAACTAGCTGCTAGCATACAATAATCATACTTGTGATGGCCTCATCAGAAGCCTCAGCCTCCACTCATGCAGGAGTGGCATAAAATTTTACTTATTGGCCTCCCCCTCGAACATTAGCTCTGCCCCGGACTCTACCGCCCTTGGTGGGCCCTTTGGAAACCTATTGAAAGCTCTAATGGTCTCCATGATATCTATACTATTCATCCCTGTGACCTCGATCCTAACCCTTGCCCTAACTGGGTAGGCTGTGGGGCGGCAAGTGCTGCTCTATGAGCTCAACAGTCTCTGAGCAACTGGTATTATTCCCTACACCTTAAACAACCTAATGTAACCATGTCTTAATGGTCACGACCATACTGCCCTGACCAAATACCCTGGAAGCTTGACTACTTTTGGAGGGTGACACAACTAGACCTGATGAAGTAAAGTCACTCTCACTCTATCTAAGCTCGGTAAGATAAGAGGAACCACCCCAACTTGAAGTACTTAGACCTTCATGGCTACCCACAGAAATCTGCAGCAATGCCTAAAATGGTTGGTTCGTCTGACCCTACTGACTACTCCTCGAAAGCCTATCACTCAGCACCCAAAACCTTGATCGAGAACTACCGAACTCTCCCTCATGTCTAATCTTCTTGTCATTACCCCTACTCCTCGAGACTAATCTGCTCCAGAGAATGAATATGACTAATGATATCCAAAAATGATTGACCTAATGTCACTAGAACATGTATACTCATCCTCAGTTGAGGCCTCAGCCCTCGCTCAAAGTAACAAATTTTCTCTTTCTTGGAGGGAAAGATAATTACAACATATCGATAGAGATCCAAGAATCTAACCTCAAACTATCACACGATCATCTTTCCCTACTCAGATCGCACAAACTCATCCCAATGCCTTCCCTGAAACTCTTGGGTATAAATCTAGTCATAAAGGCCTCTGTAAACTCTGCCCAAGTCACTAGCTCGAGGTTTGTTGGGTTGGTGTCTTTGTAGGTCAGTCACCACTGTCTGGTGGTCCCATCTAGCTACAAAGCAGTAAACTCCACACCTTAGGACTAACAGTTGCAAAGCCTGTGAACCTTCCATACATACTGTTAGGAACTCTTGTGCATCCTCACTTGTAGCTCTCTAAAATCTCGACGGGGCCACCTCAGAAAGTATCCAAGTAGTCATTGGTCCTAAAATGGTACAACTCCGTCTGGCTGGGGCAGAACCTGTGAAGCAGCAGGCTCTGCGAGTGCCTGTACTTGAGGAGCTAGAGTTGGTTCCACACCCTGCTCTAGCGCTCCAAGCCCTGCTAAGAACTGTCTAATGTCGGCTACACCTCTAGTGTGACTGCAAAGGCGGCCAAGGGAGCTGGTACCTCTAGCTGCGGTAAAGCTAGGGTATCTAGTCTTTGGTTAATGGGCTCGAGAGACTGCTCCCTATCCGGTACTGACGGTGCAGCCCTAGCTCAGCCCTGAGTACCCTCCCTACACATCATATCTGCTAAAAAGAACAAAGTCAAATTCCTAGAAATTAAAGGACCGTTGACAATATGACACAACAAGATTCAATAACACCAAAACTTTTCTAAACATCCCGAAGCCTCCTGGGGATAAGCCACGAATATCTCCATACCCATCTATAGGACTCTACTAGATGGTAGCTTTGCACAGCTAAGTCCACTGAACCTTAAGTTCTAATACCAACTTGTCATGACTCAGTTCCAATCATGATAGCGCTTGTTAGATTCCATCTATAGGCAAGAAAATTACTGAACCCTAGGGTACCTTTCCTGAATCTTTAGTCACAACCATAATAGATACAACAACATAAATAAACACAACCTACTTAGAACCTGAAAGACAACTGTACAGAGTCCATCCATAGAATGATTTCAAAAAGTCTAAAATTTTTGTAAGTGTCAACTAGAACCACAAGGAACATCTATGCACCGTAGAACCTTCTATAGATCATAGAAGTCCCTTCATGGCTAGTAACAGTGACACTGTTCTCAAGCTTTTCATAGGATTTTCAAAGTTATTCAAAGTAGGACATTTTAGGGGATGTTAAAATTGTAAAGGGTCGAAGTCGAGTAGAAAAGAAGGGAGGTTAATTTTGTTTCTTTTAAAGGGAGTAGCTTAGATTGAAATTAGTTTAATGAATACTAAGGGCGAGGATTTATCCATGTTAGTGGGGTGGCTATCATATTATAACCACCCATGTCTAAGAGACTGGGAGTATATGAAATGTGGTATTTTTCTCACCTATTTTATTTTCTCTCTCGTCTAGATTCTCTTTTCATCTCTTTTAGTTCTTCTTCTTTCTCCTCTAATTCCCTTTTCTTCTTCTTCTTCATCAATCAGGTTTTCAAGAACAATGGAATACTAATTAGTTCCCAATCCAATTTGTTACTTTAAGTTTTAGATTGTAATAACTTTCGATTCAATTTTAGTTCAGTTTGATGAAATCTAGAAAATTATCCCAAATTATATTATGTTGATTAATTATATTACTTTTGGTGATAAAACAAGATTGACTTTGAAAATTCATATCAAATCAGCAATTAAATGACCTGTGAGCGTGAAAGTGGTTGAGGGTACTCATATGAAGGTGTTAGATGAAAAACTTGCTTGTTACGATGAGCATCTAACTAAATTGTTGAATAATCAGCAAATTGTTTGGAACACCCAAACTAGGATCAATGGTACACTTGAACTTATCTTAGATTAGCTTACTATTTTGGAAAGGCCCTTAATAGGGCTCCTGCGAAGAAACTTCCTGGTGGTGAATTGTCACCTATTCCGATATAGGACTATAGGCAACCTAGGCTTCAAGTTATGCCTTCGCCTAAGTAGAAGTTACTATCTTTTGAGGGTCATGACCCTAAGGTGTGGACTGTAAGTGTGTGAGGTATGCGAACCTCTACAGACCCCTGAAAATCAAAAACTTGAAGTTTTTGCTCTTTATCTGAATGGACTTGTTGAGAACTGGTGTTATTCCTTGGTGTCTAGCATTGGAGTACTTGGCTAGTTTGAGTTTAAAAAAAAGAAACTTTACAACAGATCTAGGGAAGAATAACTAGAAGATATAGTCGAGAAGTTCAATAAATTGAGCCAAACTAGTATGGTGGATGAATTTCTACGAAGGTTCAAAGAGTTGAAAGCACAAATTATCATCAAGAATCCAACTTTAATTGAAGCACATTTTCTATCCAGCTTTATAGGGGATTTAAATGAAGAAGTTAAGCTTTCATTGAAGATGTCTTAACCAACTACCCTCAAAGGTTCTATTGAGAAGTTCCTATGTAGGAGAAGGCGATTGTGGCTATTCAAAAGAGACACAAGCCTATTCCAAAACTCCACCCTATGGTGAATCATGCTACTACTTCTACGTCCAATGTTACTTCTACTTCTAGGAACACTCCTTTAAGGATTAGTCTATAGGTGAATGAGTATAGGAAGAGCAACCATCATTGTTTATGATGTCGAGAGAAGTATGCTCAAGGACATCAATATCCAAAGAAGCAGTTGAACTATTAGAAGGGTGTGAGTTAGTATTGTCCTCTTGCATTGGGTAAAGGTGATCAGAAATCTATTACTTTGGAGGCCAGTACAAAATTCTTTGAATTACCACTAAATGTGGTAATTAAAGGTGATTCTGAACATGCAATAGTTGAAATGGTGTGTGATCATGCTCAAGATACGCCTCTTTTTGAAGTAAAAGCAATCGTCAAAGTAATACATCTATCCAAGGTTAGGGTCGAATCCCACAGGGAATACGAGACTTTTGCAATGATTCACCAATAATCAATTTAAAACATCAACTACTCAATCCTCTAAAAAGGGGGGGTAGGTTTGCAATGATCGATAGAAAATTGGACTAGACTAACTAAAATTGGAAGATAAACAATAATGGAGAGCAACTTGGGGTATTATGTTCCCCATGATTCACTAACTGAACTTCCCTGGATTTTACAGTTCTCAACTAGAATATTGCATGTGCGACGGTAATTTAGATTCTTCCAACCCTTTGGTCAAAGGTAAAGGTCGAATTTCACTATGGAACTAAGCCCATCTCCATAGTGTGCTCAACTAACCATTACCCATAGTCCCAGCCAACCTCCCTTTGGTCGAGTTCGGTTAATTAGACGAGAACACATCATCGAATCTTGTTAGTCATTCTCTTTTCCTATTCATTACCACCTGGATCGGGAAGGTAATACCACGCAAGTTCTAATGTTGGCCACCACTAGAAAAGATTCAAAATTAAGAGAAATGATTAATATATGCAAATATCCATTCTAAGAATTGCAAATAATCCAGATTTTCTAAGTTAGATTCTCATGGTTCTTACAACCCCAAGTTGTGGGTTTAGCTACTCATATCTAGGGCAAATAATGAAACAATGAATAGAGAAGACATAGTTAATCACTTACTCAAGAAGATTGAAGAACAAGAAAACCCGATATATATCGAGAATCACAAGATTGAAAGTTGAATTTAATCCACAAGTGAATCTCTTCTCCAAAATGTAGTCTCCAAAGATAAACCCTAAAAAATACTCTAAAATTTCGTGCTTTCTATGTGTCTCTCTACTCTCTACTGAAAAACTTCAAAAAATATTATAAATGACCTAGTATTTTCTATTTATAGTATTTACAAACAAGTCACTAAATTAATAAAAAAACTGATTGGCGCCTGATACGAGTCACAGTTATGACTAGTAACTCAGGTTACAAGTCGTAATCGAGCTCTCATGGTCAGCCTCCTGCATCTTGGACTTCACTGGAATGAAGCACCTTCAAGAGTCACAGTCTAAGCTATGACTTGTATCAACTTCTCGTAGTCCACATTTGCATCACTTGGTCTAAGTCTAATCAATAATGGAAATCACTACGAGACATCCTTTTTTACGACCCGTAGATGGAACTACGACTTGTAACTGGGTCTCGTGTGGCTGAACTTCAGTTTTGCTCCAACACGAGAATCCTCCATGAGATCAACTCTATGATTCATAAAGGGCCTCATATGTCCTCAAAAATCAACAAAACCTGCAACTTTCCCTAAAATTGCGCCAACCTGCTTTTCCCGTAAAAATAAACATAAAAACACATAAAAATCATAAAAGTCGCATTGAGAACACACAAAATCCTAAGTTTTAGGCACCAAATGTGTTGTATTTTGACAACACATCAGTATGATGAAGTGCATCATCTACACATAGTGGAAAACTTAATTCAATATTAGAGAAAGGTACCATTAAGCACAAGGATCTTACTGTGCTCATAGACTCTGCGAGTACCTATAATTTCATGGATGCTCACACTATCAAGAGACTAGTTACCAAGTTAGCTACTCACCCCCTCCCCTAATGTAAGCAACAATATCAAATGTTAACTATTTGACGTGCACCTCTTCTTGTTTAGGATTCCAATGGAGAATGCATGGTAGGACATTCCAAGAAAATCTATTCATAATTCCACTAGGTGGTTATGATCTTGCTCTACGAAATGATTGGATGAAAAAGAGAAATTGTGTCACTATTGGGAGAAAGAGTAATAAGATTGTGTTGAAGGGCATTTCTAAAAAAGGAAAGCTTAGAAAGATCAATAGTGGTGCTATGAGTAAGTTGCTTAAAAAGGGGAATGCTCTACTTGCCCATTGATTCATCATGGCCAATGCAGTGGATCAGTGTTAAGAGCCAGAGGATATTCTTTAGGTGTTAGACCAGTCTGTTGATTTATTCTCTGAGCCTAAATCCTTACCTTCTGTCAAATCTTTACATCACAGGATTAATTTAAACCCTGGGTACAACTCAGTGAGCTTAAGGCCGTATAGATATAATTACTTCCAAAAAGATGTGCTGAAATGACAAGTCACAGAGATGTTAAATAATGAAATTATCATACCTAATCTGTCCCCCTTCTCTTCCCCCAACCTTGTTAGTTAGGAAAAAGGATGGAACCTAGAGATTTTGTGTTGATTATTGAGGTTTAAATGATATTACTATTACAGAGAAGCATCCAATTCCCATTGTGGATGATTTGCTAGATCAGTTGCATGGGTCTATAATTTTTTCCAAGGTTTATTTCAGAGTTGGATATCACCAAATTAGGATGAAGAATTAGGATGTGTATAAGACTACATTCAGGACTCATTTGGAGCAATATAAATTTAGAGTTATGCCCTTTGGACTAACAAATGCCCCTGCCACATTTGAAGCTTTGATGAATCAAATTTTTCAACCTTTTATTTGGAGTTTTGTCTTGATATTCTTTGATGACATTCTCATTTATAGTCTTACACTTGAACATCATGTACAACATATCTTAGCTGTTTTTCAGACATTGAAAAAGCATTCCTTGTTTGAAAAAAGATCCAAATGCTCATATGGATAGCCACTGATAGAGTACTTAAGTCATATCATCACAAAAGACGGAGTAGCTACTAACCCAAGTAATATTCAAGCCAGGGTGGAGTGGCCTAGGCTACGCTCAGTGAAAGATCTTAGAGAGTTTTTGGGTTTAACAGGTTAGTATAGAAAATATGTTCCTCACCATGAAGCTATCTATAGACCCCTAACTCATTTACTTAAGAAGGAGGCATTCCAATGGAGTGTAGAATCAAAATAAGCTTTTAATGCTCTTAAAATTTCTATATCATTTACCCTTATGTTAGGCCTATTTGATTACTCAAGAATTTATTGTGGAAACTGATGCAAGCTATGGGGGTATTGGTGTTGTTCTCATGTAAAAAGGTAGACCTATAGCTTACTTTAGTAAGGTTTTAACACCTAAACATAGGGGCAAGTTGATTTGTGAGAATGAGTATATGGCCCTTCCGAATGCATAGATAAATGGAGACACCACCTCCAATTCAAGTGTTTTGTAGTTAGAATTGACCATTATAGCTTGAAATGTCTTTTTGAGCAAAGAGTCACTTCATCCATCTAACAAAAGGGCCTTACAAAATTAATGGGGGTAGACTAAAAATGCAATATAAAATGGGCGCTGAGAATAGGGTTATTGATGCCCTTTCAAGGCAGAAGGAGGGTGTAGATGATATTGTCATGCAAGAGATGAGTCGGTTAATGACAATTAGCACCACCACTCCTATGTGGATGCAAGAAGTGGCCTATAGCTATGAGGGTGATCGACAAGCTTAAAGTTGTTAGTTCAAACTACTATTGGATAGCAAGGTCCTAGCCTATGGCGTTTTGAGTAATGGGAGAAAAGGTGTATGTGGTACGTAATGGAGACCACAGGCTTCAACTGATCATTAAATTTTATGATTCCCCTTTAGGAGGCCACTCAGGTCAGTTGGGAACCTTAAAAAGGCTATCAGAGGTATTCTACTGGACAAAGATGAAACAAAAGGTGATACAATTTATAACTTCATGTGATTTCTACTATAGGAACAAGGATGAGAATGTGCCCTACCCTGGGCTTTTATAGCTTCTACCAATCCCTAATCAAGCTTGGCACCATATTAGCATGAATTTCATAGACAGTTTAAAAATAGGGACGTCATACAAGGATGAGAATGTGCCCTACCCTGGGCTTTTATAGCCTCAAGCTTGGCGCCATATTGGTATGGATTTCATAGAGGGGTAAGCAAAGTCTAAATATAGGGACATCATACTTGTGGTGGATAGGATGACCAAGTATGCTCACTTCATTGCACTTTCACATTCATATAATGTTGTCACTGTAGCTAATGTGTTTTGGGAAAGGATATACTGCTTGCATGGAGTTCCTGAGTCTATCTTATTAATAGAAACAATTTTGCTAGCAACTTTTGGCAATCCTTCTTCAAGCTATTGTGTACACAACTGAACTATAGTACAGCAAATCACTCTCAAAGTGATGACTAAATAGAGAGGGTGAATAGATGCTTGGAAAATTACTTGAGGTGTATAACTGCCAACAGACTGACTAAATGGATACGAGTTGACTGCAACTGAATGGTGGTACAACATGAATTTTGGCACTACTCTAAAATGCACACCTGTTGAAGCTTTATATGGTTACACTCTCCACCTCAGGTGTCAATTAGTCCTCTACTTGAAACCATGGATCCTGCAACTGATTGATGCAGTAAAGTGGAGGCAATAATTGCTTCAACTATTGAAGGATAACATTAGTAAATCACAGGAAAGAATGAAGTTCTATGTAGACAATAAGAAATCCAAAGGAGAATTTGAGGCGAATGACTTGGTCTACCCCAAATTACAACCATACAGACAATCTTCTGTTGCTTTGAGGAAGCATTTAAAGCTAAGCTCCAAATATTATGGACCTACAGAGGGAATGGTAAGGTTGTTACTGTAGCCTACAAATTGGAGCTTCACTCTAATTCTTAAAAAAATAAAAGAAAAAAGTGGGTGACAAAACAGTAGTTCAGACTATTTTGCCTACTACTAGAGAAGATGGTCAATTTCAGGTCAAGCGAGTGGCTATTCTTCAGAGACAAAAGGTTAAGAGAAATAAGTGCAACGGTCTAATTTTCCTCCGAAAGATGCAGGATTATTAGTTCCTTCTGACAAAGTTTCCAGGGTTTGGTTGTTGATCCTTGAAGTCAAAGATGGATTCATGTGAGCTGAGGGAAGAATAAATAAACATAGTTGTAGACGATCAAAGTTGAGTAAAGGAAGGGAGGCTAATTTCGTTCCTTTAAAATGGAAGGGCTGTGATCGAAATTAGTTTAATGAATAGTAAGGGCAAGGATTAAGGCCATGTCAACAAGGCAGTTGTCACCCATGTTTCGAAGAGTGGAGAGTGTGTGAAACGTGGTATTTTTCTTGCCTCTCCTCTCCTCTGAATCCCTTTTGTTCTTCTTCCATCAAGTTACCAACAACAATTGAGAACTAAGTAGTTCGCTATCCAATTTATACTTCCAGTTTTAGATGGTAATAACTTTCGGTTCAATTCTAATTTAGTTCGATGAAATTTAGAAAATTATCCGAAATTATGTTAGTGTTGATTATTCTCTTAGTTTTGGTGATAAAACAAGATTTGACTTTGACAAAAATGATTGTTTCATTCACTGGTATGCATCCAATTCACATGTAATGTACATGTTACAATATACATGGATCAACTACTTGGATTTCTGTTTGTATATTATGAGATTTGTTACGCAATAAAGAAACTTTGAATTATTACATAGTCTCTTCATTGGGAATTATATAGATCACAGTCTGGAACCTTGATCTGCTTGAGAAAATTGCTGCCTCAATACCCTTCTCATGACTTTATTTGTTGCTGTTCTTGGAAGGGTAGGGAGAGGAATAATACTGGAAACCTGCACATTTTGTATATATATATATATTTATATATATATATATTTAGATGAGACAAGATCTCCTAACGAACTTACAACCTTTCAGGCCTATGCTATACCTTGAACAATGGATTCAACTTCTTTTGCAAAGCCGTGTTGAAAGAAATCATCAAATAGACCAACTTGTGCTCCAAGTTATTTGAATCCTTGAACACGACTGCAATTACCAATTTCTCAGGCCCACTACCAGTTGGTGGTACTCCAACTGCTGCTGTCTCTAGTATATTTTCATCTACTGCATTGCATACACGTTCAATCTCAAGTGAACTCACCTGACAATACAGAATAACACAACTCTTAGGAATGGAAGCAATACAGTATAGAGAAATGCATGGCAATTCAAATTCCCATTCATATTCAAAACTCAGATCTTAATACTAAACAGATACTGTCAGATTCAATTTTCAGGGCTAAATGCAGACCTTTATGCCCCCTAGGTTCATTGTATCATCTGCACGACCATGTGCATGGTAATATCCTTTTGAAGTACGTTCAAACACATCCCCGTGTCTTCTTAGAATCTGCAATACAAATAGTGCCAAACAAGATATTAGTAAAACTGAAATAGCTTATACTATGGGATAATAAAATGCATTACCTTTCCTTTCAATACAGGCATTCCTTTGAAGTAGATCTCATAGTGGTCCGCGTTCAGCAGTGTACTTGAAGCTCCAAACATGAGAGGACTAAGGGCCAATTCACCAATCCCAGGAACATCTGATGGCTGTGCAAAAGGAAAAATACTAGTGGTAAAATGTCCAAACTAGTGAAGGAAATGAGCTATTGTCTCCTACTGGTTATGGGAATTCTCTCCTCATGAGCTAGCTAATGGGATTATTTATCCTCAAGTTTCATCTTTGTAAACATGGTATCTGAATCAGGCCTATTCCTATTCTTGGTTCACCCAATTTTTTGGCCTTATATTATACTGTCCAGTCAAGGGCATGCAAGGAGGGGGGGATTAAGTTCCCTACATTGGTTGAGGGAACTAATGTTGTCTCCTTATAAGGTCTTGGGAAAACCTGATGGGGCCAAAGCTTCATCAAGCCATTTACTATAAGCCAAACAAAGGGAGTTCAAGGACGTTAAAAGTTTGTTCATGAAGACAAAAGATATGATTGGGGTTATGGAGAAGTGAAGCTGAAGGAAATAAAATCTTAAATTGGATCCCACAAAGCTTTTTTGAACTGCCGATGCAGCACCAGAATTTTCTGGTGTAGAGTATCGTGTCCTCCTGTAACAACCCTTGTAGTTGTTTTGGCTTCCCATAGCTTCAGTATGGTATATGTGGTCTTTGGGTTCATTTTGGAAGGGTGGAAAGTTGGAAAGTTTGACCAAAATCAACATAGAAGATGGGGTCAGAATGGAATCCGAGAGTTTCTTTAGGTCTAGAGGGATTGTTGAGCTAGTTGGCTCTTATCTTCAGGTCCCGGTGCTTTCGAATGTGGGTCATCAGTTGAAAAGTTCGGAAATTTAAAAGTCAAAGAACTGACCTTGGTCAACATTCGGTCAAGATGACCACTGATTAGTGTTTTGATGATTCCAACATGTTCAAGGCATGTTGTTTTATAATCTATTTGCACATTAGATTTGTGCCTAGGAGGCTCTAGATAGATTTTGAACATTACAAGTTCTTTGGCCTTATTAAGGCATAAAATATGTAATGACTCAAAGGTCCAGTTTTAGTTCTAAAGATGGAAAAATTATTTGGGACTTCTGAAATTTTGAGCATGAAATATAGGATTGATCTGAAAAGTTTGGTGTGATTTTGGTATGTCGAGATCGGTATTTTATCGAGAAACATGAAATAATTGTTTAACGAATAAAATGGTCTCAGAAAACAAATGAGCACGAAATTGAGTTTTGATTGAACGAGTAGATCTGTATAATCATTTAAGATTCATAGAAAAAAGAATCGGTTCATTTTGAGGTCGTATGAGGGAATCACGGTCATTTTAGTGAAAATATAAATTCTTGGTGCAAAAGGTGTTGGTGTGGACCTTTTAGACCAAAATTCATACTTTTAGCAATGGGAGAATGACTTTACCTACCGATTTCTTTTTATATGCTTAAATAGTGTCAGAGCTTTACTTAGTATTTTAAGCATATTTAGAGTTTTAGAGCTCGGAAAGTGGTTTTCACATCATTCTTCTTAGTTTAATGAGGGGCAAGGATTTTTGTCCTTTTCTGGTATTTTTCATGATTTCTTCAGCTGATTTTTGGTTTCATCTGCGAGCTCATTAGAGAAAATTGGGGGATTTTGCCCTGGATCTGATATTGTATTTCATATTTGAGGTCCTTATAATATGGGTAAACTGATTCTTAAAGAAAATTTCTGATTTGTTGATTATTTCATCATTTAAAACTACACATGAGCATGAAATATTGGGGATTTTGGACCTAAACTTAAGAAATCGTACTTTGATAATTTGAGGATCGTTTTGAACTCATTCTCGATGAAAATTCAAATTTGAGTTCCTTATCTTATGGTTTCTTTTATTTTCAAGTAAATTACAGTTTTTCCATAACTTCTTGGACCAGGAATATAAGTATAGCGATATGGGTGTCTATGGAAGTTTAGGTAGAAATTGTTTTGACAAGATTGGGCTCGTTTAGAAGCTCTACTTAAGGGTAAGGCTCTAATTTGACATTCTAGGCCTTGTTTAAGGAAAGTTGACTCTCTTTGGCTCTTTTCGAAGTTTAGTGTGTTGATTGACTATGTAATGAAAAATGGATACTGGGGTCCCGTATAAGTAAGATGATGAGCACTTATGCCGGCATCAACAACATGTTATGGATAGAAATCAGATATTAACAGTCTCATTAATCTATGATTGATATGTATGCTAGTAGTATGATAACCAATGTGGCTAGTTGTGCTTGATGATATGATATGCCGAGAAACATGATATGGAAATTTTACATACATTGTGATCATTTCACAACTAGAAGCAATTCATATATTTATTCATGATATCTTACCTGTTGTATCTGAGGCATTTTATTATATTTCATATGAGTTCACATGCATTGTATTTGTTAAATCAAATGGTTTTTCGGCAAGGGCCCATAGGATGTGGTGATTATCATGTATGGTGATATGGTACTCTCTAATGGCCTTTTGGGCAGGATATGGATAGAGTAGTAATATGATATTCTCCTATGGCCTTAGGGCAAGATCCGGAGGTGGTATATGAACCTCTTGAGTCCCACATGGGTCGTAGCTACAGTATGGCAGCAGGTATATCCAGGTTTCATTTTGGCCAGGTAGAAGGCCTGTACATCATATGTATGTATGATCTTGTTCATCTTTATATGGCATTGATATGGTGTGAACGTGATTGCGAATTATGAAAGTGGCTTACTTTCTCGTCTTGACTTCACTGTGATTTCAGATTACTTGGACTTGGTATCTATGTGATTCTTGTGGACATTAGCTTGCATGTGTCTTCCTTGAAATCAGTTGTATATGGGAAAGATAGCGAAACAGGGAAGTTTAGGGCCGACCCTCACCACTGCTTCAAATTTGGGCCGATCAACTATGTTACTGATTACACATGGATTTTGCACTCACCCTTGCTTTCTCATCACCATTGTCTGCAGGTTTTGAGCCTAGTTCCCATGGTCGGTGATTGGTAGTAGATTGAACTTTCACGCATGACTTCGAGGTAGTTGCTTGACTTGCAACTTCTAGATCTCCTCTATCTTCCCTTCTTTTATGTCGTTTTTATTTCCAATATTGTCTAGACAAAGATTGTAGTTCATGATTCATAGAGGTGTGTGTACCAGTGACATCAAATTTTGGGAGTCCATATATATTTCCATATTTTCTTATGAATTTTGTGATAAAGGCTGAATTATGTATTATTTCCGATTTATTTAGTATTTTCTTATATTTGTGCTTCAACTTATGATCATGTGTTTTGGGTTGCTTACCTATCAATGGGTTAGAAGGTGCCATCACATCCTGGTTTCTGGGTCGCGACATGTCCGCAGACGCTATTCCGCATTACAGAGAATCTAGGCCTAACAGAAGCCAGAGATCATGACAAGAAGTCTGCTTAAGCGGAAGGTGCGGAAGGTGTTGACTTTGACAAGGTTCATAATCATGCCTTAGAGTCCACTATCCCAAAGGAAGTTGACCCAAGACTAAACTGTGATTGCGCCCTAACATACAAAATCACCAGCTGGAGATATTTTAGATTCTTTGTTTTTTTTTTAGAAAAGGTTAACTTTATTTTATTTCAAAAGCTTCATCATCTAAGCAATGATGAATGGAAACTTACATCCCACCTCAACGGTACATTACAAGTTTCCTATGAGATCTACTAAATCTATTGTCTCCCCTATCACACTACCTTTCCACTAAAAAAACAAAAGACTTTGTACAATTCATTCTAATTCTCTATAAATTAGTTCTTTTCCCTTCAAAGCATCTTGAGTTCCTTTCTTTCCATAGAGTTCACCAAATACAGGCAGGAATGGTATTCCACTAGTGGCCTTCCTTATGTCTGCTCCAAATCCCTTTCCAGCTGCTTAGTAGCTCCTTTGTTGTGCCAGGCATCACCCAATTGACTCCCAATATAGCCAAAAACATGTTCCATAAATTCTTTGTTGCTTTACAATGGAGGAATAGATGATCATTTGCTTCAACTTCCTTCTCACACATAACACACCTGGAACTGATCTGTCATCCTTACTTTTGTAGTACTTCATGAGTCAAACAAGCCTCCCTACATACCAACCAAGCAAAACAGGCAACCTTAGGTAGACTTCTAGACTTCCAGCTTTCAGGGCTATATGTCTGGTCTAGGCTGCAAGGTGTTGAGCTTCCAGTAACAGGATTTCATAGAAAACACACCTTTTCTTTGAATTTTCAATCTCAGTGTCGGGTCTCAAAGATAAACCTGAAAGTGAATGAAGCACTTCCATAGTCTTGCAACTTCCCCAATCTCCCTGTCATTCAAATCTCTTCTAAAGGCTAGATAACACCCCTGTGGGTTCCAAGCTTGAGCCATACTAGCCTCCCTTCGTAGACTTATGGAATAAAGTTGTGGGAAGGAGTCTCTTAAACTGCCTTCTCCAACCCATACTTCTATCCAAAAGTTTGTTTTCAAACCATTACCAACATTAATAGAGATGTTCTTATTGAAACACTCCCATAGCCTTCTTATTGTTTTCCAAACACTACACCCATAAGTACCCATGGCTTCCTTGGTTGTCCATTGAGAGAGTAAACCATATTTCCCTTCTATGAACCTTCTCCAAATAGTTCTTTCTTCTGTGCCGAATCTCCATAACATTTCTGCAAAAGATCATTATTTTGCTTGCTGAGGTTCCTTAAATTCAGCCCCCCTTGCTGGATGTTTAGGGTCAAGACATCCCATTTGACTAGGTTGTATCCTTTCTTTTCCTTCTTTCCTTGCCATTAAAAGTACCTCACCCTATTGATTTTCTTCTCAATTCTCTTAGGTATGGGAAAAGGCTCATCTTGTATGTTAGCAAACTATCCAGAACAGATTTGATTAGAGTTAATCTACCTCCTAGAGAAAGGTATTGACTTTTCCACCTAGACAATTTTTTCTCACATCTTTCCAGTACCCCATTCCATTCTAACTCCTTATTCTTGGCCTCTAATAGAAGCCCCAAGTATTTAGTTAGGAGTGAGTCCATCTGGCAACCCAAAACTTCAGTCAACTCCTGAAGGTTCCCAACCTGGTTAATGGGAAAGATTAAACTTTTATCCCAATTCACATGAAGCCTAGAGAGCCCTTCAAAGATTACTAGGATGTCCCTTAGGTGTTTCACCTGATCTGGTTCAGCATCACAAAATATTAAAGCATCATAAAAAAGATGAGATATTTCTAAGTATTCTCCTCTGCATGTCAGAGTACTAAATCCTCTCACCCATCTGTTTGCCTTTGCAATCTTGATCATCTAATTCAACCCCTCCATCACATTAAGGAACAGAAAAGGTGACAAAGGGTCCCCTTGTCTCGGGCCCTTTTGAGATTGAAATAACCCTTCTGTATTGCCATTTATAATCAGAGAGAACCTTACAGTTGACATGCAGAAGCTGATCCACTTAATCCAGCTATTGTCAAAACCCATGTCTTTTAGAATTTTTACGAGGAAGTTCCAATGGATATGGTCATAAGCTTTTCCAATATCCAACTTACACATAATCCCTGGATTTTTAGACTTTATAAGCTTCTTTTAAGCCATAATATTAATTTCCTACTTCTTCAATTTACTAAAGTTAGATTACATTGATGTATGAACTAGGTGGGCACTAGACATAGTTGTTGATCAATTCCAACTTAGTGAGGAAGCAAAGGGGATTTGGTTATCTTTTTGATGGGTTCTATAGCTTAGGTGCTGGGGTTCTAGTGTAGAAGGTGACTCTGTGGCTTTTCAATCTAGTTATTATCTACTTTGTTGGATTTCCTTTGTCTTAATTCAATTTTTATCCTTTAAATTTTCTTGTTATTATTGATTACATCAAAACCAAACTTTACGAGCTAGCACTTGAGGTTGAGTTCAGGTCAATTTTCTTAACAATCAGCTTAAAATATGAGGAACCCCAACTGAAGTTGCAAGAGAACTGATCACATTTGGTGAAACACTCAACTATCACTAGCTTAAGAAGAACCTAATAGTTTAAGCATAAAATGCATCACACAATATTAATTGCAGTTTGATTGCTCTAGATAATACTATTGATGTTCCAAAGATAAGATTGTATAGTGCTTACTATAGGAAACCCATCATCGCCAAGAATATGAAGACTACATCCCATGACTGCTGTACTGAAAGCGGCTAAAGACTGGGGCTGCAACATTGACTCGGAGACAAAGGAGCCACCAATCTCTGTGCCACCGCAATACTCGATTATCGATTTATATCCAGCTTTTCTCATCAGCCAAATATATTCATCCACGCTAGATGCCTCAGCAGTTGAGCCAAAGCAACTATCATCATGTATGAAACAACATTAAGCCCAAGAAAGAGGAAAGAAACATAGACTTGAGCAGAATTGTTTAATGTGAACATGTATAGGTAACATATTTGTTTTCATGTAATATCAGTGTTTTAAAATATAAATTCAGTCAATTTGGAAGGAAATAGTAGGCAAGGAGATAAAGAAATATTAGTAAAACAAGGACAAAGATGCCAAAAGGGCTCCTGCTGAAACAAAAACATAATGAGAGAGTTGCTTAGAAACTACTGGATGGTCGACCAATCATAGCCATCAGGAGAATTTTCGCTTTCCAAGTCCTCACTATACTTGGAATCACCCCAAGCATAGTTACTTTAGCATCCTGGTTAGTTTGCAAGGGATATTTTTCATAAGCATAAAGAATTAAAGATATTCAAAATTTAAAAGATGTAGGTTTGCGGTGAATCAACTAAAACAATTTAAAATACCAGATCTATTAGAGATTGTGATGCCTTGATACGTTCACTTTTATTGGGTCAGTGAGAACCCACAGACTTAGCAATAACATTATAAAATTGTAAAATTGTACATGCAATAAAGTGTTCTCTTTCTACTCATCATTTTTTCCTTTTCATTTAAATCTACAAATTGAGATATTGATCCTATTTATTTTCTTGATAGTCCACCCTAAATATAGTCGCAAGGCTAATGCACGTAGGGATAGATAAAGACAGGTTCAAAAGACTCAAATAAATAGATAACAAATTAACATGATATTAGCTGACACAATTATCTCAAATGTATATAATTGCGATACAAAGTGATTTTTCACCGAGGTGTTCAACACGAAATAGGAAACCAAGAAAGTATAACGATGAAAGAAATTAACCTGTACAAACTTGGCAAAGCCAGAACCAAGGGGAGATCCATTATACAAGGCAATGGATGCCCCATTCAACAATGAAGCATAAACTAGCCAAGGTCCCATCATCCACCCAAGATTAGTGGGCCAAGCAATAACATCCCCTTTTTTAATATCCATATGGCACCACCCATCAACCGCTGCCTTGAAAGGCGTGAGGACAGTCCATGGAATTGCCTTCGGATCTCCTAGACTATTTCGGGTTTTAGTAGTGACCAATTATTCAATTGCTTCATTTGCATTACCTATTCAATGAATTCTTGATAATCAATTAGTAAACATAAAGAGGATATTGTACATTGCCCTTTCAGTTCAACAGTTGACATGACTACTAAATTATCTGTTCTTATTTAGAAAGAGGATATCTATATGTGAATGTAACAACCATATTGATGAGACTTATTCAAACCTTAATTTATTCTTAAAAAAAGGCTTCTACACTCGCTCACCTCCCCCCCGACCTTCCCCCAAAAAAGAAGGGGAAGTGTCGGTACCAAAAGAGAAACAAAACTGACAAGTTTTCCATGGAAACCCAAGAATCACACTAAACTGGGACACAACATCTGCATATCACTCTTGGCTTGCAGTTGTTGAATAGAGAAACATGTTGATGCTCTACAATCATGGGATCTTTCTTGTAAGGTTAGGTTAATTTCAAGATATAAGATGCATATTAGGCCTTCCTTTACACTATCCATTCCAAAGAACTATTTCCCTCTTTACATGTCCACGTGAGAGGCCCCAGTTTAATAATGCTACAATTGATTACATGAACCTTAAGTATTCCTTGTTTTCCTTCTTCAAAAGATATTATTGTTAGATTCATTGTGAATATTCTAGAATATATGTAAATATAGTAGGTTGTTTAATTTTTTAAATTTTTTATTTTAGTTTTACTCTTATTATAACTAGGTACTGATGTCCTTATGTTTTTTAGAACATGTAAACCTAATTATTTAAACTCCAATAGCTTTAATAAATCAAGTCAAGTTCTATCTTATTTTCTCTACAACTTCAGATGGTATCCGAGCCTGGATAAGGCTTGCAAACTCAGAAGTATTTCGGCAAGTTTTCATAGATGTCTGAAAAGAATTTCATTTCCATAGGTGTTGTGGTCAAACCAACACCACCATAAGAATCGGAACACCAGCGCAAGCAAAACCCAGACAGCTCTGTCGCCGTCTTCCACCCCACAAGTGCTTGTACACAGACCAGAGCAGTCCAGATTCCAACTTGATCTGCTTACGCCCCGACGCATGAGCCCTTTTCCGACTAGATTACAGCGAGATTCCTTCTTAAGGAAGTACTCGGTTCTTAATTTTGAGCAGATCCAAACTGGTTACACCATCTTCTGACCATATTATGGCAAGGCGGCTCACTAGTTCCGAGACTTCAGACGCCGGATCTGAATTACTCTCTGGTAATAGTATGGGAGAAGATTAATGCTCAATTGTATAGTCTGTTGTGGAAATCTATTGACTTGAAGTTGATGTTGATGGTTCAACCCTTCTAGACTTGCTTCTTAGTTTGGGAAATGGGCTATACATAAACAACATCACCCGCTTTTATAATGTGATTTCTCGATGGAGTGTTGATTAACCATATTAGGCAGGATTTGGACATGTCTACCTATCTTTGAAAGGTTCAGGCAATTATGGAAGAAAGAATGAGTTGTTGCCTGCTACTACAGTGTTGAAAAACAATTGACCAATAAGAGGAAATGTTTTTGATTATTATACGTAATACCCTCAAGTTAGAAAGTCAGAATTAGAAATAAAAAGCAAAAATCTGATTTCTGGTGCAGGTTCTACGGGTGGCATCTTGGGTAGACCAGACCATTGGTCGTAGATGGTACTCGTGGATGCCACCTCGAAGTTTGAAAATATTTCTGAAAAAATTGGGTTTCTATGAAGGAAAATAATAGGCCATAAAATGGACCATGGCTCATGAAATGGGTTCGTAGATGAGGTCCAAGATTTTTGAAATTTTTGACAAGTTGCAAGTCGTTTTGTACAAATTAAAAGGACAGGTCGTAGAAGGATTTATAGGTCGTAGTTGGGGTTCGTGGAACACCCCAACACATAGAAAACTTTTGAGAAAATTGGAAGGTTTCACGTGGAGAGTTTACGGCCCAATATGGAACTACGATCCGTAGAAGTGGTTTCATGGTTGAGGATCTGCAACTGAAAATTCCTGTCTGATTTCCACGGATGGATTCCACAGTTCATACGAGGAACTAGAAACTGCAGATGGGTTCCATAGAACCTGTCCAACAATTTTAGTGAAGGATATTCTTGACTCTCCTACATCCCTAACCAATAAATTACATTGTTTTGGTCCTATTTCTACCCATAACCAATTTTATTCATAAGAATTCACCCTATTCTAAATCATTCACTCAAAACTCTAAATTCCCAAGGATCATCTTCTTCTCTAAAATTCTCTCAAACTCAAGGAAGGCCAAGCTAGGATTTCTTTCAAATTCCTCCATCAATTTCCAGGTTTCTACAAGGATTTCCCCTGAGTATGTAGTTATTCATTCATAAATCCCTTTCTTCCATGAAGCCCAAGTAAATTCTCAACCTTTCTATTGATTCCAGTATGGAAATTTATGATTTTTATGATTTATCATTGATTTGCACAAATTATGATCTATTCTATTATTATGGACTCAATTAAGCAAATTAATTGATTTCTAAGCAAATGATTTCCAAGAAAATTCTCTACAATGCTATCTAGGGTTCATGAGTTCTATTATGAGTTTTTTCAATTATGATTTCAATTAATATTATTCTCCATGACTATGCACATTTTCATTAAATTGTATGTTTGAAAGTAGATTTAAGATGAACCCATGCAAGTTACCCTAGTTTTGCTATGAACTATGATCATGAATGTAAAAGGCCTTCACCCATGTTTCATGAAAGTATTCATTATGATTTATGGAAGTCCCTTAAAGAATGAATGAATGATGATGAAAGGATTTTTCTCACCTACTCATGGGTTCAAGGTGAATCACCAAGGTTTAATTGAGCTACTCTATTTATGATGATGACTAAATAATTTGAGGTGGGGTTCAGTCCGGAAGACAAATGATGCTTCCAAGGAAATCCTAATAGCAACCTCTAGTTCAAAACGACATGCCCCAATAGGTTTGTCTTATTGGCTTAGCTAGTGGATCTACATATAGCTCATGATGCTAAGATGTTCTCATGGAGTCTACCTTGACGAGTAGCCTCTTCTTCTCGATGTGGGTGTTACATCAATTCCATGTTATAGCTCGCATGGTCTTATTGTTGGTTAAAGTTAGGGGTGGCAATTGGGCGGGTTGGGTCAAATTTGAACGGGTTATAATGGGTCAAGACAACAAACAGGTCAAGACACAACCCAACCCAAATTTGCTTGGGTCAAAACAGGTTGAGTAACGGACTATAGAGCGGGTCAAGACCCAACCCGACCCAATTTTTATTAAGTTTACTCATTTTATTTATTCTTTTTCAATATTTTAGTACTTAATTAATTTTTTTTATTATTATGGCTATATAAAACATATCAAACTAAACAAAAGTGTTTTGAAAATATTTTAGCAACATCTCTCTCAAGTCAATTTGGGTTGCATATCCACCCAATTTCAAATGGGTTGAAATGGGTTGGGTTGAGATGGGTTGAGCTAATAATTGGGCGGTTCTTAACCCGCCCAAACTTCAATGGTTTGGGTCGAGTTGGGTGGGTTGGCCTTAATTTTGCCACCCCTAGTTAAAGTGATATTCCACAAAATGATTAAGTTTACTTACAGGCTTTTCCTATGGTTCTTGATGCATTGACCATGTCTTTTACTTATGCTTTTCATCTCATGTTTTACTTCACTCTTGGTCTGGCATCTAATATTTCATGCACTCTATCATCTCATGTTTATCCCATGCATATTACTCACATACTTAATACATTCAAAGTACTAACACATACTTTTTTACATTGTATCATAATTTAAGAGACGGATGATCACCCTACGTCTCACTCTTGTGGCTAGGAGTGGATTTTGCTACATACTTGATAGGTGAGTCCTTGTGTTTCGAGGGCAACCATTGAGTTTTTATTTCATTGCTTTGTTGTGACTATTACACTTCTTTTATTATATTGACGGTTAGCTAGGAACTTGTCCTAAGCCCTCATATAGACTAGTAGAGGCATGTTGGATGTCATTGGAGTCTATGTTGTCTTTCTGTTTTGAACTAAAGTTGCTTCTTTCATATTGAGATATTCAAGTTGAGACTATAATTTTTCTTTCATGTTTTAGTACACATAACTATATTCATGTATGATATGCTAAGAGGCTTGGTTGGGGTCCTTCGGGGTTCCGATCGTCATGTCACGCCTAGAGCCTAGCTTGGGTCGTGACATTATACTTGCTAAACTTCCATTTCATCTTGACTCGATGGGTGACCAAATCTTGGCTAGCCCCACTGTTCCTACTATGGATGACCTGTTCGCTCAATTACTATTAGTGACTAACAACCTATGCCATCTAGTCAGATGGTAACATCTGCACACTCATCTATTCTAGCATCTCAAACAGCATTTCAGACTAGAAATTGACATGGAGGACGCTCAAGGAAACGTTGGTCAAGGTGTAGCTATGGTAATGATTTGGGTCATACATGTGATGTGTGCTACTCTGATATGACAAACCAAAGAATGCTCATGTTTCTCAGAATCCACTGATAATCTAACCAATCAACTATTCTCTTTATCTGAGATAGAATCAAATGACTTTCCTCCGTATCTGGCAAGTAAGCAGACGTCTCCACCAATAGCTTACGTTGCTCAAACTAGTAATCCTATTGTTTGTCTCTCATAGTCCACCACACTTGGTCCATGGGTCATAGACTAGATGCTTCTGACCATATTTCTTTCAACAAATCTTTATTATCTACGGGGAAAAGGGTAAAAAATTCCCTAATTCTATCAAAAAGGATAAAAAAAAATGCCCTTCTGTTCATACTTTGGGCCATTAATGCCCTTATAGTTAGTATAATGGGCCAAAAATTGCCCTGAATCTAACGACACTAATGGAGAAGGGTCAGTTTGACATCAAAATTCTTCAACATTCCGTCAGTGCTCTTGGACCGCTTCCCAATAACCTTACTACTAAACGAATGGGCAACACCAATGCTGACAAATTATTTGGCTATTTACAAAAAATAAGATACGATTAAAATATTTTTTTATCAAAAAAATAAAATTAAATTAAATATTCCATTTCCTTTTACATTAATCAAAAGAAAAGGACAAGTGGTTTTAAATTCCACCACATTAAGGTTCATTACAGTCAACTTTCAAGAGCATTAAATTATTTAATACTTCCCATTGGATATGTCTATTTTATCCTCTCATATCTTTTTGTGCATGTTATCAATGTGACTTAAAAATGAGTATTTATTTTAGGAAAAATAAAACAATGTGTAAAGATGTTTTATCAATATAACATAGTTTTCTATATAAAGAGAACTCAATCACATATTTTAACTAATTATTAAATAATGTATTATAATTATTTAGATTAAATTTAATTGATAACCGAGGGATTAAATTAAAAGTGCAATTATCTTTGAAAAAAAGAGGAGTTTATAAATTGTATATAAAGTTTATTGGGAAGCGAGCCAAGATCACCGACAGAATCTTGAAGAGTTTTGACGTCAAACTGAACCTTCTCGATTAGTGCCGCTAGATTCAGGGCATTTTTAGCCCATTATACTAACTATAAGGGTATAAATGGCCCAAAGTTTGAACGGAGGGCATTTTGTATCCTTTCTGATAGTACAAGGGCATTTTTTACCCTTTTCCCTTATCTATATTTACTTATAATCTATTCCTTTCCACTATTACCTTAGCTTATGGTTCTCAAACCATGGCAACTGAAATCAGTCAAGCCAATTCTTTACCATCCTTAACTCTGAATAATGTTCTTCTTGTCCCTGTTTGTCCCATTACCCTTTTGTCATCCCATTCTATAGTGACTTCTTTGTTATTTAGGACCTCAATACGGAAAGGATGTTTAGCGAAGGGAATGAGTGAGATGGACTTTGTTATCTTAATTCTTCTAGCTCTATTGCAGTCTGTTCAGCCTCTGATTCTCCAAATTCAATCAATAAACTATTGGAACATCCTAGTTTATCCAAACTTTAAAAGATGGTATCTAGGTTGTCAAAGTTGTCTAAGTTAGACCATGAGCAGTGTTAATTGAAGAAGAACACCTGAACTACTTTTCCAGGTAGTCTTAGTAATCGAGTATAGTCTCTTTTTCATTTAGTTCATATTGATATTTGAGGTTCCAGTAGAGTTAGTCCCACATTCGCTTTTAAGTTATTTGTTAGTTTTATTGACGGGCATACTTCAATTTTCTTAATGAAAGATCGTTTTGAATTATTTTCTATATGAAAAGGGGCCAAAAATAATTTGAATGTATGGAAAATGGTTCACAAATACCTTTCATCCATCTATTGGCTTAACAACACCCCCAATCTACTTTTTTGGCTTAAGAATACCCCTCAAACTAACACCCTTAACCTTCTTCTACTTTAAAAGCCATATAAATTACTATCATTAGTCACATATATTATTCAATTTAAAAATTAAACTCACCACTTCTATCCAAACACAAACATACATGATAATGTTTATGCTTTCATTATATTTGGTGTCAGTTTACTGTTTAGTCATGACAAGAAAAAACTATAAATAAATCTAATCCTAATATAGAAATTGAAGAAAATGCATCCAAATAAAGTAATACGAAGCTTGTTTTGTCAAAACAAAAAAATATATATATGATTCAGAGAGTTTTTGGTATGGAGGAATTTTTCAATTTTCTCATGTTTGCTTGGACAAAATATTTTGAAAAACACTTCCTCTCGGAAAACAAGCTCCACTTCCCTAATGAAAGTAGGGAAAACAAGTCTCATATGTGACAATCCAAGTCCATTGACTTCTTTCCATCCACCAACATCCCCAATCCCCATCCTTTAACCATCCCACCACCACGATCAATCAGAACCTTTCATAATTAGACTTATATTAGTTGTTATCTTTGTATCACTTTTGATCTAAGTCCTTGAATTGACTCTATTAGTATTAGAAATAGTTCTAATCCGTTACTTTTGAATACTAAAATCAATTAGGTTTGGCAAGCGGCCCATGTGGCTCGGTGATTTTTTTGGGGCCTAGTAGGATTTTATGGCCCAAGAAAGGCAAAATAGGCGATTTCGGCCATTTTCCATGGGTGTTAGCTCGCGAATTTTGGCACTGCGTGGGGTTCCAGGAAAAGATGGCCATTTTATAACACGGGTGGGTCGGCAAAGAGCCCGGCAAGCGTCCCAGGTGGCCCGGCGATTCTTTTGGGGCCTGGTAGGATTTTATGGCCCAAGAAAGGTAAAACAGGCGATTTCGGCCATTTTTCGTGGGTGTTAGCCCACAGATTTTGGCGCTACATGGGGTTCTGAGCAAAGATGGCCGTTTTATCACACGGGTGGGTCGGCAGGGAGCCCAGCAAGTGTCCCAGGTGGCCTGGCGATTTTTTTTGGGGCCTGGTAGGATTTTATGGTCCAAGGAAGGCAAAACAGGTGATTTCAGCCATTTTTCGTGGGTATTAGCCTATGAATTTTGGAGCTGCGTGGGGTTCCGGGAAAATATGGCCATATTATCACATGGGTGGGTCAGCAGGGAGCCCGGCAAGTGTCCGAGGTGCTCCTGTGATTTTTTTTGGGGCCTGGTAGGATTTTATGACCCAAGGAAGGCAAAACAGGCGATTTCGGCCATTTTTCATGGGTGTTCGCCCACGGACTTTGGCGCTGCGTGGGGTTCCGGGAAAAGATGGTCATCTTATCACACATGTGAGTACACAGGGTGCCCGTGAAGCGGCCCAGGTGGCTCGGCGATTTGTTTTGGGGCCTGGTAGGATTTTATGGCCCAAGAAATGCAAAACAGGCAATTTCGGCCATTTTTCGTGGGTGTTAGCCCATGGATTTTGGCGCTGCGTGGGGTTCAGGGCAAAGATGGTCATTTTATCACATAGGTTGGTTGGCAGGGATCCCTTCAAGCGGCCCAGGTGGCCCAGCAATTTTTTTTGGGGCCTGGTACGATTTCATGGCCCAAGGAAGGCAAAACAGGGGATTTCAGCCATTTTTCGTGGGTGTTAGCCTAAGGATTTTGGCGCTGCGTGGGGTTCCGGGCAAAGATGGTCGTCTAGTGACACGAGTTGGTCGGCAGGGAGCCCGGAAAGCATCCCAGGTGGCCTGGCAATTTTTTTTGGGGCCTGGTAGGATTTTATATCCCAAGGAAGGCAAAACAAGCGATTTCGGCCATTTTTCGTGGGTGTTAGCCCACAAATTTTGGCACTACGTAGGATTCCGAGAAAATATGGACGTTTTATCACATGGGTGGGTCAGTAGGGATCCCGAAAAGTATCCCAGGTGACTCGGTGACTTTTTTGGTGCCCTGAAGGATTTTATGGCTCAAGGAAGGCAAAACAGGCGATTTCGGCCATTTTACGTGGGTGTTAGCCCACGGATTTTGGCGCTGCATGGGGTTCTGGGAAAAGATGGCAGTTTTATCATACAGGTTAGCCGGCAGGGAGCCTAGCAAGCGTCCAAGGTTGACCGGTAGCGTTGGATGGAGCCTGGTAGGATTTTATGGCCCAAGAAAGGCAAAACAGGCGATTTCAGCCATTTTCCATGGGTGTTAACCCACAGATTTTGGAAGTGCGTGGGGTTCCAGGCAAAGATGGCCGTTTTATCACACAGGTGGGTCAGCAGGGATCCCGGAAAGTGTCCCAGGTGGCCTAGCGATTTTTTTGGGGCCTGGCACGATTTTACGGCCCAAGGAAGGCAAAACAGGTGATTTCCGTCATTTTCCGTGGGTGTTAGCCCACGAATTTTTGCGCTGTGAGGGGTTCCAAGCAAAGATGGCCATTTTATCACACAGGTGGGTCGGAAGGGAGCTCGGCAAGTGGCCCAGTGATTTTTTTGGGGCCTAGTAGGATTTTATGGCCCAAGGAAGGCAAAACAGGCAATTTCTGCCATTTTCCGTTGGTGCTTGCCCACAGATTTTGGCGGTGCATGGGGTTCCAGGCAAAGATGGCCGTTTAATCAAACGGGTGGGTCAGCAGGGATCCCGGCAAGCGTCCCAGGTGGCCTACCTATTTTTTTTGGGGCCTGGCACGATTTTTTGGCCCAAGGAAGGCAAAACAGGCGATTTCCGTCATTTTCCGTGGGTGTTAGCCCACGAATTTTTGCGTTGTGTGGGGTTCCAGGCAAAGATGGCCATTTTATCACATAGGTGGGTCGGAAGGGAGCCCGGCAAGTGGCCCAGGTGGCCCAGGTGGGCCGGTGATCTTTTTTGGGGCCTGCTAGGATTTTATGGCCCAAGGAAGGCAAAACAGGCGATTTCTGCCATTTTTCGTTGGTGCTAGCCGACGAATTTTGGCACTGCATGGGGTTCCGAGCAAAGATGGCCGTTCTATCACACGGGTGGGTCGGCAGGTAGCCCGGCAAGCATCCCAGGTGGCTCGGAGGCATTGCATGGGGCCTGGTAGGATTTTATTGTCACGCCCCAAAGTCCCGTAGGGCGGACTGGCACCCGTTGCCGATAAGGATCAGGAGAACCAACCTGTAACTATATGCGTTCTATACATATTATAAGGGGTTTCTAGCTTTAACATGCCTTAAGCATGTAAACAGTGACAACAAGTCAAAAGAAAATGCATATGACTAGGCCGTTGGGGCCATGGTGTTTAAAGTACGAGACATGACTTCACTTCCACTTTACATAGTCT
>JAPFFP010000012.1:12523214-12542462 GCA_026153255.1 Solanum medicagineum | reverse complement strand
CACATATAATAATCCTAATTATAGTAATAATATAATTCTATTTTCCTTATATACTTATATTTCCTTACATACTTAATTAATTATTACTTCCAATACTTATACAAATCAAATGTATCGATAAATTGCATATAAATAACTAAAATAAACATAAATTTATACAATTAGGAATCAAATTATAAAATTCTAGCAAAATTAATTGAATTGTAGCTACATTTAATAATTAACTGAAACTATAAACATATAATAATCATTAAATGTTTGTCATTTCACTTAACTTGGAAGACTAAGGTTACATTATTGAAGTGATGGGAGGGTGGCACCGGGTGATTAATAAAGTAAATTAAGAACTACGAAATTTAATATTTTAATTTTAATAAAGATAAAATACTATGTGATTTTTTTATTTGTTACTTGTATTTGTTATCATTACTGATGTAAATAATATATATATCATGTAAAACTAGTTAAAACGTGTAACCTAATCCGAACATAATTTTTAATAAGCAGTGGTTATAGATGCACCATGCCTCATGAATGACATTTCATTTTTTTTCTATTAATAAATATATTAAGTTAGCATGTTTCATGCCAATCGAGGGTTGGACGAAATAAATAATAGTCTATACATTTTAGCACAAGAAGTTTTTATAATATTATATCATTTTTATCTGTTTACGACTTACATAATTTTACATTATTTGTCGATATTTTTGTGTATTGTCATGTTTCGCTTCTTGGTAACTAAATAATTATTAAAAAATTAATTAATATTTTAATATAAAATTTATCATATCAATATAAAAAATTACAATTTATATTATTATCATCTAATTTTTAAATATTTAAATTTAAATTTTAAAACATTGAATAGTCTTATTTTAAAGATTAGTCAAATCAAACTTTCGAGAAAGGGAACTTGAGTCACCGAAAGAAATGCCACTTCCATGCCTCTTTATACCTTTTTCTTAATTCTATTTGTGTTCATATTTACATTAAAACTGAATTAAATTTAGATTATGTTAAAAAAATTATATTCAAGATAAAACGCTTTCTTTTAAAAATATATTCAAAAAACTTAAATTTTAAATTAAAAATTCAATTAAAAATAAAAGAATATTTACTTCTTCGTCACAAATCACGTTTGGTTACTCTTTATATTGAGCTCTGTGCATATTATATATTTTTTTGGTTTTCCATGATTTTTCATTCGATGTCTTATTGCCATATTGAAGTCTGAGTATATTCGAATTCGTGTTCGCTTAAGACCTTATTTGAAAAGAAGCATTTCCTAGTAAAGATTTTTCTATTCCAAAAATTCAAAACTCGAGACTTCTAATTACGAGCAAAAAAACCCGGTCCGCTTCGCGCCTTCACCACATCATTTGGTGGTTTTGTACATATTATATATTAATTATAAATAAAACCTCATAAATTGAAATATGTCCAAAGATGGCGGCAATTTCATTCTCCATTGCTGCTTCTCCTTCCAAGCCCTTACACCCTTCGATCGCCCCCCAAAACCCTACCATCTTCAATCTACTACCCACTCCATGGGATCCCCAGCTCAGAAGAACCCTCTTTCTCAAATCTCCTTCGATTTCTCATCCATTTATCAACAGGCCTTTAAAAACCCAACAATGTCGAGCCTTTTCCACTCCAATCACCTCCCTTTTTACCGGCATAGTTGAAGAAATTGGCCAAATTAAGCAACTGGGTTACGATAAACCCGACAGTTTCACCATGAAAATCCAAGCAAAACTCATTCTTGAAGACATCAACCTCGGCGACAGCATTTCTGTCAACGGAACTTGTCTGACGGTGGATAATTTCGATACCCAGTCGTTGGAATTCAGCGTTGGGATTGCTCCGGAAACACTGAGGAAGACTTCTTTGATCGAATTGGAAGGAGGGTCTTTGGTTAATTTGGAGAGGGCTTTGAGGCCTACTACTAGAATGGGGGGTCACTTTGTGCAGGGACATGTTGATGGGACTGGTGAGATTGTTGAGCTCAAACCTGAAGGGGATTCTTTATGGGTGAAGGTGAAGACTGCGAAAGAAATTTTGAGGTACATTGTGCTTAAAGGATTCATTGCTGTGGATGGGACTAGTTTGACAGTTGTCGACGTGTTTGAGGAAGAGGGCTGTTTTAACTTCATGTTGGTGGCTTACACGCAGCAAAGTGTGGTGATTCCGATGAAGAAAGTGGGACAGAAGGTTAATCTCGAGGTGGATTTATTGGGAAAGCATGTGGAGAAGCTTCTTAGCAGTGGCTTTGTGGATGCCATCAAATCTTCTTCTTGACAAAAGAAAGGTTATTTCTTTGTGCTTAATTTTATACTTTGACTTGCCTTGGTGTATTTCATGATATGTTTCAATGAAATAAAGTAAACAATATCGCGTGAACTCGGACTAGAATCATCAAAGCAAAAGTATCTGAATCTTTATACCTGAATCTAATAATATCAGTAGCAGCATCAATGTGTCAAAAGCTCAAGCAGTAATTAGGAAAACTAAATTTGCGTGTCCTTTTCCCCTACCATGTATTAGGTAACATTTTGTTTGATCTCTGATTTTCAAGTTATTGTTGCTTATTGAAACGTTCTTTCTTTCTTAAAGAGAAAAGGTGTATGATTTTGTGCTGCGGGAAATGAGATTCAGGTTTATCTTTAGATACTTTTAATTGTTTTTACTGGCTGACATTTGATTCATGTGTTGTGATCATGCACAATGTATTTTGAATAATCAAAAATATCTATAGAGTTGATACAAAGTATTTCTACTTTTGTTGATTCTCATTCAATTAAGAGTTAGACACATATCAGTTTTGTACATATGAGGTGCCTTGAGAAAAAATTGTGGCGCCATATGCTTGATTCCTGTCATATGTAGTTTTAATTTGCTAAGAATTTTGTTACTATAGCTTTATTATTAGTCAGTAGATGTTCATTTCTATAGTTGGTGTTAATTGAATACAGTCTGGTAGTCTGGATTCTGGGGCTTCAAACTGTCCAAAGTCATCTTCATTGAAAAAATGTCTTTAATGATGGTATTAATAACCAGAACATGAGATAATTGGAACAGATTATCCTCCACACCAAACACACTCCAATTCAAACAGATTATCCAGATTGTAAACCTACACTCAGCTATGCATAGATCAATAAAGGATAAGAAAGACAGCACTTTCAATTTCAAACAGAGGTGTAAATCCCTTACTTCTGTTTGCCTTTGTACAGGAGCTTTTGTGGAGGTTTGGATGTTTAATCCGACTCCAGTCCACATACTTTTTTGCATTTCTAGTAGGGTCACACCCCCATATGGTGTAATTGCATTTTTTAAAAAATGTAGTCGCTGCCCCTACTAATTATTCTGGCTACTGTTTAGTACCAAAGCTCAGTGCAATTGATCACACCTGTGATCTTAAATAAGAAAATACGTTGCGGTCTGATAATTTTTTTTAATTCTCTTGTTCAGTCTAAGGCTATAGTTGTGGTTCCCATTATTTATCTGCTGAATTTATCTTAAGTTGAGACAATTCAGTGGGAATTAGCCACAGTTTAAATCATAATTAATGTTAAAGATTAAATACTAATAGCCTCCTCATTACCACTCTACATCGTTTCTACCTAATGAAAAGAAGAACTAAATTCATGTGTTTTTTTCCTATTACGTATTAACATTCTGTTGGGGCTATGATTTCCAAGTTATTGTTGCTTCTTGACAAATATTTTATTGAACTAAGACCTACGTACTAAGTGTAGCCCATTTGCAGCAAGTAAAAACAAAAGTTTGTTGCAGCTGCATCCAATTTGATGTAAATATATTGAATGTTGATAGAAAATCTTTGACATATGTATAAGTAACAGTTTTTTGGAAAACTTACCTTTACTTTAGTCATCGATAGCAATAAAGTGATTAAGGGTTGCCACTCAACACTTACTTTTTTGTGGAATCTACTTTGTATTTGTAATATTTAGGATTTAGGAAAATATCATTTCATAAATTTAAATGAGGTCTTTCACGACCCCAGAAAAAGCAACAACACATATTGTCCATATAATTTAATAAAACACTTCAGCATTAATAATTCAATAGGAGTCTTCAAAGCATAACTATCATGATAATGTCTCATGATGAAAACCAAACATCTTTAGTAAAATATAACCGAGAAATAATATCATATGCTATAGCCATATGATCCCATATTTTTTCGCTCATCATTTGAGTCCTCAATCTTGGTGGTTCCAACTGCGGGTGCTAGTTTTGAATCCTTATTTGGGATTACCTCAACTTCCATGTTCTCTTGCTTGATATTTTCCCCTGTAACAAAATAATACTCTTATAATCATCAAATTAGTTGCATTGTTTTCCTTTCTATAGTTGGAAAGATATGTTGCCATGAAAGAAGTATTAAGTGGAACAAAATTGATACGGAGTCGTGGAAAGCTGGAATTTGAGTATATTTGCTCTTGAAGCATTAGATTTTGTAGTTTATGTTGTCGATAAGATTTGACATTTCAATTTTTTTCTTAGAAAGTATTGATTTGAACTCATAAAGGAGACTAAACATGCCGTTGGTATATAAGGTTAAAATGCTAAACACACATTACTTGAACGCTGCAATTGTAAATATAGTTCACGGTGAAAATTAATCAAAATTAATAAAGAGGGCGGAGTTTTACTAGAGTAAGGTGTAAAAAAGGGGTCTTTTTGTACAAGGGATTAGGCAGATTATCCTAGTATCAATTTTGAGATTAAATCTACATATCTTGTGTTTGGTGTAAGATATTGGCTAAAATTAATATTAGTTTTATATCAAAATCTTGTGGTATCACTTATGTAATGTAAAAGTTGGAATTGATAGGATATCTTGGTTTTGAACCAAATGACACTCAAGAAAATTGGAGGGGTATAAGAGTAAACAAGACTAGGGCAACGCCTCCCCCATTTCTCTTTGCCTCCTTTCGTAACATCACAACTCATGAATTCGATCGCAAAACATATCGACATAAATGCAGATCAAATAGCGAAAGAGAAAAACATGAACGGTTTAAATGATGAAGGAATTAAAAAGATCGAGCAAGTGTATGATTAAATTAATTAACAAACCTTCAGAAGTCACCATATCAAGAAGACGTAAAATTACTTCTTTCTCCTTTTTGTTAAGGCGACCCATGAGCCTAGCAAGTGTCTTTATATCACAAAACCTCAAATGACGCCTAGGGGGTATATTAGATGAAGCTAGAGATGGAGGCCGCTGCTGCACATTTTTTGATTCATCAGTGTTAAATTCAGCTTTAGGAAAAACCAGTTGGGCAAGTGATAAGTCATTTTTAGAATTCTGCTGTCCTTGCATTTTTGTTATTTTCATGTTTTCATCCTAGGGGAAGGAGGAGTATATATATGGGAAAAATGAGATGAAGCAGGGGGAGTTAGTTTTGAGACAACTCAACTTTTATGCAGATGTTTGGATGTATTAGAAAAATATATTGACTGTGTTATATTATTTCTTTCTTTGTCAATTTGCATTTATTTATTATCCGAATAAGAATTAATCAGGTTGATAAATCACACATTGGAGCTGGGTAAATTTTAGTGCTCATCATGATTTTTTTGGTTTGGCAACATATTTAAAGACCCTCTAAATTTAGCAGATTTTATTTAGGTCTTTTTAAATTATCGATAGTCTTAATTACTCATTTGAATTTGGTATTTGATAATCTTTACTTTCACATGATCTCAGCCTAAGAGAGTGAGATACACATGCTTGTCGTGTATATTTTATTCATGTGGCATTTTAATTAAAGATTTTTTCTTTTGCATTTTAAAATTCATATTTGTTTTTAATTTTATTTTTTGGTCAAAGTTATAACACACTTTGCTGGAGATTCACTTTTTAGGCAAGAAAATCATCTGGCCAAAATTTACGAGATTTTAGCCAATTTTGCATTTTTCACAATAAGAAATACATTGTTGAAACAAATAGTTTATAACAAACATAAATTACACATTTGGAACTTCATTATTTTGCAAAATCTTTTTATTCTTAAAAATAAATTAGTTCTATCCAAATAGTTTTTAAATAGATTTGATCCGAAAAAGTAAAAAACAACCATTGAAATAAATAGTTATCGCATCTAAACAAGAAATAAAAAAGAAGCACAATTGCAACTCCATTATTGGTTATATCTGTTTTATTAACCAAATGGAATTGTTCATTTCACCTTCACAAGCTTTGAGCCCTTCTAGACGACAGTCATTGTTGTTTAAATCCAAAGTATTTTGTTTTGTCAAATTTCATCGGTTGGTGTATCATATATTTTTGTAAATTAAATTATTCTACACATCTTCAAAATCTGAAACAAACAATTACATTGATAGTTGTCTCAATTTCTTTGTTTAAGCCGGTAATTTGCTTCTGTTGAGGTGAATAGACAATAATACTGTAAAACAAATCACCATGAAGAAGACCAGTGAATCTTTCCTATTTTTGGTAGAAAATAATTAGTGTCCCAATTGGTTTTTTAACAGGGCAAATTACTCCGAGAGACACTTCATTTAAAATAATTACAAAAAAAATAGCTCTCATTGTATAGGCATGTGTAGTCAGTCTATATTTGTGTATCATAATGTATATTTAGTGTATAACTCATGTATAATGTATACTTTCTATTACTTTTGACAAACTACATGTATAGTTTCGTTGATTTGGGGCTATTTTTTATGTAAATGAAACACGAACTACTTTTTTTGTGAACTTTTTACTTTTTGTGTATATATATATATCGGTAATGTGTACTTTTTTATTTCTTGTGTAGATGCAATTACTATTTATTTCATTTTTTTTTAACTTTTCGGGTCAATCTACTTAAAGATACTTGGTTATAACTCACTTATTTTTAGTGAAATAAACAGGTTTTGCAAAAAACTAAAATTCCAACTGTATAATTTTTGTTATATCTTAATTAGATGTAATGACTATCTATTTTAACAGTGTATTTCTTATTCTGGAAAACTCTAAAAGTCAGAATTGGCTAAAATCTCATTATTTTTAGCCAAATGATTTTTTTTTGGGCATAAAAGGTGAATCTCTAGCGTAGTTTGTTATACATTTTACCCCTCAAAAATTCTAAAAAGGTAATGAAGTTTAAAAAGCAAAGAAAATATTTTTCTAAAATGCCACATGAATAAAATATTTATGCTACAACTGTCTGAACCTCGCTCTCATCATGTGAAAGTAAAGACTATCAAATAGCCAAATTCAAATGGGTACTATTGATAGTTTAAAGAGACCAGAGTAAAATTCGTTAAATTTAGATGGTCTTCAGGTGTTTTGCCAAACAAAAAATATCATGATGAAAATTAAAATTTACTCGGTTTCAATATGTGATGTATCAACTTGATTAATTCTTATTAGTATAATAAATAAATGCATAAAGACAAAGAAAGAAATAATATAAAATAGTCAACATATTTTTCTAATACGTCTGAATAAAAGTTGAGTTGTCTCAAAACCCAACTCTCCTACATAATCTAATTTTTTCCTCGTATATATATACTCTTTCTAAAATGATGAATATGAAAATAACAAATTCTACTGATGACTTATCCTTTGCCTACTCGATTCTTTTACCGTGGTATCTAACATTGATAACAAATGTGCAATTGTGGTCTCCAATTTCATCTAACATACCCCCTAGGCGTCATTGGAGGTTTCGTGATATAAAAACATTTGCTAGGCTTATGGGCTGCCTTACCAAAGAGGAGAAAAAAGTAATTTTACGTCTTCTTGATATGGCGTCTTCTGAAGGCTTATTATTTAGTTTAATCATACATTCGCTCAATCTTTTAATTCCCTCATTACTTGAACCATTCATGTTTATTTGCCTTATATTCTATCAATCCCTTCTTTTACATTAGATTTGTGATACCATAAGATTTTGATATAAAAATAATTTTAGCTAATACCTTACACCAAACACGAGATATGTAGGTTTAATCTCAAAATTGATTCTAGGATAGTCTGCCTAATCCCTTGTACCGAAAGACCTCTTTAAGAATTTCATTTTACACCATACTCTAATAAACTCTGCTCGCTTTATTAATTTTAGTTAATTTCCTTTATGAATTATATTTACAATTGCAGCATTCAATTATGTGCGGTTAGCTTTTGTTAACCTCATATATCAGCAACACATTTGGTCCCATTTATAGTTTCAAATCAATATGTTCAAAAGAAAAGAAATTGATATATCAATCTTATCGAGTAGACAAACTACAAAACCAAATCTTTCTCAAATTCTAGCTTTCCATTCCTTATCAAGTTTGTTCCACTTAATCCTTCTTTTATGGCAATATATTTATCTAGTTAAGAAAATGAAAACAATGCAACTAATTTGATGATTATAGGAGTGTTATCTTGTTACAGGGAAAAAGATCAAGTTAGAGAACTCTGAAGTTAAGGTGATTCCAAATAAAGATTCAAAACTAGCACTGGTAGTTAAAACTACCAACGTTGAGAACTCAAATGATGAGTCCATAAATATGGGATCATATGACTATAACATATGATATTGTTTCTCAGTTATATTTTGTTAAAGATGTTAGTTTTCATCGCGATAATTATGCTTTTGAAGATTGCTATTAAATAAGTATTTTATTAAATTATATGGACAATATATGTTGCTTTTTCTGAGGTTGTGAAAGACCTCATTTAAATATATAAAATGATCTTCTCCTAAATATTAAATATACAAAATAGATTCTGCAAAAAATTAAGTGTTTTGAGCAGCAACTCTTGATCATTTTGTTGCTATCCATGACTATTGTGAAGGTAAGTTTTCTAACAACTGTTATTTAAAGATACATCCAAGATTTCTATCAACATTCAAATTATAGAATTTTGTTTTATTTACATCAAATCGGATTCAGTTGCAACAAACTTTTATTTTACTTGATACACAATTGGAATAAATAAACCAGTTGTGACCATTCACATTGATAAATAACCTACTTGGGAGATGATTTGTCAAAATAAAATCATCCCCACACCTAGAAGAGAGTGGGGTAGAGGCTATTGAATAGCCAAGTTCAAGGAGGGAGGAGTAATTAAGATGGCTGATTGTTTAAGAAGAATCTAAATAAGCGCGCCAAATTTATGGTTTTTTATTCTGCCTTCTTGTTTATGTTAAGTTGTTTTCACATTTATTGTGTAATCACTAAAAGAATCGGGGAGGAGCGGGAGTCACTTGGTGCAGGGCCTTGTTGATGGGACTGGTGAGGTTGTAAAGTTCACGCCTGAAGGGGATTCGTTGTTTACAAAGGATTCATATTGCTGTAGATGGGACTAGTTTGACTGTAGTCGATGTTTTTGATGAAGAAGTCTGTTATTACTTCATGTGGATGGCTTACACGCAGGAAATGTGGTGATTCCAATAAAAATGTGGGGCAGAAGGTTAATCTCGAGGTGGATATACTGGGATAGTACGTGGAGTAGTAGCGGCTTTGTGGATGCCATAAGATTTTCATGAAAAGATTGTTTCTCTGTGCTTCATTTTATCCATGAGAGTTACCTTGGCAAAATTTGTTTCTTGAATTTTGGAGTAGTTTCTAGGTTCTCCAAAGGTGTATTTCAGGATAATGTTTCAATTAAATAAAATCAACAGCATCACCTAGGCTTGGACTTGAATCAAACCAAGTGTATCTGAATATTTGCCTCTTTACACCTGAATGTAGTACTATTAGTAGAAAATTGATCATGTATGTGTCAAAAACTCAAGGAGTAAGTAGGAAACATTACTTATGCTGATTTTACTGATGTGGTTGTCTAAGCGGGTTCACTAAATGCCAATGAAAAAAGAGCCACTTTTTAGTTTCAATTTAAGCTACTAAGGTGGTACAAGTCTTTATAGTACTAAAGAGTTGTGAAATCTCGTTCAAGATTGAGATTGATATTGCTATTTAAAGGGTTATGCATTGCACTGCAAGCATGCCTATTAACTGATAATTGCTTGATTGAACGAGATTATTATTGCATTTTTTTCTCGCAGGTTTTATGTCTCAATTAAGTTGTTCAGTCTAGTTGCTTTCTCTTAAAAGCAGTTCCACTTAACCTCAAACATGTGGAAGAGTGAATTCTGACATGTTGAGTTGTGTCCAGATATGACACTAAACATTTCAGAAATTTGGGGAAGGAAGAAAATCCACCAATATTTCACTGTTCTGTGGATTTTCTTGGTGTCAAACATGTCTGATACAAAAATTTTGATCCTGTATAAGTATTATTAGGGTATTTGCTGCAGCATGTAGCCATATGAGGGCAGACTTGGTTGCATATTTGTTGTGGACGCGTTTGTGGGCAAGACATACAGGCGACAGAGAGCCAAATAAATTCAGAATTTAATTAAGTTATTAGTTGCTTTCTTATTATTCTAGAATAGGACTTATATTAGCTATAGTTTTAGCTTAGAATAGGATTTATGTTTCCTAGTTTCACAAGGACTGCACTTCTTATTGCTGTAAACTTCTTATTGTTGTAATAGGTCTCCTATTTAAAGGAGGATCCCGGAAATAAAAAGCTACGCAGATTTTTAATCAAAAACAGGAGATTGGAGTTTTCTCTTCCATTGAACTCTAAGGTTTCAGCTTCCCTTTGCCAAGCTGAATTATATACAAAATAGGTCGTTCTAGGAATTCGAATTAAGGCAAGGAAAAATCGAAGGCAGTAGATTTTGATTTTCGTGTTCATCGTCCTGTGACTTGATCCTTCTCTCAGAATCCTAACAATTTGGTATCAGATCCTAACACAATGGGCTATGAGATCAATTCTAGGTTTCAAGAAGAACTTGCAATTACGGAAACATTGATGGACTCGAAACTTGCAGCCATGGAACGTCTCGGGGAAAGAATTGTCCAAGTTATTCAAGAACAACTTTCTAGCTTGGGAATGGGCTCCACAAAACCAGCAGGTCAGGGGACTGAGTCCAGCATTGCCCCAACAACAGGTAGGTCAACAACTCCGGCTCCTAGAGGCAATATGCTGCCTGTTCAATTGGTTGATCAGAATCATCAGACTAGTGGCAATTTCCATTCAACAATACCAAGGTATGCAAGGATGGATTTTCCTAGTTATGATGGCACCACCAACCCATTAATTTGAGCACATCGTTGTGAGCAATTTTTTGGAAATCAACATATAGCAGATGTGGAGAAGGTTGGAGTGGCTGGGTTTCACTTGTTGGGAGAAGCACAATTATGATATTATCAGCTTAAACGAGCGAAGGGCCCGATGAGTTGGGAAGATTTTCAAAAACATTGTTTCCAGCGATTTGGATCGCCTGAGAGTAGCAACCCAGTAGGAGAATTGGTGACGCTTCGACCAACTGGTACAGTTGAAATTTATCAACGTCAATTTCAAGAAAAGTTGGCTAGGGCTGATGAGCTTGTTCCAGAACACTTGCACGTGGGAATATTTATGGCAGGGTTAGATGATCCAATCAAATTGGATGTGCAACTGCTTAAACCACCTGACTTAACGACGGCTATGAGCGTAGCCAGGGGTTTAGAGCAAAAACAAAAGCTGCAAAAAGTGAGTAACATTAGCAAAGTGGCATGGCAGCAGTCCCGGACAAGTCATGGCAGCACAGTGAACTCAACAAAGTCTGGTACTAGTTTAGTTGGCTCATCTACCTTGACGAATATCCAAACCAGCAACCAAACCCCTTATGTCAAGCGGTTAACTCGTGCAGAAATGGCGGAAAGAAGAGCTAATGGATTATTCTATAATTGTGACGAACAGTATTCAACCACTCACCGGTGCAAACGTCTTTTCTGGTTGGAGTTGGATGATTCAGTTGGAGATGCGATACCCGAAGTACCAGATGACTGCCCGGAAATTTCTTTACATGCAATTACAGGTCAAAGGCATGCACAAACTATGCAGTTGCCTGCTTGTATTTTTGGACAGCACATGCTTAGTCTTATTGATTCTGGAAGTACCCCCAACTTTGTAAGTTCTACGGCTGCTAGTCGATTGCTTCTAGATATTTTCTCCTTGCACAACATCAGAATCTCTATTGCTAATGGAGAAAAGGTTCCATGCTTAGGGGTCTGCTCAAATAACAATTTCTATTGGGGAACATAGCTTTATTGTAGACCTTTACGTCATCGCCCTGGTTGGATTTGATATTATTTTGGGAGTTAAGTGGTTAAAATCCTTGGGTCCTATACTTTGGGATTTTGCGAAACTTACTATGAGTTTTTCGGTGTAAGGTAAATCAATCTTGGACAACGACGTTATGGTGGGAAGGCTATGCATCTGTTAGTAAAGGCTACTACAGAAGAGCAACAACTGGACTACCTTTTGAGTGAGTTTGATGATTTGTTCCAGGAACCTGTGAGTTTACCCCTATTGAGACAATGTGACCACCGCATCAGCTTGCTGCCCGGAACAGCCCCTGTAGTTGTTCGTCCTTATCGGTACCCTCACCGACAAAAAGATGAGATTGAAAAGCAATGTAATCAGATGTTGCAACAAGGATTGATACAACCAAGCAAGTCCCCTTTTTCTTCACCCGTGTTATTGATATCTAAGAGGGATGGATCTTGGCGCCTCTGTATTGATTATCGGGAATTAAATGCCAAAACAGTAAAGGACAAGTTTCCAATTCCAGTAGTTGACGAGTTACTGGATGAACTACATGGGGCCAAGTACTTCACTAATCTAGATTTGAGTTCTGGTTACTATCAAGTCTGCATGTCTCCTGAGGATGTGGAAAAGACAGCCTTTCGAACTCATCATGGGCACTTTGAGTTCCTTGTTATGCCGTTTGGGCTCACCGACGCCCCATGCACTTTTCAAGCTTTGATGAACGAGGTATTTCATTAGTTCTTACGCCACTTTGTGTTGGTTTTCTTTGATGATATTTTAATTTATAGCAGTGGTTGGGAGGACCATTTGGTTCACGTGAGAAAAGTTTTTCTGTTACTGCGTGCGCACTGGTTATATTTGGAACAATCCAAATGTTGCTTTGGTACAACTCAAGTAGCATATTTGGGGCATATTTTTTCGGTTACATGTGTGGAGGTAGATAGGAGCAAAATACAAGCAATTTTAGATTGGCCTCAACCTCAGTCAATTACCTCTCTTCGTGGATTTTTGGGATTGACAGGTTACTACCGCAAATTTATTCATGACTATGGTCAATTGGCAGCACCTCTGACTGGTCTACTCAAGAAAAACTCCTTCCAGTGGAATGCTTTAAGCCTTGATGCATTTAAAAAGCTTCAGCAAGCCTTATCCTTTGCTCCAATACTCGGGCCGCCTAATTTTACTTTGAATTTCATTGTAGAGTGTGATGCTTCAGGAGGTGGTATAGGGCCCATGTTGCAACAGGAAGGTCATCCCGTAGCTTTTTTTAGCCAGCAGTTGGCGATTCGTCATCAAAAATTGGCTGCATATGAGAGGGAGTTGATTGGCCTTGCAAAGGCAGTACAACATTGGCGGCCATACTTGTGGGGGCGCCCTTTTCTCATCCGAACGGATCATTACAGCTTGAAATACTTGCTAGAACAACGGCTTACTACACCACCGCAACAACACTGGTTGAGCAAACTCATGGGTTATGACTTCACAGTGGTGTACCGGGCTGGTCATCTCAATAAAGTCGCCGATGCTTTATCTAGAATGACACATGAGGACCCTTCTTTGAATGCTATTAGCTGCCCTCATAGCACATTACTGGACACCATCCGGGAGGAGCTCGCAGGATCAACGGAACTGTTGGGTTTGTATGATAAAGTCAAGTTAGGGGATTTGGATTCGGACTGGCAAGTTCAGGATGGGTTGCTTTTGTTTAAAGGCCGCATCTACCTCTTACAGAATTCTCCTTCGTTACCTTCTGTACTTTCTTCCTATCATGATAGTGCGCATGAAGGGATACAAAAAACCTTGCACCGAATTCGTGGGGATTTCTACTGGAAAGGTATGAAAAAGGACATTGTTGCATATGTCGCTGCCTGCCCGGTGTGTTAGCGCAATAAGTCCGAACATTTAAGTCCTGCAGGATTGTTACAACCTCTCCAGCTACCAACTCAGATTTGGTTAGACATCTCAAGGGATTTTATTACTGGTTTACCTAAGTCTTGGGGAAAGTCAGTCTTGTTTGTAGTAGTGGATCGGTTCTCGAAATATGCTCATTTCATACCATTGGCGCATCCATACTCCGCAGCTCGTGTGGCTCAGGTATTTTTTGAGCAAATTGTTCGTTTGCATGGGTTATGCCAGAAACTATAACCTGTGATAGGGATGTGGTTTTTACTAGCACTTTTTGGAAGGAACTTTTTCGCTTGAATGGTGCGAAATTGCAGTTCTCATCTGCTTACCACCCACAAAGATGGGCAGACCGAGGTTGTTAATCGTACAGTGGAAATGTATCTTCGCTGCTTCGTTGGTGATTATCCTTGAAGGTGGGTTGCTTGGGTTCCATGGGCAGAATTTTGTTACAACACATCTTTTCACTTGCCATTGCAAACAACACCCTTCCGGGTTGTTTATGGTCGCGATCCACCTCGTTTGCTTTCATATGTACCAGGGACCACTCGAGCAGAAGCGGTTGAGAATGCCTTGCTGGATCGTGATCGCATTTTGGGTGATATCAGGATTCGCTTACAAGCAGCACAACACCGAATGAAGGAATATTATGATAAGGATCATCTGTGATGTCGAATTTTCCCCAGGAGAACTTGTATGGCTTCGTTTACATCCCTATAGGCAGCGTTCCATTCGACTGAGTGTTCATAATAAACTGTTCCCTAGATGTTATGGTCCATTTTCGATCTTACGGTGAATTCGACAGGTTGCATATGAGCTAGATTTGCTGTCAACTTCACAATGTTTTTCATGTCTCCCTTTTGAAGGCATTCAAGGTGACCAACTCCCACCTATTATAGAGCTACCACCGCTAGAGGATGGCCGAGTAGTTCCTCTGCCTGCTGCAGTCCTTCGAGCTCGTGTTAACCGTGGTACAAAGGAGATTCTTATACAATGGTCTGGTATGCCAGAGGGGGAAGCAACTTGGGAAGATGTAGACTCGTTTCAGCAGGTTTATCCATCATTTGAGCTTGAGAACAAGCTCTTTCAACAGGAGGGGGGAAATTTGTGGACGCGTTTGTGGGCAAGACATACGGGCGACAAAGAGCCAAATAAATCAGAATTTAATTAAGTTATTAGTTGCTTTCCGATTATTCTAGAATAGAACTTATATTATCTATAGTTTTAGCTTAGAATAGGATTTATGTTTCCTAGTTTCACAAGGACTGCACTTCTTATTGCTGTAAACCTCTTGTTGCTGTAATAGGTCTCCTATTTAAAGGAGGATCCCAGAAATAAAAAGCTACGCAGATTTTTAATCAAAAACAGGAGATTGAAGTTCTCTCTTCCATTGAAATCTAAGGTTTCAGCTTCCCTTTGACGAGCTGAATTATATACAAAATAGGTCGTTCTAGGAATTTGAATAAAGTCAAGGAGAAATCGAAGGCAGTAGATTTTGATTTTCGTGTTCATCATCCTGTGACTCGATCCTTCTCTCAGAATCCTAACAATATTAGCATGAAAGTTTCTGTGATTTTTAACGTACTTGAAGCTTCACTTCTCTCCTTATCCCTGCTAGTTGGCCTTTTGAGCTTTTTTCTGTAGAAGAATTTGGTCAAATACGGAAAGTCTTTTGTCTTATGCATACTTATGAAAGTATGTTATGAACACAAATGATGACATGGAGGACAAGTGCGTGACAATTCTCTCTAGAAGGTTGGCAGTTTTCATTGTGGAGCCTGGATGACAAAAACGTGATGAGCAAGTTGGCGCAGGGCAGCAGTGTAATGAGTGTGTGTTTGTTATAAGTAGCAGTGACTAGTCATTGTTAGGGCAAGCTATTTTTGTGTGGAGTTCTCTATCTGCTTATCTGTTCTTCCATACAAGTTCAGTTGCTATTTCTATGTAATTCCACTTGGTGATTGCAATATAATAACAGTTCCCTCGGTTATTATTGAGTTTGTTTCAAAGTATGACATAATAGGCAATCAGAAATGTCTTCCTAATATATGATTTTTGATTGATAGCTTTGACATTCCATGATTTCCCGACTTTTTGTCTTTCGTTATCTTAAGATGTTATGTTCATCTGCAGACTGCAATTATAAATAGTCGGTAGAGTTTGACCAAATTATACAAGCATAAATGGTGAACTGATGCTTTGCAGTTCGCAGACTCAAATTTATGCTGATAATGTCTTCTGTCTCAGAAAGATCTTTCAACTCAGCCTTCTACAATGTGCGAGTGTTGCAGATTTCATTTCTTATCCCTTCTGTTTTCAACTAGCTCATAGTCGTTAGTTCTCACCTTGAGTCAGAGAATTTGATGCAAGAGAGTGTCTGCTAGTCTTTACTTACACAGATGAATAAAAGTTCATCAAAGCCTAGGGGTTGGTTACTTCTGCTCTACCTTAGTATAGTTCCACAACTACTGATTACTCATGAGCATTGTGTAGGTTTATAAGGATGGCAAATAGCAAGTATGGTTTTTGTATGGATTATAGTTCTTTTCACTTCGTTTATCTTATTATCTTGTTGTTGCTGCTACTTGTTATTAATTTTCTTCTCTCCTTGAGCGAAGGATTTATCGAAGACAGTCCTGCCCTCACAAGGCAAAGATACAGCCTGCATACACTTTGTGAGTATGTTATTGTTGAAGTATTCAGGTATGTTTAGTGCTGGTAATAGACCTCTCTTTCATTGTTTGCTATTGCATATGTAAGATCGAAAATGAATTGGTGTGTTGTGGTTAGATAATTGAGATTTCTTTGTCCATAACGAGAGATTCTGAATTTGAGCCTTTTCATCATCATCATCATCATCATTATAAAACCACTGCACAAGTTTCGAAGTGATGGTAGATAAGTTGCTGATAGGAACTGGAGATACTGACATAATCTTCTTATCCTTGGAGACATGCTCATCCTATTGGTCTACAAGTTGCCATCTTTTTAGTATTGCCTTTTGACCATTATTTTTAATGAATGGTGGTTAATAAATGTGATTAAAGATACACTAATATGACCATAATGACGTTTCATTTTATATTAATTAGTCAAACTTTAAATAAACATGTTTCATGTCAATGGTGGTTGGATCAAAAGATGATTCTGTTAAGTGTGTGGCTATTGTACAGCACTAAAGAACTACTTTTTTGTTTTCCACACTGAATAAAATGCTAACGTGATTGCTGTGTGATGTGGTCTTCTTCCTTTCTTTCTTTTATTTAAGGCCATGCAAAGTGGATATACTTGAAGACAATAAACTTTTCGAAATTATTTATTTATCAATTATTGCGATAGTTTTATTAATTATCAATCGTGACAATGCATTCAAGAGTGGAACTTATTGATCAATGAAGTGGATTGAGTATCATAAAGTATTATATTTAAATTATATTTCATAATAGAGACAAAAAGACAAGGTGAATCATTTTCACAAGCCTTGCTGGATAGAGTTCGTTACCACCTATTGTAGGAGAAAGATGGCAAGACTATTCCGTAGAATTAGTCTCGACGTGCGAAAGTTAATTTGGACACCACGATAATATACATAAAAAAGTTTACTAAATGTAATAAAATAATTTACTTAAAAAAAATCTTCTAATACAGTGTATCAATTTGTCTGTATTTTGACGTATGTGTTCAAAGCGAATACATACAAATGAAATAAATAAAAATTCAAACTCTCATTATATATTGTATTTTTTTTTAAGTTATCGCTATTTCAAATGAATATAATAATAAGTATATAAAACATTCCTTTCAACTTGGGAAAAAATGATTAGTTTCATCACTGCCTATTAACGGCCTTAAAAAAACATGCCTCTACTTGATTAATTGGATGTAAATTAACTCTTGATCTATCACACGACATAGTAAGTGGTCTTAAACTCTCATAGGAACATCAGAATCTTAATAAAAAGAGGAGAGGAGTATTGAAAACAAATCTAAACTTGATGAGAATTTCATTCATACTGCAAGGTCAACAATGTATTAAAATTCAATTAATAAAGTAAAAGAATATTTTTAAGGCTATTTATAATTTAAAAATAAAACTAACAATCCCATCATATTCAGACGTGTTTTCAATACTTGTTGATCGTAATAACTACTGCAGAGCCCATCACGACTTCCATACCTGGCAAATTATTAATCACATAATTTTACTCTTTAATAATTGATGCAAAAAGAGTGGTTGACGAGGAAATGGACGTGCCACGTGTTGTCATCCTACTTGCCCAATTATTCTTAGCTGTATGACTTATAATCCTCACAAATTGAAATATTTCCAGCCAAAAATGGGTCCACATTTTAGTTTGATAATAAATATGATTTTAGCTAATTTATCCGTTAAGAAATTTATTTTATTTTAAAATTTTAACCTGGTATAGATGAATTGGTTTTCAGATTATTAATTTACTTATTATAAATAATTATCTATCACATATGCTAATAGATGAAAGTAACACTAATTACTTACGATGAATCAAAGAGAAAAGATAATCTCTTATATTCACTTATGATTGAAATAAAATAAATTAATTAATACGAAAATTTCTTATTAACAAATATCTTATATAATTAAGTGATATTTGTAATAAATTACAACCAAAATATCAATTTAATGTCATTACTTGAGTTAGCTATTGGACGAATGAGTCCTTTTCTCCTTCTTTGATGTTTTTTGTTTCATTACCTTAATAATTTATTTATTTATTACATATTATTTTATGATTCCAAGTTCGTTGGAGTAGAATAACTCTCGAATTTTTGAAAAAAATATATAGATATTATGGAATTCTTGTTAAATATTTAGAAGTTTTGTGAAATTTGGATAAATTCTGTAAATTGAAAGGAGGAGAAACGTGGAGGGCACTACAAGGTCCATGTGAAAAAAAAATAAAAATCAAACCAGCCATTAAATCAGAAATTTTTTTTTAAGAAGGATTTAAAAGGATTGGACATGTGATTTTTTAATTTTCTGAATTATATTTATCATTTGCAGCAGAAATTATTCGTCATCATATTCAAAACTGTTACAAGCCAACAAACAACAACAACAACAACATACCCAGTATATTTCCACAAGTGGGGTCTGGGGAGGGTAGATTGTACGCAGACCTTGCCGCTACCTCATAGAAGTAGAGAGGCTGTTTCCT
>JAPFFP010000012.1:12500954-12523114 GCA_026153255.1 Solanum medicagineum | reverse complement strand
TGGGTCTTAATCTGCACACTACCAATACCAACAACCTTGCATTGAGAATCATTTCCCATCAAGACAACACCACAATTAATAGGATCATATGTGGTGAATCAGTCCCTGTGAGGAGACATGCGATAGGTGCAGCTAGTATCTAGAATTCACTCAGTTTTACTCCTCTTTTCAGAAGTAACCAATAATATGTCACCATCAGATTCAATTTCAATGACACTGGCTTCAGCAGTAGATTTCTGTGATTGATTTGATTTTTCTTCTCTTTACTTTTTATTTTTCAATTTATAACATTCAGAGATTTCATGCCCAGTTTTCTTACAATAGTGACAGGATTTAGAATTACATCCCCTAGATTTTGACCTAGACTTTTTTTTATTTATACTTCCTTTTTCAACCAATCTACCCCTAACAGACAACCCTTCAGCTTTATCATCAGAACGAACTTCAAGATCAAATATCTCTTTGGACAACAAGTTAGACTTGACATCCTCAAAAGATAATGTATCATTATTTCCATATAACATTATTTCCTTGAAGTGTTTATAGGTAGATGGTAAAGAGAGGACCAATAACACAGCTTTATCCTCATCATCAATTTTAACTTCTAGATTTTCTAGGTCAATAATAATGGAATTGAACTCATTAAGATGGGGTTGAATAGGAGTACCTTCAGTCATACGGAATGTGTACAACGTTCTTTCAAGTGTGTACAAACACTCTTTCAAACGGAGTTTGTTTGCAAGACTTTTGGTCATGTAGAGAGATTCAAGCTTGAGCCAAAATTCTACAACAGTAGTCTCGTGAACCACCTCGCGGAGCACCTCCTTGGATAAACAAAGTTGGATTGATGATAAAGCTTTTTCATCCAACTCCATCCATTGCTCATCGGTCATAGAGTCGGATTTTTTCGACTCCCCTTCAAGAGCTTTTTCAACCCATTCTGTGTGAGAACGGCCTTCATTTGGACTCTCCAGATGGAGAAACTAATCTTGCTATCAAACTTTTCAATATCAAATTTTGTAACAGAAGCCATCTTAAAAAATTGTCGTACTTATGAATAGTGATCGTGCGTATGAACAGTAACCGTACGTATGAACAGTAACCGTACATTATTTCTGACTATTATGACCAAGCTCTGATACCACTTATTAGTCGTATCAGGCGATAGCGGAAGCATGATATTGATCGGGATTGATATTGAAAAGTATAAATAAATTGGGCAAGGTAATAAATAGGCTACATCCACGGACGACGATGAGCAAAATATCACTATAATAGAGAAGTGTACAACAAAACCTCACTGGGCCTAAGCACTATGAGGATATAATTTTTTGTATCACTCAGTGATATAAAAGGAGTATTACAACACTCACAAAAAGAAAAAAAATGTGTATCTCACAGAATGTTTTTGGTTTTCTCTTATTTTTCCTCTCCTTGGTGTATTAAAATAAAGTAGTTTAAGTTCTTCTTTTATAGGCAAACTTTGCCTACAGTTGTTGAAAAAACTCAACAAAGTTGGCAAAGTTGGTGGCCAAGAATGGCATGCCTAATTTGACAAATTAGGCGGCCAATCTTGGACAAATTTGGTAGCCAGCATTTGTTGAAAAACTTGTGGCCAGATTTCAACATATAATATAGATAGATAGAGTATAAGTGAGTTATAAATTATTTTAATTGGTATCACTAAAAGGGAGTTAGGAATTGCACAAATACAATGGTCTAGAAGTTCACAAAGAAAGAAAGCCAAGAAAATATCGAGTATTTGAGAAAAGAAGCCAATAAAAGGAGATGATATTTCTTTCTATTTGTGTTCTTTTCTCATAAAGGAAAGACATCCAAATATATTGGGGGACAGGAATTGTACATTATGGTGAGAAAAAAATATCGAGCGAGAACATAATTATTGAATCTCATTCATGACCATAACTTTCTGTGTGCTCGAATCACGGCCCATCAAAACTTGGCCGCCAAACTCAATGTGACCTTCTTGATAGGGACCTGGCGGACACCCACTCAACATTGATGCCACTCTCGGCTATGTGGCTAGCCACCCATCTCAATATCTCGACTTTGTGAGCCGGATCAGGCATCTTAGCCTTGTCCATCACTATTTGCATGCAGTGGTTGAACTCGGCCATAGATGATGTCTGCCCGTACTCTAGTTCATACAAGAATCGTCTGACAATCCGCTTAGATATATCAATTGGAGCCTCTCAAACGTACATAAAATTGATCCTTGAAAACCAATGAACCACAGCTTACCGTATTCTTTAACGTACCAATTAGCCGATGTATGTGATTAAACACTCACAACACAAAAATAAAAAAAATAATGTAATAATGTAACAATAAAAGTGGACTAATAAAGAAAAGAAAAAAAAATGATATAAAAAACAAACATGTCTCAATAAAGTGAGTGTGTCATATGATCAGTCAGTGACAGAGAGAGGAAAGAAAGAGGTTAACTTTTTATGCTTACGATGAATGAAGTCCAATGTGATGTCTCCGAGACTCCCAATCGGGTAGACTCATATCCTTGGTAATATAAAGCTGAGTTATGTTCTATTTAATTTCTTCCCTCCAATACTTCTTCATCCTATCTTTATGTTTCTATGTTCTTGCTACAACCAACCTCACACTGCCTCACAGGGGCGTAACTGTACTTTCTCTTCACATGTTCAAATAATTTGAGTCTCACTTCCCTTAACTTGTCTGTCACAGAGGTCACTCTCATCTTCTCTTGAATAATCTCATTCCTAATCTTGTCACTCCTAGTAAGCTCGTACATTCATCTCGACATCTTCATCTTCATGAAATGCATTTTTTGAACATGTGAATTCTAAATTGGTCAACACTCTACCCCATACAATAAGGACGGTCTAACCACTCTTCCCTAGAATTTTTCTTTTAATTTAGGTGGTATCTTTTCATCACACAAGACTCTAGAGGGAAGTCCCCATTTTATCCAAGCCGCCCCAATGCGATATGTGGTATCATCATTATTGTCACTAACCTGAATTATGGAGCCAAGATACTTAAAACTTTCTTTCTTGAAAATAGTCTGTGTGGCAAGTCTTACTTTCACATTTGCTTCATCCAATGCATTATTGAATTTACACCTAAATATTCTATTTTATTCCTAGTTGACCTGAAACTTTTGGACTCTAGAGTTTGTTTCCAAACCTCTAACCTAGTATTAACTTTGTTCCGTGTCTCCTCAATCAGAATTATGTCATCTACAAATAACATACACCATGGAACCTCATTTTGAATAGATCATATGAACTCATCCATTACCAATGCAAATAGGATAAGACTAAGAATTGATCTTTGATGTAGCCCCATCTCCTCTAGGAAATGCTTTGAGTCTCTTCCCGCTATTCTAATCTGAGTCTTAGCTCCATCCTACATATCCTTTATAATCCTATTATACATTATTGGAACACCTTTAGCCTCCAAACACCTTTAAAGGACATCTCTCGAGACTTTGTCATAGATCTTTTCAAGGTTAGTGGGCACCATATATATGTTTCTCTTTCTTTCCCTATATTTCTCCACAACCTGTGCACAAGATGGAGACTTTAATAGTCGATCGTCCTGGCATAAATCCAAATTGATTCTCAAAACTCGACACTCCTCTTTGCACACTCATCTTTATCAATCTCTCATAGATCTTCATAGTGTGATTTAGTAATTTGATACTCGTGTAATTGTTATAGTTTTGAATGTTGCTCTTATTCTTGTATACTAGAACCACATTATACTCCACGTCGATTCATTGTGCATTTTTATCGTCTTAAAAATGGCATTAAATAACTCCGTCAATGACTCCATACCTTCCTTGTCTGTGCTCCTCCAAAATTCCACCAAAATCTTATCAGGTCCAGACATACTATTTTAATCTCTTCAACCTAAAAACACCTACAATATCTAAAGTTTGAAGTCTTTTAGAGTGCGCCAATTCATCCATCACAATAGTTTAAGAGAATTTTTTATGCTTTTTCGTATTATTTGTTGTTGCTATAGTGCTCTCTTCTTCGTTGATTTTTGCATTACTTTTTTCGCTATTGTATTTGTTTTAAGTACTTGATTGTAATATGTTTTACTTATTCTGAGGATTTATAGAAAAACATTCTTTCTACTTGAAATTTTAATAAAATCGTTGTAGTCCAGTGTTAAAAGATGATTCTTTTGCATCAACAAATATGATTTTTAATATTGTTCGAAGGAGAAAAATTTTACTTAACTTTAAATACAAAATATTATGTGTTTTTTTATCTTACAAATAAGGAAACTATAAACTTTAATTAACTTTACGGTTCTAAATATTAGAATAATAATAATTAATAATTATTTAAAAATAGTAAATAACAACAAAAATTTCAGTTAACATTTTTGAGAATCTTCATTTTTTTAAAGCTATATAGATGAATATGATCAAATATTGTTTTCCTGTAATGCTTTTATTATATACTTATAAAATGCAGTTAATGGGTATGAAAAAATTGTGGTATATTAACCTTAGATATTAATTGTCTAGAAAGATAATTCCTTGAACAATAAGAAAAAAGAAATGACTTGTTAATTGATTTCCTTCCAAATTTTAAGAATACAAGCAAAACAAAGTAATTATTTCTCACAATAACTTGATTTTACAAGTCTAATCATGGTGCTGCTTATATTCAAATAGACCTTTTAATAATATAAAATCGTTCGATTTATTTTTCATTAAAAAACATACAACAAATACATGACATTTGAACTTAGTAACTTTTCCAGAGGATATACATGCCTTCATTTTTAGAATTTATATCTTTTTTTGAAATCAAATTTTTTTCTAATTTTTTGTGTTAGAACTTTATTTTTTATTTTGTTTACTATCTTTAGAATAAATAATAATGACAAATCTTTCCAGTATCAATTTATGCCTTTTTATATCCACAAAAATTTATTTTGACTGCTTGGATTCCTTCCGGGTGGAATACGCTTAAAGAATTATTATAATATTGCATTTTAACTTAGAAAACATTCTATAACATTACACTTTATTTTATGAAAAACATTACATAGAACTTGAATAAAATTATATTTTCGTCTTTTTTTGATAGAAAAAAGTTACTTATCTATTACACTGTGCACTCTCTTACAAATGTTTTGTTAGATTAATAAGAAATAAACACGAAAATACCAATTTTTTTGCAAAACATTACACAATTTTTTTTAATTACCAACTAACAACTTAATTACCAAAATACAAGTTTAAAAAGTTGTGCAAATAGTAAAAGCCCTTTATGGACTGTCGGGCCACTGGCTCGATTTCCAATTTTTCAATCTTCATTTTTTAAATTTTCTTCAACAAAAAGCCTTTTGAAAAGCTATTTTTTAACATTATTCATATTTTTATCTCAAAGGACTCTCATCCGTCAACCTTCTTCCCAAACCCTTTCCATTCTAGGTGAACAATCTTTATTGAAGAAAACTGTTTTCGCTCAAAGTTCTTGGTTACAATTAATCAAAACTTAAGATTAGTTTAAGATTTAGAAGCAAGGAGAGTAATTCTCATTGTTGTTCTAGACCCTCTTTTGAGTTAAACTCTTCATTGAAGAAAATCCATTTTTGCTCAAGTTCTTGTTACAATTGTTCAAAATTTCAGGTAAGTTTAACGTGTTTTTTTTTTTTTTTTTTTTTTTGCACTCAAATAAGAATTTCAGTTGTTGGAATGATTTTATATGCCTAATTTTTATTTTCAATTTTTTTTCCATTTGTATGTAGTTTCTTCCACAAGTGAAAAGAAGAAAACTCTTCAGTGAACAAAACCTATGTTTGTTCTAGTTTACAATTAGTCAAAAATTTAGGTTAGCGTAACTTTTTTTTTTGGTATTGAAAATAAAAATTTGAGTTTGTTTGAATCATTTCATACACCTTTTTTTTTAAAAAAAAAATTCCATTTCTATGTAGGTTTCTTTCATAGGTATTGAGGAAGAAGAATTACGAAGGTCACACCTACTAGAAAAAGTTCAAGATTTCAAAGCTCCATATCTGTCTACATTTCATGTAAGTCAAACTAAACCCTTTTCTTTTAAATTTTTTTCTTGTATTGAAACAAAACTTTTGTTTCTTTGAATGAAGCAAAAACGCTCCATTGAAGGAAAACCAACATATCTTCTAAAGCTTCCAGTGTAGAAAAAAAAATTTGGATGCAAGCTCTAGTTCAAATGTTTCCACTGGTGTTGTGATTAATTTTTTAGGGAGACTATTCTTGTAATATCAAATGCAAGCTTGAATCGCATTTGTAATGATGAGAGTGATCCAATGTTGCATACAACAATGCGATGCAAACATGGCGATTTATTACAAATGCTGACTTCATGGTCAAAGAAAATTCAGCTAGAAGATTTTGGTCCTGTCCACGCACCCGCATATGTTCGAATTACATACTTCTTTTTTTCTCTAGTTTATCATTTAATTCACCTTGTTATAACCAATTTTAGGAAAATTCTTGTAAGTTCTTTAGATGGAGGGATCTTGAGAAAATTGATATGCGATCAAAGTTTGTCATTCCAAGATTCACAAATAGAATTAAAGAATTGGAAGAAGGATGACCAAGTATGTCATAATAAGCAAATAAAGAAGGCGAAGAAGAAGGAATGTTGTATCTTGAATTCGAAGCTCATAATGTTGATTTTCGTGGTGTTTTTTCTGGTTTTAAGCATTCACAAGATATAAAGAATGAAAAATGCAGTTGTATTGCACTTCATTTGCCATGACTATTCTTTTTGGTTGTGTAAGACACTATTCAGTCAAGAATGTTGAATTTTCGTAAAATTGTTATTATTTTTCACGATGGTGCTTTTTTATGGTGGACTTTTTTTATGTTTTTATTAGTTATCGAAATTCTTAATACTTTTATTTTTCTTTGGTAAAAAGATTGTTGTAATTGGTATAACAGTTGGTGGCTAGCTAATTTTTTTTGTTAAAGTGGATCATAGTTACCTCATTTTAATGGTATTCTTGCTGTGTTTTAACATGATGATTGTACTGTATATTATATGGTACTCTTATTAGTTGGTAATGCTTTTATTTTTTCGTAAAAAGATTGGTGTGTTTGCCAGTTTTATTATTGGTGTATAATTTCTTTACAGAGGTTACTTTTTTTTGGTATTAGTGTTGGTGGGTTAACTTTTGTTGGTATGGTTGGTTAGTTATAATATAAAAAACACAATGTTCAGTATGCTGAATATCATTTATAAGATTTGCTAAAATGACAAATATTATATATGTTATTACGGGTGGTAACATTACATAATATTAATAACGGATTTTAATAATTTAATTACAAGTTATAACAAATACATACATCATACTCAATCCATACCAATTACATACTCAAACATATATCCTAACAGATTTGAGTATGTAATTTCTATGGAAGGGGTATAATGTATATATTTGTTATAACTTGTAATTAAATTGTTAAAACCCGTAATTGCTAGAACTTGCAATTCATTATCTAATGTTACAACCCGTAATAACATATCTAATATTTGTCATTCGAGCAAATCATTCATATCATTTTGCATATGGTAGACAATTTAGTTTTGAAGCCTACCTTTTTCTGGTATAGCAGTTGGTGGCTGGGTTAAATTTTTTTTTTAATGTTGTTGATAGTTTCTCCATTCAATGGTATTCTTATTAGTATTCATCACGGTGATTCTTTCGTATACTATATGGTACTCTCATTAGTTGGTGTTTTTTTTCTCAAAAAAAAAAAAAAAAACAGAAATAAATCAACACCTCAAACAAGGTTTCAACTAATTAAATAGAAATTGAAATTATCACAAATCTTTAATATTTGCAATTTTAAAAAATATTATTCTACTATTACATACTAGTTAGTCTCATTTTCCATCATAATCAAAATCGACACAAATTTATCATTATCCATGAATTTTATCTAGACGAATATCTTACTCATACTCCCCAACTTTTTTTCTTATCTCACTAATACTCTTAATGTGTGAGTCAAAATATTTATATATAAATAAGCCTTGGTAACTACACTCAATTTTTTTCCCTTACTATCAACTTTTTCAACAAAGAATTCATTCCTTTACACGCATGCCAAAAAAGATTGTCAATGTGCAGTCAAATCAATTAAATTCATTTATGACTTTTAGTAAGAGAAAAGTCTTGTTAAATTTTTTTAAAAAAAAATTAGAAAGAAAGTACGTTCTGCTACAATAGGTAAGGATGACCAATCTAACAAAAAGTCATTCTGTTTGGTCTTACTAATGATGACCACCATTAATTAGTACAATACACAAGAAATATTTTTATATTGCTTGTACTATCGAGGAACATGGCTAACTGGTCATTTTTTTTTATTTTTTTCACCCTTCCCAACCCAATCACATCATTTTCACATCAACAGTAATCACTATATATCATACTCTCTTTCCTAGTTTTGTAATAAAAGTTGTTATATTAGTGTAAATAACAAAATGTTGGTATGAGCTTGTAATTTCACATAATATTTTGTATAGTTTTGTTTTTCACCCATTAATAATCCTCATCATGGACTATAAATCAATAGTTAGTACTATTTAAATTTTTTATCATTCATTAAAAATTTTTACTTTAGATAAAATCGTCTTTTTACTATTTTTTAATTTATTGTTTGTTTAATTTAGTTTTCCTTTTCAAGATTCACTTTTGAATTATAATTTCTTTACATTTAGAATTTACTTTTGAATTAGCAGCAGTCTACATAAATTATAGTTGTAGGCTATGAAGAAAAGGAAAAATATTTGTATTATTTTTCTAATATTAAAGATTTTGAAATTAACTAAATTTTTATATTATCAAACATTTTCTTAATAAAAGTATGTAATATGACGAATTTGAAAAGAAAAAATTCAATATGGTCATTGCAAAATATTAAACTACTCCTTTTATATTTAGGAGTCCCTTTTAAAAAAATTAAATTTTAATCAATTAATTATGGAAAAAAGCTCATAAATACCCCTAACCTCTAAATGTTCATAAATACCCCTCTTTCACCTTTAGATCTAAAATTACCCTAAGATTTAATTTTGGGTTTGAACATATCCTTCAACTTAACAGAAATATTCAAGTCAACTTTAATTATTTAAAAAATCACGTGACATTTTCTAATTGGTCGTACATATCCATAAACTAAAAATATATAGAAAATATCAAAATGTAATTCAATCTTGTAGTCTTAAACATAGGTGGACAATTAAAATCAAAAAGCTTCCAAAAGAGAAGAAATTCTTTTCGGAAAACGGATTTGAAAAAAAATAAGAAAACAAGCACATTGAAACTGGGTAGCGTTTGATTTTAAACCAAATATATTTATACTAGTGGAGATTTACAAGAAGGGCAATATATAATATTGCATTTGTTACATTTGATGATTATGTTTATGAGAGTGGATTCTTTCATATTGTTATATCGCTTATATGAATAACTTAACCAGTAGGAATGTGATAAATTATAAGAAAACAATTTAATAACTACTCATAAAGTGGCATCAAAATTGACTTGGTTTCGAGATGTAGAATCTATGTTGAATCACCATTGGGTAGGGCTACTAGAACTTGGTCTCTCTCTTGGGCGGGGCATCAAGTACAACAACAAACTAAAGGTATCGAAGAAAAAACTACTCGACTAAAGGGCGAATTAAGACAGATACCGATCAAACTAAAGGTATTAAGCATAACAGACTTTTTGTTCTTGGAGATAATTGCATAGATTGTTGATCCAATTTATATAGTGGGGACTGGATCAAAGTTGACTGCTGCTCCTAGGTCTGATATGAGGAAAATGATAAAGAGAACTGGAGAAAGATACTTCTACATAAAGATTCAGTTGCTGTCATTGCAAGCCCTCCCATTCTTTAGTAATAACCAAGCCCCTTGATTTCTGTTGGTGATTGCTGCTAGCCTTCAATCCCTCCTTTCCCAAGGAAAACCAGACGACCTGCAATGTCCAGGGAATTAGGATTCATAAATGTTCTTGATGGACAATAAAAAAGTTCTATACTAATTTGCCATCACTACAGGTTTTAATAGGTGGCAAGATTACAAGTACCCATGCTTTAGAACGAAAAACTTTCTCAGTGAAAATGATAGCACACATGCTCCGGTCATAGAGATGGTGCCTCCATTAGCGATACCATGAGATTTCAGAAACAATTCCTTGTTTATCAAGACACAACTCATGCCTTATTAACATATCAATGAATTCTAGGGTTTTCAGAACCCAGTGCAAGATGCATCTACGGTTTCCTCTGAAGCTCCTCAAAAACGGCTTGAAATTCAAGTATAGCACCTACATACTTTTCACCTTAAGCTCATAACCTGAGTTCCATAGGACATCTCTTCAAAGTTCAACTAAGAGGCTCGCTATGATAGGAAGATGGAAAAAGGAGATCAACTAATAATGCAATTTGCTGACTTTGAAAGGTTACTCCAGCAACCGACCCAGCCTTCAAAAGCAGCAGTTGCTCAGAGGGCCACACAAGCATGGTAACCTAGACAATAGATGAATAGAATCTAGTACATATATTTCCAACCTAGTACATTCAAAGAGAATATGCAATTTCTAGTCAAGGTTAAACACGCATATAGAGAAAGAAAGCATAAGACTCATTTCTGATGGCAAAACGATTGCATACTAGAGAAAACAAAATAAAAGCTATGTATAGGGCTGAAATAATAAACAGAATTTAAAATCTATATTTTGCTCATACTCTTCAGAAATGTCAACAGACGTGCTGGATTCTCCAAAAGTAGTGTATTTTTGGAGAATCTAACATGGGTGCAACATTGAAAGTGAAGACTTTGTGCAACTTAATTTAAAACTACATGCACGAAAATGCAAGAGAAATTAACTGCAGTGAAGAAATACAAAATAAGCATGATTAAAACTATATGCACAAAAGTGAAAAAGCAACTAAACTTCACTAAAGAAGTAGTAAATTACCATTGCCCCGTATAGCAATCTCTCGTATGCGCCGTACGAGACCAGTGATAGGATCAGCGAAGATTTTTGTTTCAAGGTTACCCTCCACATACAAGATTGAACTACAATGTGCAGTCCATCAAACAGTTAACAGAAGGTGAGATCATTTGAAAGGAGATTGAAAGCAGAAGTATGAAAAATACAGTTCAACAGAAAGTAAGCATTCAGTAAAAAAATGCACAAGAAGTTTTCACTAGACACCCAATTCAATCGCTTCTTCCTTCCTGGAAGGAAATGGCCCTCAAATTTAGCTGAAAATTTAGCGTTTAGTTATATACTTTTTAAAAAGATTGTGTTGTATACTGAGGAGTCCATCCCCATGTGACAAACTTGACATATTTCTCATTTCTTTAATGTCAAAGGTTGGCAAGATCAAGAGGAAAATCGAATATCCATGTGCCAATTTATTTGCTAATTTCCTTTTCTTCTTGTATCAAAAGTTGGTAAGCTGTGAAGAAAATTGTGTTTCTTCTGTTGCATATTTGAAGGGCAGGCTACTGCATTTTTCATCTATAAAAGGAAGGGTCGTTCTTCATTCTCAAATACACCAAAAACAAAGAAGAGAAAAAAAATAGTAAGGCATCACAGAGGGAAATAATCTGTGAGGAAAAATAGTGTGATAGCATTGCTCCTCTGGACCCGTGATTTTTTTTCTTATGCAAAATGGTTTCCACGTAAAAATCTTGGTGTCATTATTGCTCTTTTTTTGGTTGATTAACTCATTATTGTGTTCCGCTTTTATTGCTTCTATTACCACAATGTGGTAGGTTTATTTCCAACAATTGGTATCAGAGCACAGGTTTTACTCATTTATAGAAATATTTTTTTGGGTCTATGTACTACACTTGGTGCAAACAACATCTGGAGTAAAATATGCAGTAGCAAAATTGAACGATCATAGCGGTTTCTCAATATGGCAATGAAGGATAAGGGATTTGCTCATCCAACAAAAATTGCACAAAGCATTGTTTGGCAGATACAAAAAAAGCTTGAATCTATGAAACTTGAGGATTGGAAAGAAATGGATGAAAAGGCTGCTAGTGCAATCAAGTTGCACTTAAATCGTTATCGTCTCAAAAAAAAAAAATGAAGTTGCACTTAACAAATGATGTGGTTAACAACATTATCGATGAAGAGAGTGCATGTGACATTGGGACAAGGTTAGCAAAAAAATACACATGTCCAAAACGCTGAAAAATAAATTGTACCTAAAGAAGTAGCTGTACTCCTTATATATGGGTAAAGGTACGCTGAAAAATAAATTGTACCTAAAGAAGTAGTTGTACTCCTCAGTCCTTACATATGGGTAAAGGTACGAACTCAGTCACATTTAAATATGTTTAATGGACTAATCACGCAACTGACAAACTTCGGAGTAAAGACGGAGGAGGAAGATAAAGCCATTGTGCTCCTGCACGCATCATCTTCCTATGACAATTTAGCAACAACCATCTTTACATGGTAAAGACTCCATTGAGCTGAAGGACATTACATCAGCTTACTTCTACTCAATGAGAAGATGAGAAAAAGCCTGAAAACTATGGACAGGCTCTCATCACAGAAAGTAGAGGAAGAAGTCGCTAAAGAAGTTCGAGTAACTATGGTAGATCAGGAGCTCGTGGAAAGTCCAAGGTCCGATCAAAATCAAAAGCCAGAAATTGCTTCAATTGCGATCAACCAGGTCCCGATCAGGCTTGATGTTGCTCATACAGTTGGTGTTGGCAGGTTAGTTGAAAATCCCGGAAAGAACACTACGAAGCAATTAAGTGGATACTTAGATACCTGAGAGGTACCACAGGAGATTGCTTGTGTTTTGAAGGATCTGATCCAATCTTGAAGGGCTATACAGATTTTTTTTTACGGCAGGTGACTTTGATAACAAAAAATCCACTACTGTATATATGTTTACATTTTCAGGGGAAAGCTACATCATGGCAGTCGAAGTTGTAGAAGTGTGTTGCCCTCTCTATAACTGAAGCAAAATATATTGCAGCTACTGAAGCTAGCACATAGATTGTATTGCTGAAACGATTTCTTCAAGAACTTGGATTGCATCAGAAGGAGTATGTCATCTATTGAGACAGCCAAAGTGCAATAGACTTATGCAAGAACACCATGTATCATGCCAGGAAAAAGCATATCGACGTGAGATATCACTTGATTCGAGAAAAGATAAGAGGACAAATCTATGCAAGTCATGAAGATCCCTAAAAGTGAGAATTCATCGGATATGCTGACCAAGGTGATATTGAGAGACAAGTTCGAGCTAGAGAAGAACTTGTCAACATGCACTCAAGTTTTAGAAGCTTAGAGTTATGTCCTTTAGGTGGATGGGTCTAGAGGGGGAGATTGTGGGGTCCATCCCCACTGCACTTTTCATCTATAAAAAGGAGGGTCTTTCTTAACCCTCAAATACATCAAAAACAAAGGAGAGAAAAGAAGAGTGAGGCTTCATAGAGGGAAATAATCTATCAGGAAAAAGTGATATTGTAGTGAGGTGGGAAAATCAAAAGACGGATATTTATTTTGAGTGTGTAGTCATGATCTTTAGGGTATTTACTCAGACCAACAAATGTATCAGTTGCTCTTCTCGGCCCATGATTATTCCCTTATTCAGAAGGATATCCACGTAAAAATCTTGGTGTCATTGTTGCTTTTTTTTATTGATTAACTGATTATTTTGTTCCTCTTTTATTGTTTTTATTACTGTACATATTATTTTTGTGGCAGGTTTATTCCCAACATGTACTGAAAATTTCTTTTGGGATTCTTAAGATTTAGGGAAAAATGGAAAGCATCGAATAAGACATTTCCATCACTGCCACTCATTAAGCAAGCTATCATATTGACTTTCACAACAGATAAAATTAAAAGTGGCTAGATAATCACAACCCTCATCAGGTTGAATTTTAAGCGAACAATGATAAACATTAGCTAACACATGAAATCACAGGCATAAGTGAATGGCATAAGCCCAAATATAACATAAATCAGTAAAGAGATGGAGGAAACCAAAAGCATACCCTGGAACAATACTCTTCATGGCCATTTCCCCCAACCTCCGTGGATAGACCAAGACCCGGTGCCACTGAACTGCACATCTATTGGCATATTCTCTTGGCTCTTCATTATCAAACGGCCTCCTGTTGTTCCGAATTCCACCTGTTCCAAGGGATAACAGAGTCACTGTACTCCCACTTTTGAACCTCTTTTGTGTTGGTGCCTGCCCAACTTGACCAACCATGATTGCCTGTCACGATTCCACAGGAAAACATCAAACCAACTTATATTTGCAGAGTTAATATAATTATGACTATGAATGTTGCCCCTTCTTATCTTATTTCATTTAGTGGGATAGGAAGTAGATATTGCAGCTATACCAATTTCTTTTCTAATACTGGAAAGACCATGATTTTCACACTGTTATTTCAAACACAACTCAATCAATCAACCATTCCCTAATCCCAATTTAAGCAAGGGGTATGCTAGATGAATCTTCTATATCCATTCTGCTCTATTCAGATCCATTTTGTTTCAATATTATATGATTCCACTAAAATGCCAAAAGAAAAAAAAAAACAAATCCTCACTTAATCATCAAAGATTTTCAAGCATATAAACACCATTATATGTATGCATGAACTCTATTGTACATGTTATAAAATACATAGAGACAAACTACTATGAACTGTCAAGATCATATCCATGTGAACTGTAACATGCAAAACAGAGTCTAAATCAATTAAATGACAACAACAACTATCATGTTTGTGTGGGATTAGCTATATGAATCCTCACAAACATGATTCTCCGTTTAAATTCATGTTAGACAAATATCATGTAGAATAAAAATTAAAGAACCAAAAAGTCAACAAAGAGTACTAAAACATCTCTGAAAGAGCTAATAGACTCATAAAAAGCATAGGACATAAAGCAAGCATACTAACATGATATATAGATCTTTTTTTATTTCTTTAGCGATTGAGATATCGTGAGGACCAGTGGCGCATAGTTCAAAACTCAATAGATAATGGACTCACTCCTCTACCACTCCAATTAAATGCTAGGCTTTGGTCTGCGGCAAATTTCGAATACCTGAAATGTCCTAAGCCACAGATCATGTATTACGTTTTACCACTAGGCCAAGGCCTAGGGGCATATCACATATATAAATCCTTATTTTTCATTCTGCATATCTTTCGCTAAGTTTACATGGTCCTAAGAAATTGCAGTATTACGAGGTTACTCCTTCCATGTGATTTTAATTCTGCCTTGGCCTTTAAGCACATTAACTCACCATGGTTTCACGCCTATGAACTGCTGCATCTGGAGGCCAACGCAGGACATGACCAAACCATCTCAACCGACCTTTTCTTATTTGATCCTTAATGTGTGCTACTTGCGTCTCCTGCCAAATGTAATCATTTTTAATCTTGTCTAATCTTGATTGACCATAATTACATCTTAATATTTGCATCTTCGCGACCCTCATATTGTAGACATGGACAATTTTAATGGCCCAACAGTCACTCCCATATAACATTGTTGGTCTCATAACTCATCTGTAGAACTTACCAGTTACTTTGGGGAGCGCCATTTATCACAACACTCTAGCAATACTTCTCCATTTCAATCATCCAATTTTGATTCTATGTGTTGTATTTATCTTCATCAAAATTTCCATTTCCACCTATAACAAGTCTAGATATCTGATATTTTTGCATTGAGACACCAGAATCTTGCCTTATATCACCTCAACTTCACTATTCTTAACTTCTTCTCCTGACTTAACTTGTCGTGAAATATCCAGCCATACTGCTACGTATCCTTACGCCTTACTTTGTCTAGTTTAAACTTTTGGTTAACTCCCTCATTGATTTCATTAATCAGAACAATTTGGTCATCAAATAACATACATTATGCGAATCAACTTGTATTATGTCGCTTTGCTAGTCCATAACCAGGGTAAACAAGTACGACTCAATGTCAATCCCTGGTGTAAGTTCATAATAATGGAAAACTCCTTCATATCTCCCACTACTGTTCTAAGGCTAGTGATGACTCCTTCATACATGTCTTTTATGACTCTTACAAATTCAATGTGAATTTTTCTGTTCTCCAATGCCCACACAAAGTACCTTTCTTTGGTAATCTATCATATGCTTTCTCCAAATTCCAAATAATAGATGCACAAGGTTTACAATCTAGCTTCAATTATCATAATTCACCTAGTAAATACCTACTCCTAATCAATTCCTGAGTGGACACAGAACAATTCCACGCACTTAAACCCCATTATACTCATGCATACCAACTATTGGTTCATTCATATAAAGCCACAAATTGGCAAATACCAACCTTCCACCCACCCACCCACCCAAAAGGGAAAAGAATACACCTATCCTAATGGCCAACAGTCTTTTCCTAATACTCCTTGGTATCTCAGAGTCAATGCCCCAATCTCATCATTGCAGGTGGAGGGTCCTTTTGACTAAGCAATCCCTCCTAGTCCATGGAGAGAGTTCATTCAGGTAAGTGGATAGAATCCTGTCTGAATAACACATGGTATTGAAAGCAATCTCTTCATACACTACTTACAACAAACAGATGCACAAGGAGCGTAAACTTGCCTCCATTTGTTATAATTTACCATGTAATACCAACATCCAAGCAAATGTCAAGTAAAATTTCAGCACGAAACATGCATATAAACGCCAATGTGTATTTGCACTAACCCGCACTTCTCATCATCAACAAACAAAAATACACTATTTCATCTTTTTATCAAGAACAAACAAAAACACACTATTTCATAAATGCAGATGGCGTTCAAATGAATAAATAACATAAAAAATCAATGTCTAAATCTGTTAATTTCAACACATGAATACACAAGGTCTGCATATCTATCTCTATTTATCAGAATTCACCTTGTAAATACCAGTGTCCAAGCCATTCTCGAGGGGACGTTGAACGAATTTACGTTCTTGCTTCAACTTGGAAGCTGAAGGTGATGAAAACCCAGTTGATTCTGGTTCGGAGTCCGAAGCGGGCCGCAATTCCGTGTGGTCCGAATCCGGAGAGGAGAAATCGTCTGTGGCTGAAAAGCAAAAAGACACTGAAGACAGCTGCGAAGCTTTTATTGAGCTAGGTTTCGTCAGCATTGTGCGTAAGAGCTTTCTAGACAGTAAAGACGCCATTGATATACCTTTCAATTTTCTGCAGAAATGTTAATTTCTCTGTCGCTAAACCCTTTGCTGCTGTTTGGTGGGATTTGGGTTTTACTTTGCAAAACATGCCAGTCCTCCATATTTAGAATTTACATTTTTCTTTGAAATCCATTTTTTAAAAAATATTATTTTAGAATTTTATTTTTATTTGCCTTACTATCCTTAAGAATAAATAACAAATAAGAAATTTCCCAAAAACTAAGACCCTTTATTATAGAGTTTTTGCAGTTTCTTCTCCATTCTAATTATTTTATATTAATAAATTGCAAAATCTTTCCAGTGACCTTTTATGCCTTTTTATACCCACAAAAATTTATTTTGAATGCTTCAATTAGGGGTGTTGACCGTTTGAATAAAAATAGACCTAAACCGATTAAATAAATTAATTTTATTTTTAGTCTGGTTTGGTTTAAGTATTTTTAAAAATTGATAGTGCTTCGTTTGAGTTTGGTTTTGGCTTTAGATTTGTTTAAAAAAAAATTTGAAGAAATAATCAAACCGAACCAACAAATTATATTCATATTCTTTTTATAATTATACGTATGTTGACATCCCAAATGCACAACGTCATGGCACTCAATAAAATAAAAGAATTTAAAAGAAAAAATAGAAAAAAATAATTTGATTTGAGAGTCGCCACCTAATTTTAAGCATAATTAGGAAAAACCAATTAATTATTTACAGAATAGTCTATGAAACAAAAATTTCAGGTAAGGGTTCAAGTTATTCCGAAGGGAAGATATTAGCACCCTTCAGAATCCACGACTGTGGGTCTTGATTGAATTCATTTTTTTCAAATTAAGGAGTAGATACACAATATAGCATAAGTATAGTAATCATAAAATATGCACAAACAGTGAAATAAACAATGATGCGAAGAACATCCTAATATTTGCCGAACGTCAATAATATACACAATAATGAACAAATAAAGAATAAACTAAAATTTTTTCCTTCTTTTTTAATGGGGAGGCCTTAAAATCCGACGGATAGATTCGTCATTGGTCAAGTTTAACAAATAACGTGTACGTGAACTTAAACTAAAAGTTCTAATTTTAAAATGTAAATAAATATGAATTTCAACTAAAAATTTTCGTCTTTTTGAATAGGGAGGCCTCGAAATCCATTTTTCATCGGCCAGTTTTTATAAATAATGTGCATGAACTTAAACAAAATTAATTTTCTCTGTCTTTTTGAATGGGGAGGCCTCGAAATCCAACAAATAGATTTGTCATTGGCCTGTTTGGTAAATAATGTAATCATAGAGATATAAAACAATCTAGCCATTTGTAATACTTAAAAGAAAAATATTGCATATCGCCTAAAAGCTCGAACGAATCACTAAAAGAATATTAGTCCATAAATAATTGTAAAAACAAAAATAAACAACCAATGAAAGAAAGTAACATATAACTATTACTAATAAAATAACTCAACCACACAAAAAAAGCAATACACAGCCATTCACCAAACGAATACAGTAATTAGAAATAAATCATAATAATAATTAAAAAACAGTGCATGGTAATGACAAAATAAATTAATTAGAAAGAAAATAGTGCACAAAATTCAACACTACATTTTACACCAAGTTGCAATTAAAAAAGAAGTAATATTAGAGAAAGAAATGCATAAACAAAATAAAAATAAAAAATGAAGCAACAATAAAATGGATAAGAGCTAAATAACATAATTATCAACACCTTCTTACAAAATAAATATATATATATATAAACAAAGATATATGAAAAAGAAAGCTAGGCCTGCAAATTTAAATAAGAACCAAAATAAATGAGACAAAGGAACTCACCTACGGTAATGGCATTTTCCAATGACGTGATGTTTGGTTGCTAGACTTTTGGTTTCAAGTTGTAACTTGAAGCTTGTCAGCTGCTTATTCGTTATGCGGGGTAGGAGCTCACTTTTTTGTAGAGTTTATCGCATTTTTTAGGCTGTTAGGGGATTGTTCTGGTGGAGTTTGCTAGGGGTTTGTGGTGGTTTATGAGGCTGATTTTGGTGGGGTTTAGCAGTGGTAGAGGGCTGATTTTTTGGGCTGAAAATAGGGGTGTTGGGGCTGATTTTTTCGCTGTGTTTTGTCGTTGTTGTTGGTGGGTCTTGGGACTGATTTTAGGGTCATTTGGTGGCGTTTTGGAGGTTTATGGTTGCTGGAAAAGGGGCGACAAGGAGAGGGTTTCGACAGAGACAAAAACAGTCGTTTTGTGCTGATTTTCTGGCATGTTTTGCATGGTTGTGGGGTTGTGTTTTAGTAGCGATTTTGGGGACTGATTTGGGTGGATTTCAAGTGGGGTTTTGGGTTGCTTTAATGGGGGTTTTCAGGTGGTTTTTGGTTGGTGTTAGGGCTTGGCTTGGAGGTTGTTTTCATAGAGGGAAAGGGGCGGATTAATGGGGGTTTCCTAGTGAAGCAAAAGGAGAGAAAGTGTTGGGGTTTTGGGTGAGGAAGAAAGATGGAGGGGAGGGTCGCCGAAAATTTCACTAGATTCCGGCAAAAGTGTCGGAAAAATAAGAAAGAAAGAAAAGAAATACATTTTTTAAAGATTTTCCACAAATTAAAATGCCTACCTTATTGTTATATAAACATTACATCTCAAAACCTAATGGGCTAGAGTAATATGGGCCCAAATTGTGGACCAATAAAATATACGTGTATAATTATATTTGGACAAGAAAAATAAATTATTATACTATATTAAAATTTAAAATTAAATTAGTCAAAATCTTGATTAATATTTTAAAATAAGAGTAATTATCAAAATTATTCTAAAATCACTTAAAATGGCTTTAAACTATTTAAAAATATCAACATAAAAAGTGAGAATTTTTTGAAGTGTCAAGCTAAAATTGGGTGTCAACAACGTACATAACACATTATTTTAAAACACAATTTTAAAGATCTTATAGACGTTTTCATCACATTTTATTATTTAATCTACTTATGAAAGCACAAATACTAAAGGTGAATACATTTATCTTATTGATTTCATATATATGAATGTCTATGACAATTCTTGTTAGGACAAGAAATGTCACTATCTCTTCTTTCTAGGCCAAAATGATTAATTTTTTTTAAGAAATTTCATAATAAATTTATAGATTGAAAGTTTTATAATATCAGTCATTCTAACTATTTTTCGTTTTTAATGGATTGTTATCACTTTTTCTTCATTTTGAATGTATCATTGCTTTTATTTTTGTATATGGTTAATAACCGAATAAACAAACCAAAATCAACAACAACCAATTGATAAATGTATATTATAGTTGGTTTGGTTTGGTTTCAAGAAATTGAAAATCAAGTCGAGTTAGATTGGTTTTGATTTTGACCAATAACCGACTCAAACCGACTCGTAAACACCCCTAGCTTTAATTCCTTCCAAGTGGATTATGCTTAAAAGTCATTACAATATTGTGTTTTCACTTAGAAAACATTCTATAGCATTACATTTATTTTATAAAACATCAATATTGCATTTTCGCTTAGAAAACATCCTATAACATTATATTTTATGTCAAACAAAATGTTACATAGAACTTGAATAAAACTATTTTTTCTTCTTTTTTGAAAAAAAAAGAGAGAAAAGTTACTAATGCTCCAAAATATTTGGGTTGAACAAAGATAGTTCTAGTGACCCGAATGGATTTTCAGAAAATTTTTATCAATCTTGCTGGGAGATCATTAAAGAATATATAATCAATGTGGTTGACTTCTTTTCTGTGGGGCTGAACTACCAAAGTACATCACCCATACAACATTGGTCCTCATTCTAAAAAAGGAGTTGGTAAGGAATTTCAATGATCTAAAACCTATTAGTCTTAATTCTTTCATTAATAAAATAATATATAAGGTCATATAGGGAAGAATAGAGAAGGTGCTTCACAAAATCATTTCAACCAATCAGACAGGTTTCATAAAGGGGAGAAATATATTTAAAAATGTGTTATTGGCCCAAGAAATTATTAGGGACATTAATAAAAGAGAAGAGGCATCATAATGTTGTGGTGAAATTGGATATGACTAAGGCTTATGATAGGGTGTCCTGGATATTCCTTATCAAAGTGATGAGAAGATTTAGGTTTGGTTAGAAGATGATTAATATGGTTTGGAGGATCCTAGTGAACAATTGATATTCTATTCTGGTCAATGGGCAAACATTTGATTTCTTTCATTCTTCCAGAGGAATAAAACAGGGTGATTCTTTATCCTACATTTTATTAATAAAACAGGGTTTCTTTCATTCAGATCTGTGCAACATATGATGGATGCTCTATTTGCTAAGTTATGGTGGAATTTTAGGACTTCTATTGCTTTTCTATGAGGTAATTTCATGTGAAACACATACTGCAGAAAACTCTACCCTGTTATGGCTAAAGGCTCTGGAGCTTTACATGCATGGAGAAAAATGATAAAAATTAAAGAGGAGGTGGAGCACAATATTTGGTGGTAGGTGAAAATAGGGAAGAGTAGCTTTTTGTTTGATAATTGGACCGCACTGGGATGTTAGACCCCGTAATTAATTTAATCGGGGCGAATTGTCGACTTGAAAGTTTTTGTAAATATTGTGCAATTTAATGTAAGTAAGTTACGGTGCTTAATTAAAGAAGTTAAGTGCAATTGGAATGTATATTTAAGTTGGGGGTCGGAAGTCCTCAATTGGGTTTAAATTAAAAAGTTTGGGACTTAATTAGGAGTTAAATCAACTAGAAGCCCTTATGGGCAATTTTAAAAAAGTTTGGGGTCTATATATATGACCCCAAGTCCAAATTTTCAAGACCAACATACTTGGTCTTGCACACTTGGGAAATTTTAAAGAAAAGCTTGAGAAGAAGAAGAGGAGGAGAAGAGAAGGAAGAAGAAGGAGAGATCAA
>JAPFFP010000012.1:12434292-12463869 GCA_026153255.1 Solanum medicagineum | reverse complement strand
TATCTATCTATCTATCTATCTATCTATCTATCTATCTATCTATCTATCTATCTATCTATCTATCTATCTATCTATCAATATACACACACACACACACACACACACACACACACACACACACACATATATGAGGCATGTTCGCGTCCCAGGCGCGTCGATCTTTGGGCGCACACAACCACTGGAAATCGTTTTGCATCAAAAAATTATTTTTCGATTCAGTTGCTCTAAAAATCGAACGAGATCATTCCCCACTCAATTTTCATGCTGATCGCAAAATTCGGTCTCGGATTTCCAAACGGAGTATGGGAAGATGCATTACTCTCACACCCCTATTCTAGGGGTATTTTAATAATTTTACCAGGTGTTACAAAAGGGGTGCAAGCTTAGTTTTCTCTAAATAGTTTGGCCATGGGTCCATTAACTAGGAGTTTGGACTTAGTCCAATTTAAATAAATAATTGAGATAATTACGCCTAGAGATCATTGAGAAAAATTATTTACATAAAAATAGTTCACTTTTTTTATTACTTAAAATAGCCTTTTGGCCATTAATTGTTCCACACACACACACACACATATATGAGGCATGTTCGCGTCCCAGGCGCGTCGATCTTTGGGCGCACACAACCACTGGAAATCGTTTTGCATCAAAAAATTATTTTTCGATTCAGTTGCTCTAAAAATCGAACGAGATCATTCCCCACTCAATTTTCATGCTGATCGCAAAATTCGGTCTCGGATTTCCAAACGGAGTATGGGAAGATGCATTACTCTCACACCCCTATTCTAGGGGTATTTTAATAATTTTACCAGGTGTTACAAAAGGGGTGCAAGCTTAGTTTTCTCTAAATAGTTTGGCCATGGGTCCATTAACTAGGAGTTTGGACTTAGTCCAATTTAAATAAATAATTGAGATAATTACGCCTAGAGATCATTGAGAAAAATTATTTACATAAAAATAGTTCACTTTTTTTATTACTTAAAATAGCCTTTTGGCAATTAATTGTTCCAACTATAGCCTCTAGGCTATTTGGCTTTTTGAGGAAATGACAAGTTGCCATATAATGCCCAACCTCAGCAAAGTCAAATATTGGCTAAATGAAATTGATGCCCATGTTGGGCTGCTAGTTTTTTTTCTTAATTTCTTTTATTTCCTTATATTGATAGTACTATTTTTTATTGAGAAAATTTCACAGATGGCAGACACATTAAGCATAATAATGCTCTATGGGTAGAGTTTTCTTAATTACACTCCATAACTATAGTAAAGTTTGCTATAAGAGAATTTTTTTGTATATTAAACTTTTTCTTCTAAAAATTATACAAATCAATTTTAAAACGGAATGACTAAAATTATGGACATTAATTTGTTTAAATGAAAATGAATCCCATGATCTACAGAATTTACATACCAAGAACATATCTTCCCTAAAATAAGTTCTTCAAAAGAAGAACACGATACTAACTTTATTTGAGTAGCATTCAAAATTAGAAATCAAATATATAATTTAATTCAAATAAATTCATTTTTTTAAACCATCAAGTTAGTTTGTATAAAATTTTTACCAGGTCTACTGATTATACAATTTTTTGAATTTATATTTTGAGGAAATGTTATGTTGATTATATGGTCGAAATACAATTCTTCGTGTTTATTATTGTGGAGTTCAAATTGAATCTATAATCTCTAGACATATATTTGAGTTTCGTATTAGTGATTTTTGTGAAAGTATATTTTTGAAATCATATATTTTTGTGGTGATTTTGTATTGTATATTTAGTACAAATTTCTATATAGGTTTATTTATTTTAACAGAATACTCTATCAATATACAAAAAAATAAATGTATATGTACAAGGATCTATTAACTTGTATATAATATCAATATACTTTTTTTTGATGATTGTATATTATCATATATATAAGAATCTTTATATTTTTTGAAAAAATATCTATATACAAATGGTATGTGTATACGTGAAAGAATGTGTTAATCTGTATATAGTTTTACTATATGTAATATTCACACACACACATATATATGGGTTAAGAATTTGTATATATCAGTAGTAAATTGTATATACACAAAATGACAGTTATATAAATTAAAAATTTATACGGACAACTACATACAAAATTAATTAATATGGAAATACAATTGTATATGAATTGAATTTTGTTCATAATAGTTGATGTTTTTCTAATCTATTTGCATATGTATGTAAGTTACTGGTTTGTTTGTGTATGTATGTGTGTATATATATATAGAGAGAGAGAGAGAGCAGATCTTCTTCTATTATTTTACACCATAATTTTATAATCCTAGATCAACAAGATTAGCAACCACTATTGGAATCTCCAATTGAAATGTTTAGTAGTACTCCTAGACCAATAAAAAGAACAAGAACAAGAACAATGAAGAATGACAAAGAGATTGAGAATCAAAGACCATGAAAAAGAATATGAACAAGAACAAAGAAGAATGATAAAGAGATTCAAAATCAAAGAATTACACAAATTGTTGTTGGACGAAATCGTCGAAAATAGATGAACGATGTAGGTGGAGCGCCGATCCTTACATAGTGACATCATGTAGGTAAAATATGCGTTAGTTCATTTAAATGTATTAAGTATGTAAAATGCAATGCAAACATGAAATTGTAATGTCATCATTTATGAAATTGTAATGCCGCCATTGTTCAAAACATGTTAGACTATGTCCAAAGAATAAGTCTCAATATGAAGTAAAGGTCAACGTATCTGAATATAAAGTAAAGGTCAACGTATCTTATATAAACATATTCAAAGAGCAATGACATCAAATACATAACTTTGCGGGAAGATATCGTAACCAACATGTAGGACCGTAGGAGCTACTACATGAAATCCAACATAACCCCCTATGTTGGCATGGGGACTCCACTTGCCAAGTGGAATAGCTATTGTGGATGCACTAGGCTTGGCTTACAAGAACTCCTATGTGTGGTACATTGTTAATGTGACAAAAGGTTACTTATCTAAGGTTTCCTTACCGAATCCTATGTCCATTCCTCATTCAGTACTAAGTCAATCCCACAAAATACTTTGAAAAATTAGACTAGTCATGCAATATAACTTAGAATCATAAGTAGCAATCATATATGTCACAACCCAAGTGTAGGGCCTAGGTGTGACACGATGAATAGGGAACCTGAAGAAACCCCAATCAAGCCTCTTAAGCATATTTTCGCACATCTTTGGTTGCGGAAGCATAATTAAACAACAAGCAAATAGTTCTAACGGAAGCAGGACTTTAGACTCAAGCTATCGGGATGATATAGGGAATATGATTAGCATGATCACATAACAAATAAAGATTAAGGAGTGGGTAAGTATGACTCATGCTATGGGAATAATAGGGACTTAGGCCTTTCATATCATAACAACATGAGGGTATAAGGACTAAGGGAAGTCTCCTAATATTACATGGACATAAAAGGAGTCAAGCTCATAACGTACATAAACATATAACCAATGACACTCTAACTTGAGTGGAACAGGAGCTAAGAAATCTCTCGGGGGCTCACCTTCAAATGTAAATATCCATAAATAGACAAGTCTTAACAAAAATATGAAATAAAGTGGATGTTGTGTCCGAAGTGGAGAACTACCAATAGCAAGCTTCAATCAATTTGTCTAGCCACAAGAAGGAGAGTGAATATGAGCTTTAGTCCCTATATGACTATATCATGTAGGCAAAAGTATGCATAAGTACTTGGAACGTACTATGTATGTGAGGTGCAAATGCAACAAGGAAACATAATCCATAATTAAACAATATGCATAATCATAATCAATAGATATAGACTCAATATGAAATGAATGACTAATGCTTAGTCAAAATATGCATGAAGAATCACCAAGTTACATCGACATATCATACATGGGTGGGAAGGAACCATAACCGACATGTAAGATTAAGAGAGCTACTACTTGAAATTTTGATGTTCTCCATATTGAAAAAGGACTGGTCTACTTTGCCAAGGTAAACTATCCACTCCCCTTACGATATAACCTTTTTAGAGAGTATTACCAAACATCCTTACCTTACAACATGACTTTTTTGGGTAGGTCCCACAAGATATCCTTACCTTATGGCATGACCTTTTTGCTAGTTGTCACTATATATATTTACCTTACGGTATGGCCTTTTTGGTAGGTGTTAAGAAATGTCCTTACCTTACAGTATAATCTTTTTGGTAGGAGTTATAATGTATTCTACCTTACGGTATGACCTTTTTGGTAGATATCACACAATACCTTATGGTATCATATAGTTAAGGGACAATGGCTACCAACCAAGGTCCTCTCGGTGCTAGGTCAATAATCCCACTGAATACTCAATTCATACTCATAGTCATAATATGCATAACTTCATCGTTCATAGTAGTATCATAGGAGTAGCTCACTGAAACCATGACATCATAATATCAAAGAAAAGGGCTTCATATCATTTATAATATTCATAACATTCTCATGAGCTCATAGCATGCTTAATAGCCCTACAATATTCACAACATTCATAAATCACATGTGTTGCTATAAGGCCTTCATCAACATAAAAGGTTTGTCACATAACTTAGTGAAAACATGGTGGGTATATGTGTTTAAGATTAAAATCATGCAATTCAAGAGTAAAGAACATGAGAGGAGTAAAATAAAGTCATTTAAGAATCATTCAAAGCAACCCACCAACATTGTAGTAAAACTCTCACTTTGGATATCTTGAAATCTATTATCCACAACCTTTCGAAGTCTTTCAAGATATCATAGTATACAAAGCTTTACTATCATAAACACATCATAATATCATTTCTTGATAAAAGCTCATGCATCAATAGACCAATATCCAACAAATTTCCAACACATTTCCAACACATTTCATGCATATGAATAATAATAAAAAGTACCCACAAGAAATTAATCCTTCAAATCAAGTAATTAATGAAAATAGATTTGGGGACTCCATGGGTGGAAGAATCCATGGATGGAAGACCTACATACCTCAAATCCTTGGAATAGATGGAGGAAGCATGATGAGACATGGAGGACTTCACTTAGGTTCTTGAATTCCAACAAAAGTTCTTGAGAGTCTTGAAATTGATTAAAGGATTTGGTGAGAATAAGAGAGGATTTGGAGAGTGTTTTAGTGAGATTTAGGGCTCAAAATGGTGAACAATGGAGAAATCCCATCTATAAGGGTGTTGGGTTATTACCAATTGTCTTCAGTTGAACAGGAGGAAGTTAAAAAAATTTTGTAGTGTGGGGAGCAGGGGAATGAAGCGGACTTTCTCCCGCACAATTCATTTTCATCCGAAGTTTAATTTTTTCTTGTTTTGGCCTAGGAATGAGTTTAGGTTACTTTTGTACCAAAAGGACCAAGTTCGCAATGCGTGCCTAACTAGATAAGCCCCTAATCATCCAAAAAATTATTTTTCGATATGGGTGACCTAAAAATCAAAGACCACCCTTTTCCTACAAACTTTTGCCACCTGAAAAAGAAGACGAAGTTGATTTCCAAAATCACGCATGAATTTTATGATATTCAAGAACTATACCATAGGGACTTTTCGAAGTAGCATGAGAGGTGTTATAATTTAGGAGTAGCTCATAACCTGAAAGCCACTCAAGTGAGAATAGGCCTTTCACATTGAGGGACCATCATAAATATTATTAAGGACTTTGAAACATGCTTACATCTTCGACAACATTCATAATTTTCAAACTTACTTTTAGCCCTTATTCTTAACATTATGCAAAACTCACCATGAACTTAGTGGGCCTATGCAATGACATTAAAATCAAATGATTCAAGAGTATAATGCATGAACATGATAAAATTCATAATGCTAAAACCAGGTTGAACAACCCACATGACTAATGAAAAACCCTGGATAAGGAAATCTTAACAATTAACTTGGTAGTATAGGAACTCATGGTATATCATTACATTACATTTTGGGATCAAATACATGTAAATATATCATAATAACGTCATTTAAATCATGCTCATAAAAACTCATAAATCTTAAGAGCTTAAAGAAAAGGTAAAAGGATTTAGGTTAAAGGAACCCACAAATCAAGCTCACATATCTGTTAATGGCCTTAAGGAAAGAATTAAAGAAGTTAAAGAAGAAAGCCCTAAGAAGAAGACCCTAGCATTGCCCTTGACTTGAGAGTGCATCTTGCCTTAGGTAAGTTGTAGGAGAGTTTGGGAATGGTGATGGTGAGAGTGAATGAGGGTTTATAGTTTGACATGAAAGGTAAAAGAATGCCAAAACAATTTAGTTTGAAGCTTAGGGTATAGGGAATGGATAAAAATGCCCTTTCAATAAAACTAATTTGAATTGATGTCCTCTCATTGATTCCTCCTAAATTGCATTGATTTATCCTAAAGATTTCATTTCAACTGGAATTTGGTGATTCACCATGTACGAGGATCCCCGCTAAGCATCCATGGCTGAATGGTTAAAGCGCTCAACACCTAGACCACGACCCCAATTATGGTTTGTAAAGCAAACCAAGAACCATACTTGGGGTTTTGTCTTGTTTATCTTTTGTATCTCCTAAAAATTGGTCTCTGAAGTCCCATTTATGACCTTAGTCTATAACTCGTAGAATGTTCTACGGATTGTAAAAACCCCTCGTGGTTTCCTTCCCCACTTTGAAAATTTTCAATCTTCAGGACCCTAATCTGAGACCAAACTATGGTCCATAAACTTAACTACGAGTCATCCTGTTTGTTCATAGTTCAACTTTAAAAACCCCATAGTTTTCATCAGCTCATGTCATCAAACCATGAACCCAGTCCGTGATTTGTAGTTCTATTTGTGAACCATAAACAGGTGGTCGTCACACTTAGTCGATTTCTCACCTACTCCAACTCTATACATGAACCCTATTTATGACTTGTGGTTTAAACTACGAGCCATAAATGAGTCTCGTACTTAGGCCTACAACATTTCTAATTTCATTTCTTCTACACTGTCTAACTTTCAAACTTATAGGTTTTTACAATATCTCCCCTAGAAACATTCGTCCCAGAATGTGCTAAACGTAGGCCCTAAGGAGTTAAAGAAGTAACTAACAACCCACATGGATGCAAAAATGCAATTCTAAACATCCTTTCACAAATATTTACAAATTTACACTTTAACATCATTTAAATAGCTCCATAAACATGCAATTTACATAAATGACATGAAAACTGAAATGTAAGAATTTTGAGGTAGTAAGGCAAGAAGAACTTAGTAACTTAGGATTGAGTAGAGTAGAAAAGATAGAGATATCGCTTCATCATGTTCATTTCCACTTTCCACATTTTACCTTCAACTTGTTGATTCCTCCAAAGCACTTTAATGGAGGTAACCTCCTTGTTTCTTAACCTTTTCACCTGTCGGTCTAGGATTTCAATCGAAACCTCTTCATAAGCAAAATCTTATTAAATGCTCAAATCCTCCAATGGAACTATGGAATTTGGATTCCCCATGAGTTTTCTCAACATAGATACATGGAACACCAAGTGTATCATGTTCATATCCTTGGAAACTCCAATCCATAAGCCACCTTCCAAACCTTTAGACAATTTTGTAAGGCTCTATACACCTAGGCCTCAATTTTTCTTTCTTGCCAAATCGAACTACACCCTTCATGGGAGAAACCTTCAAATAGATCAAATAATTAACAGTGAACTCAAGGTCTCTTCTCCTAACATTGGGGTATAACTTTTGTTGACTTTGAGACATTTTCAATTTCTCCCTTATGAGTCTTACTTTCTCCATGGCATCTGTGACCAAGTTTGGCCCTATCAAAGCTATTTCACCAACTTTAAACCATCCAATTGGTTACCTACATTATCTACCATATAAAGCCTCAAATGGTGCCATTTTAATGATTGAGTAGAAGCTATTGTTGTAGGAAAACTCGACAAGAGTCGATGATCATCCTAACTTCTTTGAATTCCAACACATAAGCCCTCAATATATGTTCAAGCATTTAAATTGTTCTTTTGGCTTGCTCATCAGTTTGAGGATGGAAGACAGTACTCAACTTCACCTTAATAGCAAGGATCTTTTCAAATGACTTTCAAAAGTGAGAGGTGAATTGAGCTCCATGATGCGATATGATGGAAAACGGAACCTCATGCAACCTCACCAACTTCGAGATATATAATTTGGCATAATCTTTGGCACAAAAAGTTGTCATGACCAGTAAGAAATGAGCCAACTTATCATTCTATCCATTATCACCTATATGAAGTCAAAATGCCTCTTGGTCTTAGGCAACCCAACTACAAAGTCCATACTGATCTCTTCCCACTTTCAAATGGGAGTTTCTATATCTTGAGTTAGGCTGCCCGACCTTTAATGTTCACTTTAACTTGTTGACAATTGGAGCATTTAGACACAAACATTGCTATATCTTTCTTCATTCTATTCCACTGATACACCTCCACTAGATCTCCATATATTTTTGTGGAACCGGGATGAATTTAATAGGAGGAATTGTGAACTTCTTGCATATCAAACCTCTCAACCCATCGACGTTTGGTACACATACTCTACCTTGGTAACGAAGTACCCCCATCTCCCCCTTGTTAGAAGACCTTTATCTTTCCTTCTTGCACCAATTCTTTTAGTTCTGTCAGAGTGGGATCAAGGTCTTGTTTAGACTTGGCATCCACCATCAAAGAAGACTCAGAGCCATTCAATACCATCATACCACCATTATCGATATCACTCAATCTTACCCCCAATCTATCAAGCCTATGAACTTCCTTTGCTAACTCCCTTTTTCCATCATCTTCAAGATATAACACACTACCCACAAACAGCCTACTAAGTGAGTTAGCTACCACGTTAGCTTTGCTTAAGTGATATTTCACATTCATCTCATAATCCTTGAGAAGTTCTAACCATTTTCTCTGCCTTAGGTTGAGGTCATTTTGAGTGAACAAATGATGAAGGCTCTTATGATCGATGAAGACATCAATGTAAACTCCATATAAGAAATGACGCCATATCTCTAATGAAAACACCAGAACTGCAAGTTCAAGATCATGTGATAGATAATTCTTTTTGTGCATCATAAATTGTGTTAATGCATAGGCCATTACTTTTCCATTTTGCATTCACACACAATCCAAACCAATCAATGAGGAATCACAATACACCACGAATCCCTCGATTCCCTTTGGCAAGGCCAATATTAGAGCCGAAGTCAACCAATCCTTCAAGGTTTGGAAACTCTTCTCACACTCATCCGTCCACAAGAACTTTACTTTCTTTTGAGTCAACCTAGTTAATGCTGATAAAATAGAGGAAAACCCTTTAACAAGACTTTAATAATATCCGACGAGGCCCAAGAAACTCTAAACATTCAAAGGAGTTAATTACCTAGGACAATTTCTTACCTCTTCTATCTTCTTAGTGTAAACATTGATTCCATTGCCCCAACACCACATGCCTAAGGAATGAAACTTGTTTCAACCAGAATTCATATTTGTCGAACTTAGCAAACAATCTTTCCTCCCTCAAGATATGCAATACCACCCTCAAATGCTTTACATGATCCTCTTCACTCCAAGAATAAATCAAAATGTCATCGATGAACACCACTACAAACATACTAAGGTAGGGTTTGAATACCCTATTTATGAGGCCATAAATATTTCCAGTGCATTGGTTAGTCCAAACGATATCACCACAAACTCGAAATTCCCATACCTTGTTCGGAAAGCCATTTTTGGAATGTCACACTTCCTCATCGTTAGTTGGTGATAATCATATCGGAGGTTAATTTTGGAGAAATGTTTGGCTCCTTGCAATTGATCAAATAAGTCATCAATCCATAGAAGTGGATACTTGTTCTTGATGGTAACTTTGTTAAGTTGTCGGTAGTCTATGCACACATCTTTCTTCCTCACAACACCAAAGCACCCTATCGAGACCTACTTGGCCTAATGAAACCCTTCTCCAATAGATACTTCCATTACTTCTTTAGATCCTTTAACTCCACCAGGGCCATTTGATAGACATGAATAGAGATAGGTTAAGTATCGGGCAAGAATTAGTTTATACCAAAGTCTATTTTCCTTTTGGGAGGATCACTGGGTAACTCTTCTGGAGAGACATTAGGAAACTCATTTACAACGGGGACCAACTCAAGAAAAGGGATTTCAAAAGTGACATCTCTAATCCTCACTAGGTGAAAAATACATTCCTTGGAAATCATTTTACGAGCTTTGAGATAAGAGAAAAATCAACTTCTACACGAAAAACTATGACCCTTCCACTCAAGAATGGATTTATTTGGGAATTAAAATTTGACCCTACGAGTTCGACAACCTATAAAAGTGTAGGAAGCATGCAACTAATCCATCTCAAGTATGACATCAAAATCGACCATGGAAAGCTCTACTAAGTCACAAGGAACAACTTTATTCAAAATGGACACGTGACATCCTCTTTAGATTCTTTGTGCAACAATGGACTCTCCTATGGGAGTACAAACTTTAAAAGGTTCATTTAGGACTTTGGGGCATACATGGAATCTATTTGAAAGAAATGGAGTTACAAAGGACAAATTTGCTCCAGGGTCTAATATTGCATATGCATCAAAATTATAAATATTCAAAATACTGGTAACCACGTCAGGAGTCTCTTCCACCTCTTGGTGGGTTTGCAAAGCATAAAGCCTATTGGCCTTTGGAGCACCTTGAGCTTATCCACCTTGACTTTGGGGTCTAGCAACCCCCTTTCTATATATTTTGGCATGGTGATTGCACTTGCCACCTTTGAATCATAGATTGAAGCCATCTAGACACTCTCCTTTGTGGGGCCTTTAACACTCTGCACAATTGGGAGAAGCTTGTGCACCTAACACTCCTTGTGGCTTGGGGTTGGTTCTCTTGTCTTTGTTGAATTGAGGCGGAGTGGTACTGGTTGACCCTTGGCTCATTTGCTTTTGGACACCTTAGAACTTGCCACGACCACCACTCATTTGGTGGAGAATCGACCACCATCCATTCGAGCCCTTTTGGAATTCCTAGCATGCTCTCAAAATTTCTCTTTATCAATTTGCTTCGGGTATTTCATTAGGCAAGAAATGTCCATCTCTTTCATGAGTATTGCAGTGTTGCACTCTTTGGATACCAATTCTGACACCCCAAAGATAAATTTTCTCATATTGGACCACGAGTCCGCCACCATGAATGGCGCATATCTAGAGAGCTTTGTAAATTTAAGGGATTATTCTCTCACACTCATATGACCTTGCTTTAAGTTGATGAACTCTTGTACCTTTCCCTTCCTTAGTTCCAATGGAAAAACCTATCCACGAATGCACTATTTCCCACTCTATTTGGCCCGCTCCTTCACCTGTATCATCGACCCATTATACTAAACCTTTTCCAAACCATCAATTTGATATGCCACTAGCTCGATCTTCTTTTCCGACAGCACCCTCATGATGGCTCTATGATCCTACATGCTTCATCGATGAATTCCACTGTGTCCTTGTCAACTTTATAATGGTGGTACTTTGGTGGGTTCATTCTCATAAAATATCAGACCTTCGTCTATGATATAAGTTCTTGGGGAGGAAGAGAAATTTCCTAGTTGGCTTGGATGGCCAAGCCTTTGGCCAGTAATGTAAAAGCAGCTCGGAACTCTGTATGTGTGACTCCCTCCTCTTGTGGCATGGGAGGCGCTGGTTCTTCATTCACTTCCCTCAGAAAAAGAGTTTTTTCGGTTGCATGATCAAGAATATCAAAAGGGAATGTTGTTAGATAAGTGAAAACCTTAGATAATTCTAACGGCACGACATAAATTATGAAGAAGGGAAAGTTTCATAAATTCCTTATTGTCACGACCCAAACTAGGGCCAAACAAGCCTCTTAGCATATCATACACACATCCTTGGTTGCGAAAGCAAGATAAATAACAAGAGAAAACATAAACAAGGGAAATTGGGGCTAAGGGAGAGAGTATAATACTTAAATAACATAGATGAGTCAAAACTCAAGCATAATACATAACTTGTCCAACAACACCTCTAGACATAGAACTTAGCGGGGACCAAGACAAACAACTGGGCTCACCCTCATAGTAATGACCATTAGTATTCCAAAATATACAAGATGTAGTGTAAGCATAAACATCAAAGAAGATAGATATTGTCCTCGGACATGAGGACTCACCAAAGCTAACTTGAGCTATCCATCTAGCCACGTGAAGGAGAATCGATGAGAGCTTTAGTTCCTACATGGTAATATCATGTAGGCATAGAGTATGTGTTAGTACGCTTGAATGTACTAAGTATGTAGGATGCAATGCAACAACAGATAGGCATTATAATCAATATGCATTATTAGGCAATATATGAACATATAACAATATGGCATGCATGGATGATACTTGAAGTAAATATGCTTATATATAGAACACAATACATTAGTAGGAATAGATCAGCATCATAGACCAAGCAAACTTAGTACTTGGAATCTAAGGTAGACCACCCCTTAGAAGTGATTGAGGAATCAACCCCTCAATTGGTTGATGGATATGACCACCCTCCATCGAAAGTAATTGAGGTATCAACCCCTTAATTGGTTGATAGCTTACCACCTCCATTCCAGATGATTGAGGTATCAACTCCTTAATTGGTTGATGGCTTACCACCCGCAATCCGAGATGATTGAGGTATCAACTCCTCAATTGGTTGATGGCTTACCAACCCAATCCAAGGTGATTTACGCATCACCCCTCAATTGGCTATGGTCATCTCACAACATACTTCTCATGGAATCAACACATACATAACATGATTTCATCATCATAAAGTCACTTAACTCATATGACAAGCGTTAGGCCTTAAGCAACTCAAGATACATTAACCAGACATTTTATCAAACACTTGGTGGGAGTGCAATGCTAGTGTAAAACCATGCAATTCAAGAGTGAAATCATGCAAGAAAACTTAATGTACAACCACCCACCAAAACTTGGTAATACCCTCATGTAACATATATCAAAACCCTCATCAAATATCAAGATAGATATAAGATTCATAGCTCAAAACATGCTTGAACAATCACACTTTTATGAAACCCCAACATAGTTCATAATCAAGTTCATAATAGAAGACCCATAAGTAAAATCAACTTACAAACATGTAATTTAGGTAAAAAAGAAGCTTAGGAACCATGGGTGAAAGGACTCAATGGTTGAAACCCACATACCTTGACTTCGGAGAATCCTTGATGAAGATCGATCGGAAATGGAGACTTGAAGCTTGAGTGAAATCCTTAAGATCCAGATGAGTTTTGGGACTTGAATTTTGGGTTGGAATGTTTGTCTAAGTGTTTGAGAGAGATTGGGAATGTCTTGTATGATATGAAGGTGAAATATGGCTAAGTATAGGTATTTTCAAGCATGGGAAGACTTAGGCCCAAGACCCAAAAGTCTTGGACCGAACTAATGAAAACAATCCACAGAAGACATTGAGACGCGTCGGGCACGGTTCTTCACTGGAAATCGTCAACTTTGGAATTTCGAATTTTGATATGGTAGCTCTAAATCGGGGTTAGACCCATTTCCCACTCAATTTTTCCCCCTGAAAAAGAATATGAAGTCGGATTTTTGATATCATACACGAATTTTGAGATATATAAAACTTACGAATTTGGGCACTTCCAAGGCACATAGTCAACCACAATACCACCATAGTCAACCTCTTCCAACCTAACGCTCAATCTAGACAAATGGTGGACCTCCCTAGCCACCCTTTTGCTACCACCATCAACATGAACTAGGCTACCCCTGGACATCCTACTCAAAGCACCGACCACAACATTAGTCTTATCGGGATGATAATGCACACTTATGTCATAATCCTCAAGAAATTCTAACCACCTTTATCTCAAGCTAGGATCCTTTTGGGTGAACACATATTGGAGACTCTTGTGATCAGTAAACACATCAACATGCACCCCATACAAATAATGATGTCAAATTTTCAATGCAAAAACCATGACGGGAAACTCAAGGCCATAGATAGGATAATCCTTCTCATGTATCTCAAATTGTCTAAAAGCATAGGCTATCACCGTACCATTTTGCTTCAAACATAACCCAAACTAATTCGGGAGGCATAACAACACACAAAAAACCCTTTCGGTAGAGACAAGATAGGAGCGGAGATAAGCTTATCCTTCAAGGTTTGGAAACTCCTTTCACACTCATTGGTCCACACATCTTTTGAGTCAACTTAGTCATGGGAGAAGCAATAGAAGAGAACCCATTCACAAACCTTCGGTAGAAACCCGCTAAGCCCATGAAACTCCTAATGTACTAGGGAGTCAAAGGTCTAGGCCAATTTCTAATCACCTCTATTTTCTTACCATGCACTTAAATACCATCTCCTGACACCACATGACCTAGAAAGGCAACCTCTTTCAACTAAAATTCATATTTCCCATACCTTGCATACAACTTCTCTTCCCTTAACATTTCCAACACCACCCTCAAATAACCCACATGCTCCTCCTCACTATGAGAGTAGATCAAGATATCATCAATGAGAACCACCATAAACAATCCAAGGTAGGATTTTAAGACCCTATTCATGAAACCCATAAACATAGCCGGTGCATAAGTCAACCAATCAACTCCTCCACGACTTTTATGCTCATTCGTAGCCAGAGAGACCTAGGGATATTACCTACCCTCGCCCTCACTTGGGGAAAGAACCCGGACTGAAGATTAATCTCAGAGAAGTGACTAACCCATTGAAGTTGGTCAAATTGATCATACATCCTTGGGAAGGGGTACTCATTTTTTATGGTGACCCTAATAAGTAGCCGGTAATCAATACACTTTCTAAGGGAACCAACCTTCTTCTATACAAACAACATTGGGAAGCTCACTAGGAATGACATCAAAGAACTCATTAACCACCAAAATCGACCATATAGGAAGGAACTTGGACTCAACCTCCCTAACCTTCGCAAGATGATAGAGACTTCCCCTAGAAAACAACTCATGGGATTGAATGCAAGAAATAAATCTACCCTTAACCACTGTATCATGATTTTCCCACTCAAGAACGGGTTCACTAGAGAATTGGAATCTAACTCTACGGGTCCTTCCAATGATGGAAACATAATATGCACGCAACTTATTCACCTCAAGTATAATATCAAAATCCACCACATCAAGCCTAACAAGTAACAAGGCAAGAACTAATGAAATATGAACACGGACCATACCTATGAACTTTCTAGCAACAATAGACTCAACAAAGGGGTAGACTCCAAACATTCACACAACAACTCAGGACACACTTGAATCCCACTAGCAACAAGACAGAATAATGAAAAAGATAGTGGCACCTGGGCCCACCAATGCACGTACATTAAAGTCAATGGAAACTTCAGCATATCGTTAACAACATTGGGCACGACCTCCACTCCTTAAGTCTCTTGATCAATATGACCACTTTGTTCTTGAGCTCGACCGCCTTTACACCTTTTTTGAGCATGAAGACAATCAACAACCTTGTGGCCCAATTCACCACAACCATAACAAGCATTGGTGCCCCTCAAACATGGGCCTCTATGCATCTTACCATACCTTGAACACTTAGCATAAGGCATCACACAACCCACACCTTTGTGACTTTGGAACTTTCCTTTAAAACGGGCCCTCTTGGCCTTCTTACCTTTCTCTTCCTTATCTTACCACTTGAATCTCGGGGGCACTCACTCTTGATTAGGTTGAGTTGTCAAGCTTATCACCGCTTTGGCCAATACCCATAGAGCATTGCAAACCTCCGCATTCGATATATCTCCGTCCTGAGTAGCTTGAGACATATTCTAAAAAGCATTTATTAAAATAAGAAATAAGCCTTAGGGGACTTAACTCTATCGCACAACATAGATCAAAAGAGGGGAAACATTTTTTAAAATGCCTCATAGCATCTCATTAATAGTCGTGGCGCGCTTCACAACCATGAATAAGACTTTAATCGACGTGGAGTGTTGGACTCCGAGGACCATTAACAACCTAGTGCTTTGATATCAAGTTTTTCACAACCTGAACTAGGGCCTAGACGTGACACGGTGAATGGGGAATCTGAAGGGACCCTAAACAAGCCTCTTAGTATATCACACACACACATATGGTCGCGCGCGCAAGAAAAACAACAAAAAAAAAAAAAACAAACGAAAAAGAGAATAAGAGGGAGAGAGAGAGAGAGAGAGAGAGAGAGAGAGAGAGAGAGAGAGAGAGGTTTAATACTTAAACAACATAAATTAGTCAAACCTCAAGCATGATACATAGCTTGTCCAATAACACCTTTAGACATAAAACTTAGCGGGGGCCAAGACAAGCAACTGGGCTCACCCTCATAGTAATGAACATAAGTACTCCGAAATATTCAAGATGTAGTCTAAGCATAAACATGAAAGAAGATAGATATTGTCCCTGGACATGAGGATTCACCAAAGCTAACTTGAAAAATCCGTCTAGCCACGTGAAGGATAATCAATGGGAGCTCTGATTCCTACATGATAATATCATATAGGCGTAGAGTATGCGTTAGTACGTTTGAATGTACTAAGTATGTAGGATGTAATGCAATGATAGATAGGCATCAAATCAACTTACATAAATAGGCAATAGATGAACATATAACAATATGGCAAGCATGAATGATATTTGAAGTAAACATGCTTATATGTAGAACATATTACATTAGTAGGAATAGACCATCATCATAGACCAAACAAACTTAGTACTTGGAATCTAAGGTAGACCAACCCATAGAAGTGATTGAGGAATCAACCCCCTTAATTGGTTGATGGACATGACCACCCTCCATCAGAAGTGATTGAGGTATCAACCCTTAATTGATTGATAGATTACCACGCCAGCCGAGATGATTGAGGTATCAACCCCTCAATTGGTTGATGGCTTACCACCCCCATTCGAGATGATTGAGGTATCAACTCCTCAATTGGTTGATGTCTTACCACCTCTATCCAAGGTGATTGAGGCATCACCCCTCAATTGACTATAGTCAACTAATAACACAATAGATACTTCTCATGGAATCAACACATACATAACATCCTTTCATCATCATAAAGTCACTTAACTCATGTGCAAGACATTAGGCCTTCAACAACTCAAGATACATTAATAGGACATTTTATCAAACACTTGATGGGTTTGCAATGCTAGTGTAAAATCATGCAATTCAAGAGTGAAATAATGCAAAGAAATCATAATGTAAAACTACCCACTAACACTTGGTAATACCCTCATGTAACATACATCAAAACCCTTCATCAAATCTCAAGATAGATCTAAGAATCATAGCTCAAAACATGCTTGAACAATCACACTTTTACAATACCCCAACATAGTTCATATTCAAGTTCATAATAGAAGACACAAAAGTAAAATCAACTTTGAAACATGTAATTTAGTTAAGAAGGAAGCTTGGGCACCATGGGCGAAAGGACACAATTGTTAAAATCAACATACCTTGACTTTGGAGAATCCTTGATGAAGATCGAAAATGGAGACTTCAATGTTGACTGAAATCCTTAAGATCCGGATGAGTTTTGGGACTTGAATTATGGGGTGGAATATTTGTCTAAGTGTTTGAGAGAGTATTGGGGAATGTCTTATATGATATGAAGGTGAAATATGGCTAAGTATAGGTATTTTCATACTGGGAAGAATTATGCCCAAGACCCAAAAGTCTTGGAGCGAACTGAAAACAGTCCACAAAATACACTGAGGCGCGCCCTTGGCACGTCACGCCTTGGGCGCGGTTCTTCACTGGAAATCGTCAACTTTGGAATTACGAATTTTGATACGGTTACTAACATCGGGGTTAAACCCATATCCCACTCAATTTTGCCTCTTGAATAAGAATATGAAGTCGGATTTTTGATATCGCGTGAATTTTGATATATATGGAAATTACAAATTCGGGCACTTTTGAGGCACATTTTCGGGCACTTTTTTGGGATCGTTTCACTTATAGCCTCTCATTCATGATTGTGGCATACTTCATAACCATGAATATGACTCTACCTGACTTGGTATGTTGGACATCAGAGGGACATTTCAAACCTTGGGCTTTAATACAAGGTTTTTTATGACCTGAGCCTAGGGCCTAGTAACAACACAGAGAATGGGAAACCCAAAGGTACCTTACCTAAGCCTCTTAGCATTCATCAAGAATTTATGTATAATTAAACAACATAATGCAGTATTTAAAGTGCGAAAAGGGACTCAAAGGCATCAATCATTAAAACATAGAGAACCATTCACTCAATAAATAAGCTAAGCCATCCAAACACACCATTCTACATAAGGAATATAGCAGGGGCTATGACATACCTAAGCTCCCCTCAAATACAATAGTCATCAAAATAAGATAAAAGTAAAAGTCTACAACCCAAAAGCATCAATGTCTCAGATGTACAAAGCAAGAGGAAAAGGTGTAATCCCCGAACTAAGGGCTTACCAAAGCTACTAGTCTTGGACGTCAAAGCTAGCCACATGCCAATGGAGGAGGTAGAGAGATACTCCCTATATGGTGACATCATGTAAGAAAGATATGTGTTAGTATATTTGAATGTACTAACTATGTGAGATGCAATATAGACATAAAACTATAATGTCATCATGCATGAAATTGTAATGCCATCATTCAAAACATGTAAGATCATATCCAAAGAATAAGGATCAATATGAAGTAAAGATCAATGCATTTTAAATACATATGTTCAAGCAACAATGAAATCAAATACATAACCTTTATGGGAATATACCATAACCGACATATAAGATGATGCGAGCAACTACATGGAATCCAACATAACCCCTTATGTTGGCACAGGGAGTCCACTGGCCGGGTGGAACTCCATCACCTTATGCTTGCATATCTTAATTTAACATGGTTATTAAGGATGCACTAGTCTTATCCTATAAGGGCTCCTATGGTCAAATATAGTTAATGAGACAAGGGGTTGCAGGTTCCTTTACCGAACCCTACTTTAATGCCTCATTGGGACCTAAGTCAATCCCATGGAATCATCTTTCAATATAACTTAGAATCATAAGTAGCAATCATATTGTAGTTTCTTATAACTTCGAAGGCACTCAAATGAGAATTGTCCTTTCACATTGATGGACCATAAAAAATATTATTAGGGGCTTTGCAACATGCATAGATCTTTGAAAACATTCATAACTTTCAAACTTACATTTACCCATTATCCTTATGCAAAACATGTCATAAACTTAGTGGGCTTATGCAATGACTTAAAAATTACATGGATCACGAGTATAATGCATGAATATGATAAAATTCACAATGTTAAAACAAAGGTTGAACAACCCACTTCATTAATGAAAACCCCTAGATAAGGAAAGCTTAACGATCAACTTGGTATTCATAGGAACTCATGGTAGATCATCGCATTAGATTCATCAAATACATGTAAATATATCATTTAAATTATCCTCATGGAACTCGTAAATCTTCAAGAACTTAAAGAAAGGTAAAAGAATTTATGGTGGGTCTTTGTGGGTGAAAAAAACCCTACAAATCAAGCTCTTCTACCTGTTAACGACCACAATAAAAGACTTAAAGAAGTTGAAGAAAAAAGACCTTGGAAGAAAACCCTAGCCTTGCCCTTTCCTTGAGAGTGTATCTTGTAGGAAATTTTTAGGAGAGTGTGGGAATGGTGAGAGTGAGAGTGAGAGTGAATGGGGCCTTAGGGTCTGATATGGGAGGTAAAATAATCCCATAACAATGTATTTTAAAGCTTAGGATATGGAGAATAGACAAAATTACCCTTTATTAAAAATGTCAAAACCCAAACCATGACCCTGATTACAAGTCATAAACTAAACCACGAACCGTATATTTTGATGCTTTCAAAAGCCTTTTGGCACGATTGGTCCCAATGAAAGGGGGCATATTTCTTCATTAAATGGTTGAAGGGTTTACATCATCTAGCTAAGTTAGAGATGAATTTTCTAATGAACGATGAATTTCCTTTTAGACTATGAAGGTCTCTCAAGTTCTTTGGCTCAGGATTTTCTTGAATGGCATCAATCTTTGGAGGATCAACTTCAATTCCATGGTGACGCACAATGAAGCCAAGAAACATTCTTGAAACAACTTCAAATTCACATTTGAGTGGATTAATCTTCAAGTCAAATTTTCTTAACCTTTCAAAAATAATATGAAGATCTTAAAGATGGTATTTCCTCTGCTTTGTCTTTACCACCAAGTCCTCGACATAACATTCTATGCTCTTGTGAAGCATGTCATCAAAAATATTTTACATTGCATGTTGGTAGGTGGAACCAGTATTCTTTAGACCAAAAGACATCACCTTGTAACAAACCATTCTTTTTGTATTTGGAAAGCAATGCATTCTTCATCTTTTGAAGAATTCTGATTTGATTATATCTAGAAGACCCATCCATAAATAACATAGCTTTATGCCAAGTTATAGCATCAACCATGAGCTCAATGATTGGCAGTAGGAAGTCATCTTTTGGACATGCCTTGTTCAAATTGCAAAATTAATGCACATATGTAGTTGGCCATTCTTCTTCTTGACAGGTACAATATTTGAGATCCATGATGGGTACTTCACTTCTCGAATAAACCCAGCTTCTATGAGTTTTTTCTATTGACTTGTATTTAAAGTTGTATTACTAACTCAAGGTGAAACACTCATTGTGACTGCTTTACGGAATGTGTCCCATTTCTGAGCCCTAAGTAATGAATAATTATCTTGGGACTAAAGTATGACATTTCTCTATACAACTAAGCAAATATATCTTTGTACTCAACTAATAACTTGAAGTGTTTCCTCTCTTTCTTGATGTGTCAGAAGTGCACTAATGAAGGTTAGGCTCATATCTTCTAGAGTACCTAGATTTAGTTCATTGAGATCATATACGGTTGATTGTATGCCATCCTCCATTTAAGGGGGAGCCTCTTGGACGTCATCATCCATATCGTCAAGATATGGACCTTCTCCCGCTTTTATATGATAGGATGCTTCTACTAGATTAGAATCTTTCCTCTGACTTTCTTTAAAAATTGTGACAGATTCTTCTTTCTCCTCTTTTGTTTGTCCATGCAATTAGTTGGTGACAACAATGCTGCTTCTTTTAACCTTCAATGAACCATCTGTTGTAATTTACAATATAGCCTTTCTTTTCATTTGTGATGGAAAAATACTATGAATCTCTTTATTGTCGATCACTTAATAAAAATCATGCTTTTCATGTTCCAACAACCTTTTTTCTGATATAGATTTTCTTTTGGTTCCCAAAACAATAGAATATGGAGGTCTTTGATGTGCTGACATCTCCTTCCACTTGTTTAGAGGGTTCATTTTCATCCTTGCTGCCCAATATTATAAACATAGAGACACAAGGAGTTAATCTTCCTATGTGTCCAAACACTAAAGTCCATTACTGTGTTTTACCATCCTCAAATTCCTTGGTTTTTTCTATCGAGGTGTGGCGTGATGAAGCTATTTCCATTTCCTTCTTAGACAAAATTCTAAGAGGTTCTGGCAAGTTGAATCCCAACCCAAATCGAGGAGTGGCAACATATATAATACCCTTGTTTTAACAACATTATTTTATACTTCATGAGCCTATGTATTTATTCACGAGCGACGTCATCCTTGACATCTCCCAACCTTGCTGGATTTGAGAAGCCTTAACCTATTTTTCAAAATAATGTGAAGACCTTTTGACAGTAGTGCTCTTTTATCTTACTAACTTGGGAGTTGTCTTTAGAAAACTCCAAATTGATATAAGGAACTTGTGCAATTGGACTAGTCATTTTCTCCTTCAAACCTTGGAACATTGTGTGACTTAAACCATTCCTTAGAGGGTGAACTTATTGAGTGCATTCTTCTAATAGGGGTTGTTCCTTTTTTTGATGCTCACATAGAATGTAACAAAAAATTGGTTAATAATTATCAATATTAATCTACATATCACCTTTAGATGGTGGTAGCTTGATGAAGACCTCTTCTAGTCTCTTCGTAGATATTTTAATAGGGCCCCATTAAATGTCTCTCTCTTCGATGTCAGTTTAGCTGAGTTGTGTGGATTTTTCATAATTTATATTTTAGAATCTAAATAGAATTTTTCTTCTACAAAGTATCACTCTGTTTCGATGAAAGGATTGATGTTTGCACCAATTTTGACTACTTCACCATCTTTCATGTACTTCATGCATCGACACAAAGTAGATGACACCACTCCATTTTCTTGAACCTAAGGATGTTCGAGCAATAAGTTGTATGATGTTTTGGCATCTATAATATAAATCAAAGTGTTTGACTTCGTGTCACCAATGGACTATCCTACTTGAATCTTTTCTATGGCTTGTTGTCCTCCTTGATTACAACCTTAGATTATTAGATTACCTTCTTGATTGAAACCTTAGATTGTTAGATTACTTTTGGATAATTCATCAACGAAGATCCCAAGGCTTTTCAGAATAATTTTTGGCATGACATTGAATGTTGAACCACCATCGATTAGTATGCAATTGAGACGTTATTCTTGAATAGCTTATATAATAAACAAAGGCCTAAGTAGCTTAGACCCTACCAACAAGTCAACATCTTTGAAGGTAATTGTAGCATAACATTAGGCAACTTTTTGTTAATAGTACATTGCTGTGTTTTTTCTAGATTATGATCACCTTTTCTTTGCTTTGATTCATTTGTGCTCGAAATAACATGTGTAGCTCTAGTTTGACTGCCAAAAAGGAATTTTTCTAGAAAGAATTCAAAGAGTGTAATAGGATTTTTGACGTTATATGATAAGGAACCATTAATCTTTTGGCTACTCTGAGATTTGATGCTTTTTAATGATTGTAATTGATTCACATCACTCCTTATTGCTCTTGTCTTAGGAAGACGTATCCTGAGAGCTAATTGATGTCTTAGCTTTTTTATGAATAACTAGTGATCAACCATTATCTTCAATTCCTTAGTTGCGGTTGTTATCAATTTCTAGTGGATCTTTAGGAGCATTTCCTAGAACATCAACTTCAGTAGTTGCGAGGCTTCCAAATTGTGAAGAGATGATGTTTGGCATAATTTGCAACCTCGAGCACTTCTTTTGGTGGAGTGTCATACTAGTATGACTTGAATCCACTATTTCATCTATATTAATGATGATTTTTATTTACTTATTAAATTCAAGATTTTCTCCTTTAAAATAAAGTATTACTTGTCGGATGGCCAATGACACGATGGACCCTTGCAACATTTAGTATCATTAACCTTATTGATTTCTTTACGCCTCTTCGATTCAGGAAGATCAATGATTTACTTCGTTAGCAATTGATCAAGGATCATAGGCACATCTTAACCTGAAAATGGGTAAACTTTTGCCTCTAACTCCTTTAAAGTTGAACGACATTTCTCATCGTTTGAATATTGAGTTGAAGCTTCCTCCTCTTTCACATTTTTCTTATTTGTGAGCTTTAGAGAAGTTGCTTTCATTGTCGTAGGTTGTTTAGTTTGGATCTTTGATGTCATACCTTTCTTGAACTCTTTTTCTTTTGTCAAATCAGTAAAAGGAGATGTCTTCCCAAGACTCACGATGCTTAAGTCCATGTCATGTGCCCGTATAGCAAGTTCTTCAAAAGTTTGTGATTTGATTCCTTGTAGTATGTATAGAAGTCCCCAATGCAGACCCTGAATGGACATTTCCACAAAATATATTTCAAAAAGGCAATCTTTACGGTCTAAACTCAATGATCTCCAATGATTGATGTGATCTACCATGGGCTCATGCTTTCTTTGCTAAGTACCAGTCAAATCTATTATGCTTACGATTTGACGAGTACTATAAAAATGACTAAAGAAAACTTTCTCGATCTGTTCCTAACTATCATTAGACTCATGTCCTAGGTCTATATACTAGTATAATGCATTTTCTTGTAGTGAATGAGCAAATTATTCACCAAAAGGTCACCAAGTGTTCCAACATTGCCACAAGTTCCAACAAAGTGGGTGAATGTTGCCTTGGATTTCCTTTGCCATCAAATTGTTCTAGCTTTGGTGGTGTATTGTTTACTATCATAGATAGACAATCAATTCATCTGGTATATAGCTTGGAGTAATATAATGAACTTTGTAATTATGTTCCACCATATTAAGCCCTGATGGTATTTGTTATTATGTCTTGCAATTGCTGGACAAATAACATTGCAATTGAACCAGATTGTTTCTCCTTTCGAAATATAGACTTAGCTAGAGATTCTTTAACATCCTTGTTTTGTAGATTGAAGCCACATGGGAAAGTTAGGATGTGAGTTGATTCTCTAGGTGTGAAGCCCTCCAACTTGTTCATGAATAAATATGAAGATCTTTATCATCAACAAATTTTTCTTCAGGGATTAAATAGTTTGGTCCATCATTGTAATCTTTTTATACATGTCAGTTGAGTCAGCCATCAAGGCATTGACAGTCACTGAAGTTGGAGAATTTGTTGAATCATCAGATTCACCAAAGTTGGAACGAAATTGAAAAAGTCCTCCAAAGAACACAGATGTGAGGTTGTCCTTAGGGATTGCAATTATGACTTTCATATGAGAGTCATTGTATTTCTCTGTCCGCAAAGAAGTGAATTATGCAAATCTATCTAAGACACAAATCTTAAAATTGCTTCTAGTAATTATACCAACATGATTGAGATCAGCAGATGCGACAATAGAGTTCTTGCATGAAATATCATTGGTCTCCTAAAGGCCATCATTGATTTTGTAGTTTTTGATTTATTAGAGAAAGATATGAAAAGCAGAATTGGTCCTAGCAGATATGCCAAAATTTGTTTGCAATAAATTTTTAAATTGTCGAAAATTAACTGCAACAAAAAATAAATAAAAGAAAGATGTATTCTTTTTATTGATGAGTTGGTGAATATAATTTTGTTACTCTCTTGATTCTTTCTCCTGAATTTCTCCAAGATTGAGGGCTTTCAGTAGCATACTTCTTAAATTGTTGGATGATTTAGATCCCTTAGAGATGTATTTCAATCGCCTGGAAGCTTTGTTCTTCAATAAGATCTTCGAGAAGAACTCCGTGGATCACTCCTTGAAAGAAATATGTAATAGATGTTATAGCTTTCCATAATACTTGCTCCAGTGCTTGCTAAAGTGTTTGTATAATCTCCCTTGAATGTCATGTCTATCCCTATAGTTGTAGGGGATGGACAATGTTGCTGTAACACCCCCAATTCTTTCCACTTGGTCTGAGTAGATGAACAGAGAAAGCCGAGAAAATGACTAAGAAAAATCACTAGAATAAAAACCACGAGGGTCATCTACAACACGTAGATGAGGCCTCGTAGATCTCTAAGTGACTTGGTAAAATTTTCTAAATCTGAGGCTCATGTAGGAGATGACATACGACCCAAATATTAATCTATGACCCATAGAAGAGGTTTCGTAAGTCCCATGCCAAATTCCAGTAACTCAAACTTTTGGATACCTTGCCTACGAGAGGTCATCCACGACCTGTAAAAATAACTATGGCCTGTAGATAGGGTCTCGTTGCTCCTGTCGGCAGTTTTTAAGATGGATATTTTTGTCTATTCCTGTTCCTTTTTAATCCAATCATAGGACATTATGGACTTAATTAAAGTCCTAAAACAAAATCCTAAGTGTACTTTCACCTTTCATTCACGCTGAGGAATTCTTGAGAGCGCAAGAGAAGGGAGAAAAGCTAGAGTTTCAAGTTCAAACGTGAGGATCGTCTGAGGTTTCATTGCTTCTTCTATTTTTAGGTATGTAAAGCTTACTAAAGTGTTGAATTGCATTCGTTCACACAACCCTTTCGTCTCTTTAAGTCAAAATTGAGAAATAGAATCAAGTCTTGAAAATTCTGACTTAAATATTGGATTTTCTGCATTTACTTTGAGTTCTCATGGTTATGAACAAAATAATTGATGCATTACAGTGCTTTGATATGAGATTGAGATATAAACTTTGTGCATTGACATCATGAACTCCAAATGCATGATTTACGAAATTCTATACATAGACTTAGTTGAGGTTTGAGTTTGATTATCTGAGTTGAGTAAATCGAGCATAATTGAACATGAGGAGCATATAGTATCATAATTATATGTCCATTGATGCATTTTACTTGTATTCTATGATGAGTCTAAATTGAGTGAGTCTGAGTGGCCGTTTGAGTCTGATTGATTTCCTTAATTGATTGAGTTGTTAAGAAACTGAGATGAGTTGAGTTGAGATAACCTAATGAGGTTGATGCTTGAGATGATTGATATGGGTATCATTGAGATTAGGGTTGATTGATGAGTTGAGCATATTTTAGTCTTTGGAGGAGTATCGAGCACCGAGCTGGGAGCGAGTAAAAAACTATTATAACCTAAAGAACTACGTTGCTAATGTAGGATAGTCGTGCAACACATTTTGGCGACTCTTATCCCAAAAGTTGGACATTTATTATGGTTCCATAAGTGATTTGATCATCCTTCACCTTGGCAAGTTTAGAATGGGCGTGGTAATAATGTTACCTTTATTATGCATCACCCAACTAATGGTGGTGGGACTGGATGTCAGTTAAGAGAAGCTCCTAGGAAAACACTGATTGAGCATAATATTTTTAAACTGAGTTTAACACTACTGAGTCCATTTTTAAAAGCATGATTTATTTAAAACTGGCATTCCTATTGAGTTGAGTTATGAGTTGTTTGAGTTGAGGTGAGTGAGTTGAGCTTTACTTTTTCAGAGCCATTTTACATATTTCATGTACTGACATCCATTTGGACCTACATCGTTTAATGATGCAGATACAGGTGATAGAGGACTTAAGCCCGTACATCGTTGAGGTCCAGTTCAATACATCCCCAGAGCTGGTGAGCCCTCCCCGCTTTCCGGAGGAGCCCTTTTATTTTTCGATTTTGATTGAGTATTTTATTTCTTTAATTTGGGTATCCTTGGCTTGTCATGGTACCATCTAGATTTTGATTAGAGACATCATAAACATTGAGTAGAGGATTTGTTAAGTATTATTTATCTCCAAACTTATTCATTGGAAACTATGTTTTAGTAGAGTTATATCTAACCATATGATGCCTTTTTATTTGATTATTTCTTCCGTTGTTGAGTTGATGTTGCGATGAGGCCAGGTGGTTGTCTTGGGGAATCAGCAGTGGTTTTTCAAGTGCCATCCACATCATGGATACCCTCCCGGGGCGTGACAGTTGTCGATTATTGGCCAAAAGATGTCATTTTGACACTTGGCGAAGTGCGATTGGTTCTTGAGTTTGGCTAAATCTATCACATCATTTGGACAAGTGGCGTTGCCTTGTTGATCTTGGATGCGTAGTCACTGTGACACATGGCATGGATTTGGGATTGAAGGTGAAATGGACCTTGAACTTGAACTTAATAAATGGATTTTATCTATTTTCTTTTTAAAAGCCCAAATTAATCATTTAACCCAAAGTAATATGGATTTAATTCAAATTTTGTAGGAATTTTATAATGACCCTCCAGGTCATTTCGGTGAACGTATGAATATTTTATCTGTTTGAGCATTTGCATAGTGACCGTGGATTATGTATAACTTATTGGCACTGAGTTTCAGTCGTTGGGTGAATCGTTTGATAATTATACAATTATCGAGTTGAACGTCAGATTATAATCGAAAAATGAATTTTCAGGTAAAGTACTAGTAAGTGGCCTCGGAGTAAAATTTTGATAGTTCCATCAGCTCCGGAGGGACCAAATTAGGCTAGGAGCATGTTGGGTGTAATTATATCTAGTTTTGCAAATTTAGTCGTTGGAATGGGTCAATAGTTGACGTCATTTGGTAAACGTACCCCCAATGGAAATTCTGATCGCACCATTACGTCTGGAACGTTGAGTTTGGTCTAGGAGGACCTTTTGTTCGGGGCTTCCAGGTATGTTTTGGCCCCTTCAATAAACTTTGATATTGGGAAATGGGACCCATATTGGGATAAAATGACCTCGAATGGGAATTTTGACTACACCGTTAAGTCCGGAACGTCCTTTCCAATCAGATGTCATATATGAATTGTACTTTAGTAACTTCGGAAGAGGTCGAAGCATCGAAATTAAAGTTGAGTGGTTGCTGAAAAATAAAGGAGGTCTGTGACGTGCCGAACCACAGGCCGCTACGTGGCAAAGGGGCAAAGGATGTATATATCCAAAAAACCGTTCCAGAATAGCGAAAAAAACAAATATAAACTTGGAATTTCGATTTCTCCTTCAATTTTTATCAGATTTCGGCGATTCAAAAGACTATCTTGTGTATTTTTCCAAGGAGAACATCGTGGAAGTGTTGGAAATTGATTTAGCCATGCCGTTTGATGTAAAAATCCTTGTTTTTCCGGCAGTGTTTCGAGTATGTTTTCGAAAACTTTGACATATGATTTCTTAATCATTTTGAATCCTATTTTGGTAAAATTTAGGTCTATTCTGTATGTTTTTGTGAGGCATACATCGTGGTAATGTCAGAATTAATTGATAGAGCTCCCTTTGGTGCAAAAATATTAATATAGCTGCTATTTTGTTGCATTTCACCAGGGAAAATCGAACTATGATATCTAGGTCGTTTCTCATCAGAATTAAGTGAAATTTGAGTCTAAATTGTACTACTTTTTGAGGCCTACATCATGGAATATTTGGATTCTATTAATTTGACTGTATTTTTAAAACATTTGGCCAAGACTCTGCTGTACATATATGTAAATACCGTTAAGAAATGCCGTTTGTTTTTGGGTTGTTTCTGATTATTCTGGGCCTTGTTTTGAGCTCAACTTTTGGCTATAGACTTGGGGTGATGTAAGGATCATTTTATGGGGGTTGGTTTGGTGTTTTGGTTGTGGGTCCCACTTTCTTCGTTTAAGTCGTAATTGACCTATTCTTCACCGTTTCTCGAGATATTACAGTTAAAATTGCTATGTTTATGTTGTTATTCATATTTTAACAGTTGAGCAACATTTGGAGGTGGTTAGACAGGGTAAAACTCACGTGGATTGCTCCGAAGCACGTGGAGTCGCCTTCCAGGTAGGCTAGGTTTTCCTTTCCTCTAGACTGAGCTGAAATACATTTATATTGGGAGTTGTTTGTGTTAGACCCCGTATTCCTTTAAATTAAGGATGATTACCCATTGGGAAAATTTTGTTGTAGATGCCGTGTAATTTGAACTTAAGTATATTTCCGGTGCATGATTAGAGTATCAAGTGAATTTGGTCTACATAATTAAGTTTGAGTCGGAAGTCCTCGATTGGATCAAAATAGAAAAGTTTGGGACCTAATTAATCAATAGGCAAAGATGGGGCCCTTATGATGCAATTTTGGAAAGTTGAATGTCTATAAATATCCCCTCTTGTTCCCAAAAATAAGAACATTTCCTTGTTCTTATTACTTAGCTCAAAAATAGAAGAGAAAGAAGGGAAA
>JAPFFP010000012.1:12409902-12434192 GCA_026153255.1 Solanum medicagineum | reverse complement strand
CAATTCTCTCACTTCATTTTAAGGTCATAATCTCCTCAATTCAACACAAACCATGTATATACTCGACCCTCTTAATCTCTAGATGTACATAAAGCCCATTAACGCGAGACTCAAGCACTATTACAATTTAGCGTCAATTTGTCTAAATGATGTCATGTTTCCTTTGAATTGTACTAGTATTGTAACGTGTGTGGTGTTACAGAAAGGCAACCTCTTTCAACCAAAATTCACATTTCTCATACTTAGCATACAACTTCTCTTCCCTCAATTTTTGAAGCACCACCCTTAGATGACTTGCATGCTTCTCCTCACTATGAGAATATATGAAAATATCAACAATGAAAGACCACCACAATAAAAATCAAGGTAGGTTTATTCATAAGATACATAAATATAACTGGTGTATTGGTCAACCCAAAAGACATAACCACGAATTCATAATGTCCACACCTAGTACGGAAGGCCGTCTTGAGAATGTCACACTCCCTCACTTTCACATGATTATACTCGGACCGAAGATAAATCTTATTGAAGAGACTATCCCCTTGAAGTTGGTCAAACAAATCATCAACCCTTGGTAGAGGATACTTATTCTTTATGGTAACCATATTAAGTTGATGGTAGTCAATACATATTCTAAGAGACCCATCCTTCCTCTTCACAAGCTACACTGGTGCACCACAAGGAGATTGGCTAGGCTTAATAAAACCCTTCTGTAACAAGTCCCTCAATTGTTCCTTCAACTCCTTTAACTCCGCCAGGGCCATACTGTAAGGGGGAATAGAAATGGGTTGAGTATCGGGAACGAGATCTATACCAAAGTCTATATCCCTTTCGGGAGGAACACCAAGAAGGTCACTTGGAAAGGCATTAAGGAACTCATTTACTACCAAAACCAACTCTATAAGAAGGACTTTGGTCTCAACATCCCTAACCCTTACAAGATGATAGCAGAGATACCCCTTTGAGATCAACTTTTGGGCTTTAATGCAAGAGATAAACCTACCCTTGACCAACAAATCATGACTCTCCCATTCAAGAAAAGGTTCATTTGGGAATTGGAACATAACCCTACGGGTTCTATAATCAATAAAGGCATAATATGCATGCAACCAATCCATTCTAAGAATAACATAAAAATCAACCATATCCAACTCAACAAGATCACAAGGCAATATTTTATGCAAGATCCAAACGGGAAAATTTCTATGGACCTTTCTAGCAATAATAGATGCACTAATTGGAGTAGACACCTCATAAGACTCACATAATAATTCGGGCTTAACATGAACCTTTTTGCCAACAAAAGGAGTAACAAAAGAAAGAGTGGCACCCGGGTCTATCAATGTATACACATAAAAATCAAAGACTTTTAACATACCAGTGATGACATCGGGCACCTCATCAACCCTTTGTCTCCCTTGGATTGCATAGAACTGGTTGTGCCTCGGGGTACCACTTTCTTGGCCCCCTCTCCCCAAAGGAACCACATTAGCACCCCCGCCTTGTGGACGAATATCTTTACCCTTGTTTTGATTCTGAGGACAATCAATGTTTTTGTGACCCACTTCCCCACAACTATAGCAAGCATTAGTGTCCCTTAAATATGAGCCATCATGGCCCCTACCACATCATGGGCACATAGCTCAAGGCACCATACCACCACCTCCTGGGGGCCTTGGGTAGCCATTAGCAAATCTCCCACCAGGAACATGAGAAGACCCTTGGCCTTAGTGAAACCGGCCACCCTCGGGAGTGTGGAACTTACCATCAAAACAGGCTGTCTTGGCCTCGTTAGTCCTCCTCTTTCTCAACTTCTCCCCCTTCAGTTGTTCAACATAATTCATCAAGTGAAACAAATCCATGTCACTTATCATCACGGTGGCATGACATTCTTCACTCACGAAATCGGATACACCCATCACAAACTTATTCATCCTAGACCCCGGCTCGGCCACCAAATGTGGAGCATATTTAGAGAGTTAGTTGAACTTGAGAGCATACTCTACCACACTCATAGACCCTTTCTTCAAATTCATAAACTCCATCTTTTTGGCCTCCCTAAGCTCAAGAGGAAAGAACCGATTGAGAAAAGTCACCTTGAGCTCCTCCCATAGAATCACATTATTGTTCCCCTTCTCCTCCTTTCATTGAGTATACCATATTTGGTCCACCACCTTGAGTTGGTAAGCCTCCAACTCTGCCTTCTCTTCTGACCTCACACACATGATAGAAAACACTTTGTATGCCGCATCAACAAATTCTTGAGGCTCTCATCATCTTTAGACCCGTAGAATTCTGGTGGGTTCATCCTCATAGAGTTCCTTACCCGAGATGTTAGAGTACGAGCATGAGGAGCTTTGGCCCCTTGGTTGACTTGATTAGCCACAACTTGAGCTAGCAAGGTGAGAGCATCCCGGAGCTCTCCATGACCCGGTTATTCCTTGGGTATGTGAGCTATTCTTTCTTTTGTGTTAGGAATGATCTAGCATAGCAAAGAAGAATCGTTAGTGGGAACCCTTACCTTTATTTCTATAGCACGACATAGAGTAAGAAAAAGGAAAACATTTTCTAAAATGTCTCATAGCCTCTTACTCATAGTTGTGCTGCACAACATTACCATGAATAAGACTCTAATCGGAGTGGTATGATGGATGCCGAGGAACATTAACAACGTAGTGCTCTGATACCAAGTTTGTCACGACCCAATCCTAGGGTCTAGACGTGACACGACCAATGGGGAACTCGAAGGGACCCTAATCAAGGCTCTTAACAAATCATTACACACCTATAGTCGCAGAAGCAATTAAATAACAACAAAAGAGTAGAAATGAGGGCAAAGGGACTAAGGGATTCTTTCATATCATAACATCAAGATTGTCAAAGAGAATCAAACTCATAGTGTCATTACATAACTTATCCAACAACACCTCTAAACATAACACTTAGCAGGGCCAAACAAGCAACCAGGCTCACCCTCACAGTCAAAGCATGCAATAAAGGGAAGAGAGTCTTTATACATAGTATAAGATCAAAGATATTATCCCCTAAATTGAGGACTCGCCAACTTGCTTTGTAGAGATATTACTAGCACGGGGAGAATGAGGATGATCATGAGGAACTTGGATTCCTACATGGTAACATCATGTAGGCATAGAGTATGCGTTAGTACGTTTTAATGTACTACATATGTAGGATGCAATGCAACAAGAGATCGGCAACAATAATAGAAATGCATACTTAGGCAATGAAAAAGCATATAGCAATATGGCATGTATGAGTGATGCTTGAAGTAAAACATGTTTACATAGAACATATTACATATATATTAAGAGATAGACATTATGATGGTGGTCATACCCCGCCATCCATGGTGGTTGAGGTATCAACCCCTCAATTTGTTGATGGTGGTGTCACCCCGCCATCCATGGTGATTGAGGTATCAACCCCTCAATTGGTTTATGGTGGTGTCACCCCACCATCCATGGTGATGAGATATCAACCCCTCAATTGGTTGATGGTGGTCGCACCCTGCCATCCATGGTGATTGAGGCCTAGCACCCCCTCAACTAGGTGTGATCAACTTGCAACACTATAGTTACTTTTCATGAAATCAACACACATATACCATCCTTTCATCATCATAAATTCATACAAGTCATAGGTCTTGCACTAGATCATCAATAGTTAAAGAACCCTAAACTAGACTTTTTATCAAACACTTGGTGGGTGTGTAGAGCTAGTGTAAACCCATGTAATTAAAGAGTGTAATCATGCAAGAAATCTTGAAGTAAATTAACCCACCAACACTTGGTAATACCTCCTTGGAAAATACATCGAAAACCCTCATCAAAACTCATCGTACATCTTAGATTCATAGCTCAAAAGATGCATAAACAGTCACCATTTTACAAAATCCCAACATAGTTCATAGTCAAATTCATGATACAAGACCTATAAGTAAAATCAACATAGAAATATGTAATTTAGGTAAAAAGGAAGCTTGTGCACCATCATACCTTAACCTTGGAGAATTCCTTGATAAAGATTTTGATGATAACTTGAAGCGTGATTAAAATCCTTAAGATCCAAAAAGAGATTTGCCACTTGAATTTTAGGTGAAATATTTGTCTAAATGTTTGAGAAAGTATTTGGGAACGTTTTGTACGTTTTGTATGATATGAAGATAAAATATGGCTAAGTATAAGTAGTTTCATGCATGAAAACACTTAGTCCTAAGACCCAAAAGCCTTGGAAAGAGTAACAAAATCTGGGTAAAAGTAATACTGGGGTGCGCATAAAGCGCATCGCGCCAGGGGTGCGCACCCTCTCTGGAAATTGCATTTTTGGAAAATCAAAATTGTGATTCGATTGCACTAAAATCGGTATTAGACCCATTTCCAACTCAATTTTCCCCCCCGATCAAGAATATGACGTCAGATTTTTTATATCACGCACGAATTCGTGATATATGAAAATTACAACTTCGGGCACTACATATGCACATTTTCGGGCACTTTTTATTGGGGGGGGGATCATTTCACATAGATCCTTGCTTCAAATTCATGAACTCCATCATTTTAGCCTCCCTTAGCTCAAGAGGAAAGAACTGTTTGAGAAATACCTCCTTAAACCCCTCCTAAAGGATCGCATTATTGTTCCCCTTCGCCTCCTTCCATTGAGTAAACAATATTTTGGCCACCCCTTTGAGTTGGTATGCCACGAAATACACTTTCTCCTCCAATCTAACATGCATTATAGACAACACTTTGTGCACTTCATCAATAAATTCTTGAGGATCTTTATCTACTTTATACTCATAGAACTCCAGCGGATTCATCCTCATGAAGTCCCTTACCCTAGATGTCGGAGTAGGAGCATGAGGGGCTTGGGCCCCTTGGTTGATTTGATTAATCATGGCTTGAGCTAGCATGGCAATTGTATCCCGGAAATCTTCATGAGCCAGTTGTTCCTTGGGAGTGTGGGCTCTTCTTTCTCTTAGGATAGGCATGATCTAGCATAGCAAAGAACATTCGTTAGAGGGGAACCTTACCTAAATTCTATAGAACAACATAGGTCAAGAATAAGGGAAACATTTCCTAAAACGTTTCTTAGCCTCTTATGCATAGTCGTAGTGCACAACACAACCATGAATAAGACTCTAATCGATGCGGTGTGTTGGATACTAAGGACCATTAACAACCTAGAGCTCTGATACCAAGTTTGTCGCGACCCAAGCCTAGTGCCTAAATGTGACATGACAAATGGGGAACTTGAAGGTGAACCCAAACAATCATCTTAACATATCATTACACATCCTTGGTCGCAGAAGTAATTAAATGACAATAAGAGAATAGAAATAAGGGAAAAGGGACTAAGGTAATATTTCATAGCTTAAACATAAAAGAGTCAAGAGAGTCAAAGCTAATAGCATCATTATATAACTTGTCCGACAACACCTCTAAACTTAGAATTGAGCAGGGGCCAAGACAACTTTCCAGGCTTACCCTCAAAGTCAGAAGCATACAATAAGATAAAGAGAGTCTTTACATACATAAGAACAATAGATATCGTCCTCAGAGTTGAGGACTTGCCAAGCTTGCTTGAAGAGATAATACTAGCCATGTGGAGAAAGATGATCAAGTGGAGCTTCAGTTCTTACATGGTAACATCATGTAGGCATAGAGTATGTGTTAGTACATTTGATTGTACTAAGTATGTAGGATGCAGTATAACAAGAGATAGGAAATATAATCCAAATGGATAATTGGGCAATGGATGAGCATATAGCAATATGGCATGCATAAATGATACTTGAAGTAAACATGCTTATATAGAACATATTACATGTGTAGGAAGAGGCCATCATTATAGAGTCCAAGGCCTACCACCCCCTTGGAGAGGCGATTGAGGTACCAACCCCCCTATGTGGTTGATGATTGTCACAGCCTACCATCCATGGTGATTGAGGTACCAACCCCCAATGTGGTTGATGGTCATCATACCCTACCATCCATGGTGATTAAGGTACCAAACCCCTAATGTGGTTGATGGTCGTCACACCCTACCATCCATGGCGATTGAGGTATAGCACCCCCTCAACTAGGTGTGGTCAACTTGCAACACTATAGATACTTTCATTAAATAAACACATATATACCTTCCTTTCATCATCATTAAATCATTCAAGTCATAGTTCATGCATTGGATCATCAATAGCTCAAGAATCCAAAACTAGACATTTTGTCAAACAGTTTATGGGTGTGTAATGCTAATATAAAAGCATACAATTCAAGAGTAAAATCATGCAAGAAAAGTTAAAGAAAATCGACCCATAAACACTTGGTAATACCCTCATGCAATATACATTGAAACCCTCCAACAAATCTCAAAATAGATCATAGAATCATAGCTCAAAACATGTTTAAACAGTCACACTTTTATGAAACCCCAACATAGTTCATAGTCAAATTCATAATAAGTAAGACCCACAAGTAAATCAACTTATAAACATACATTTTTATGTAAAGAGGAATGTTGAGCACCATCGGTGAAAGGACCTAATGGTTGAAATCCACATACCTCAACTTTGGAGAATTCCTTGATGAAGATTTGATTGATTACTTAAAGCTTGAGTGAATTCCTTAAGATCCAAAATGAGTTTGGGACCCTTGATTTTGAGTGAAATATTTGTCTAAGTATTTGAGAAGATTTTGGGGAATGTCTTGCATGATATGAGATTGAAAAATGATTAAGTATAGGTGTTTTTATGAAATGAAAGACTTAGGTCCAAGATCCAAAGGCCTTAGACCAAACAACAAAAAACCTGGAAAAAAATACATAGGTTCGCGCCTTGGCCACGTCGCTCCAAGGGCGCAGAAACCTCTTTGGAAATTGCATTTTTGGAATTTTAAATTTTGATACGGTTACACTGAAATTGGTGTAAGACCCTTCCACCACTCAATTTTGCCCCCTGATCATGAATATAAAGTCAGATTTTTGATATCATGCATAGATTGAGATATATGAAAATTACGATTATGGGCTCTTTCGAGGCACATTTTTGGGCACTTTTTGGGGTCGCTTCGACCGATACGAAATGAATCGACTTTTTTATTTTATCAACAACAACCCAAATAGCATCAAAATGCTTTCTAGTCTTAGGCAACCCAACCACAAAATCCATGTTAATTTCCTCCCACTTCTAAGTAGGAATCTCTATATCTTGGGCTAGGCCACCCGACCTTTGATGTCTGGCTTTCACTTGATAGCAATTATGACAACTGGATACAAACTTAGCAATATCCTTCTTCATACCACCCCATCAAAACACTTCCGTCAAATCTCTATACATCTTTGTAGAAGTGGGGTAAATAAAATAGGAAGAATTATGAGCCTCATCTAAAACCTTCTTTCTCAAGTCATCAATATTGGGCACACACAGCCTACCTTGGTACCTAAGGGCACCATCTCCCCTTTGAAAGAAAACCTCCACCTTGCCATCTCTCACCAAGGACTTCAACTCTAACAAGGCGGGGTCAAGATCTTGCTTCGCCTTCACCTCCTCAATCAATGAATATTTAGAACCATCAACAACCACTACACCACCATTATCAACTTCTTCCAACCTAGCCCCTAACCTAGCCAACTGATGGACCTCTACAGTGACTTCCTTGCCACCATCATCGACATGAGTTAGGCTACCTATGGACACTCTACTTAGGGCATCGGCAACAAATTAGCTTTACCAGGGTGATAATGCACATGCATATCATAATCTTTAAGAAGCTTTAACCACCTTCTTTGTCTCAAATTGAGATCTTTTTGGCTGAACACATATTGGAGACTCTTATGATCGGTAAGCACATCAACATGAACCCCATACAAGTAGTGACGCAAAATTTTCAATGCAGATACCATGGCGGCCAGTTCAAGATATGGGTAGGATAATTCTTTTCATGCACCATAAGTTGTCTAGAGGCATAAGCTATCACCTTACCAATTTTCATTAGAACACAACCAAAACCAATTCTTGATGCATCACAATACACAACAATCCCTTCCAATCCTTTCGGTAGAGATAAGATAGGAGCAAAGACAAGCTTATCTTTCAAAGTTTGGAAACTCTTTTCACACTCATCGGTCTACACAAATTTTGCCTTCTTTTGGGTCAATTTAGCCATAGGAGAAGTAATAGAGGAGAACCCATTAACAAACCTCTGGTTATAACCCGCTAAAACATGAAACTTCTAATGTCCGATAGAGTCAAAGGTCTAGGCCAATTTCTAATCACCTTTGTCTTCTTAGGATCCACCTTAATAACATCACCCAGTGCCACATGACCTAGGAAGGCAACCTCTTTCAAAAAAAACTCACATTTTTCATATTTGGCATACAATTTCTCTTCCCTCAGGATTTGCAACACCACCCTCAGGTAATCCAGATGCTCCTCCTCACTATAGGAATATATAAAGATATCGTTAATAAATACCACCACAAACAAACTAAAGTAGGATTTAAAGATCCTATTCATACGATCCATGAAGATAGCCTGTTCATAAGTCAAATCGAAGGACATAACCAAACACGCATAGTGCCCATACCTAATCTAGAGGCTGTCTTGGAAATGTCACACTCCCTCACTTTCACTTGGTGATAGCCGGACCGAAGATCAATTTTAGAGAAGTGACTAGCCCCTTGAAGTTGGTCAAAAAGGTCATCAATCCTTGGTTTATGGTGACCCTATTAAGTTGATGGTAATTAATGCACATTTTAAGAGTACAATGCTTCTTCTTTACAAACAATACCGGTCCATCCTAAGGTGATTGACTAGGACTTATAAAATCCTTCTCCAATAAATCCCCCAATTGCTCTTTCAACTCCTATAACTCCGCCGGGCCTATACGGTAAGGGGGGATAGAAATGGGTTTAGTAATGGGAAGGAGGTCTATGCAAAAATTTATTTCCCTTTCGGGAGGAACACCGGGAAGCTCATGGGAAATAGATCAAGGAACTCATTAACCACCAAAATCGACTCTATAGGAAGGGCTTTGGACTCAACATCCCTAACCCTCACAAGATGATAGAGACACCCCTTAGAAATCAAATTTTGGGCTTTAATGCAAGAAATGAATCTACCCTTGACCACCACATCACGACTCTCCCATTCAAGGACCGGGTCATTAGGGAATTAGAATTTGACACTACTGGTTCTACAATCAATAGAGGCATAATATGCATGCAACCAATCCATCCCAAGAATGACATCCAAATCCACCATATCCAACTCAACACAATCATAACGCAATATTTTATACAAAATGAATCCGGGAAAATTCCTATAGACCCATCTAGCAACAATGGATGCGTCAATAGGAGTCGACACTTATATGGCTCACACCATAATTTGAATTTAACATTAAACCTTTTGGTAACAAAAGGAGTATTAAAACAAAGAGTGGCACCCGGGTCTATCAATGTATACACATAAAAATGAAATACTTTTATCATCCTGCTGACAACATCGGGTACTTCATCTACCCCTTTATCTCCCTTGGAGAGCATAGAACTAACTTTTCCTTGGGGCACCACCTTGTTGACCTCCCTTTCCTTTGGGACACATATTTATAGCTCGGCGTTGTGGACGACCATCTCCACCCTTGTGACTTTGGAATCTTTCTTCAAAATGGCTCCTCTTGGCCTCACCCATTCTCCTCTTTCACAAATTTTCCTCCTGTAATAGTTCAAAATAAGTCATGAGGCGGGACAAGTCCATATCACCTATTAACATGGCTGCACGACACTCCTGATTCCCCAAATTGGATACACCCATCACAAACTTGCTCATCCTAGACCTTGGCTTGGCCACCAATTGTGGAGCATATTTGGAGAGTTGGTTGAACTTGAGGGCATGCTCCCTCACACTCATTGACCCTAGCTATAGATTCATAAATTCCGTCATTTTGTCCTCTCTTAGCTAAAGAGGGAAGAACCGGTTGAGAAATGCCACCTTGAATTCCTCCCAAAGAATAGCATCACCGTTCCCCTTCTCCACCTTCCATTGGGTAAACCGTATTTGAGCCACCCCTTTGAGTTGGTAGGCCACCAACTCTGCTTTCTCCTCCGACCTAACATCCATAATAAACAACACTTTGTACACCTCATCAATAAATTCTTGAGGATCCTCATCCACTTTAGACCCATGGAACTCCGGTGGGTTCATTCTTGTTAAATCCCTTACCCTAGATGCCGGAGTAGGAGCATGAGGAGCTTGGGCCACTTGGTTAATTTTGATTAGTCATGGCATGGGCTAGCTTGGTAATAGAATCCGGAAACTCTTCATGAGCTGCTCCCCCATCATGAGAAGTTTGACTAGTGGGAGGAGCCGGTTGCTCCTTGGGTGAACGAGCTCTTCTTCCTCTTAGAGTAGGCATGATCTAGCATAGCAAAGAACATTCACTAGGGGAAAGCCTTACCTTAGCTTCTATAGCACGACATAGATCAAGAAGAGGGGAAACATTTCTTAAAACATCTCTTAGCCTCTTAGTTATAGTTGTGGTGCACTTCACAACTATGAACAAGACAATAATTGACGTGGCGTGTTGGATGCCAAGGACCATTAACAACCTAATGCTCTGATACCAAGTTTGTTACAACCTAAGCCTAGGGCCTAGACGTGACACGGTGAATGGGAACCCAAAGGGACCACAAACAAGCCTCTTAGCATATTATTTACATATCCTTGGTCATAGAAGCAATTAAACAACAACAACAGAGTATAAATAAGGAAAAAGGGACTAATGGAAGTTTGGATATCATAAAACAATCAAGAGTCAAGATCATAGTATAATTACTTCACTTGTCCAACAACACCTCTAAACATAAACTTATGCGGGGACCAAGACACTTTCTGGGCTCACCCTCATAGTGTCAAGAGTTCAACATAAAGAGATAACATAAGCAAGAATGGCATAGCTAGTGTCTTCGAACTTGACGACTCAACCAAAGCTTATCTTCAAGATGTCTGAAAACTAACCACGTGGAAGATGATCGTGAGGATCTCCGATTCCTACATGGTAACATGATGTAGGCATAGATTATGCATTAGTATTTTTCAATATACTAAGTATATAGGATGTAATGTAACAAGAGCTAGGCAACATTGTGAAAATGCATAATCATAAGCAAAAGATCCTTACTATTATTTGAAAATTTTTGAAAATAAATTTTTGGTATGGTTGCTCTTAAATTGGAGTTATACTGATTTCCCACTTAATTTTCCCCACTTATTACGAATATGAAGTCATATTTTTTATATCACACATGAATGTCGAGATATATAGAAATTACGATTATTGGCATTTTCAAGGCACATTTTCGGGCACTTTTTAGGGCATTTCAATAAGGGATATCCAAAGTCAAGAAAAATTCAAAAACAATTTTATTGGTTAAATTCAAAAACATTTCTATCGGCTACGTTTCAATTTGATTTCATATAAGGGTCAAGTTTAATGACCATATATCTCAGCACATAATGAAACAGGTGACCAACCTATGAAATTAAATGTCTTTGAGTCCTCTTTCCAACGCCGCCAATTTTTCCTTTTTCAGTCTTGCGGTAAAGAGTTATGACCATTTTACTGAAGCATATTTGAGTTGCATAATTCGTCATGTTGGGTGCGAATTCGGCACATCATCAAATGCACTCTACGCATCATCAAATTTATCATTGAATGGTTCGGCAAAACCCCTAAAGAACGTAATTTTAGGTTATCTAAAGGTCTCATATGATAGTCTACCGATTGATTCGGCAATGGGACCTTTAGATAACCGATTTGACCGATGGAACTCATTAAAAGGTCATATTTTGTTTCAATTTTGATGCTTTATTATTTTTTATGAATATATTTTTGACATTTTACCCTTAATTAACTCCTCTAATCCTGTCATATTGCCTAAGAACCTCCCCATAAATTCACAAATCTAAGCCTGTCACATAACTTCTCTAAGCCTGTCATTTTTTCAAGGAGAAAGGACCATGACCCCTAACCTATTTCACGGTTCGTAAAAGGGTTTCGTAGTCCCCTTTGGTAGTTTTTCTTGAGGAGTAACTTTGTTCTTTCAATCCTTTTTAATTAAAACCCATGAAGTTTTGGGCTAATTTTAGACCCCTTATCAGTACTCTAAGGGTATTACTCCTAAAAAATTCTTAGAAACTCCAGAGAGCATTGTGCAAGGGGAGAAAGCTAGGTTCCAAGCATGTGAGTAGAGATTCCCTAAGAAGTTGATTGTTTATCCTATTTGCAGATATGTAAGGCTAACCAAAACATGAATTATGTCCTTCCATGTGCCCCATACCCCGAATTGATGTAATTGTGAGTGAGTTGAGTCTTCAATGCATATTTCTTCAAGGTTTTCCTTAAATTCTAATGTACTTCTAAATAATCTAGCATGAATTATTATTTTCACGAATTAAATACATGAAATAGATGATTTTGCCATACCACATGAACCCTAGTATAAATTCTTATTATTTTTACAAATTTCATATAACTAAGCATGCATGAGTATGATTTGATCCTAGAGAGCCTATGAATCTCTAAACGCTTCAACTCCACTTTTGCCTCTTGAATGCTATGAGTTACTATGATGCATGATAGAATCTTTATGTGTCAAGAGACGAACCTTAAAAGGATGTAATCAAAGATTCGATAGTTGATGTGATGATTTGAGTTGACAAGTGTCCAGATGAGACTAGTTGGTTAAGAATGATTGTCTTATGAGCAGTGAGTCTTGGGAGGAGTATCAAGCTCTAAAATGAGTAAGAGTAAGCCCAACTCGAACTCATTAACTATGTCTCCAAATGTAAGAGGGGATTGAAACTATTAAGTTAAATGTTCCTCATGATAGGTCCTCGAAATAATAGAGGACTCGGTTGATTGGGGTCTATTATGGATCGATTCGTTCTCTACCTTGGAAAGTAATGAATGACTGCAGAAACATCAGTGAGATTGTTATACAATCACTGGATTATAAGTGATTGTTGTTGGATAAGAGAAACTCCCAGATAGGTTCCAAACTGATAATACTCTGACTTGATTGTATCAGATTAGTTTGGATTGGTATTAATGGGTCATTGTCTATTCTTTATTCTTGCTTTAGATTGATATTCGACAGTGTGATTAAGCATCTATGAGCTCTGTTATTCTATATATATCTGTTTCACTCAACTATTTTACATGCTCGTACATTTCACGTACTGACGTCCATTTGGGCCTGCATCTTTTCATGATGCAGAAACATATGTTAGAGATCATTAGCAGGCGCATCTTTGCCAGTCTAATCGCATCAAGTTGATTGGTTAATCATCTCCTACTTTCAGAGGTTGCTTATTTACATTTCGTCTTGGTTGAGTTAGTACCTTATTTCCTTTGATTTGGGTAGCCATGGCCTTTCATGGCACCATATAGACTACTTAGTTAGAGGCTTTATAGACTAGATTTTTGATTAATGACTTGGATATTGTCCTATTAGTTTTCTTTCATACTAGTCCTATTGATTTGTTACGAGTATCTTTATTTGAGATTGTCCACCTTTACTCATCTTTAGTCTTCCGCTGATATGATAATTGTTGATTGAACGAATGTGATGAGGCCAAGTGGTTTGTTTGGGGACTAGAAATAGTCTTTAAGTTCCAGCCACGTCTAGGGTACCCTCCCAGGTCATGACAAACTTGGTATCAGAGCATAGAGTTCAAGTGTCCTGGGGAGTTTGTGAAGCCATGTCTAGTAGAGTCTTGTTTATGGGTATGTTATGCACCATAATTCATAAGCAGGAGGCTATAGGACATTAGGAAAAGTTACATTTATTTCGTATTCGAACTCATTCTATAGAGTTAAACTCTATGAAAGTTCTCTTCTAATCCATGTGTTACGCGTTTGTAGAATTACGACCATGCCTAGGCAATCGAGCTTTCCATGCCCTAAAGAGTCTTTATGTAGTATTTATCACAAAACCTTGTAGCTTATCTTCTCGTAGTCTGACACAAACTTCAAATTTGTCCTGAGCACATTGTTATATTTAATTTAATAAATTAAGTACACCATGTAATTATCTGCAATTCACAGCCTCCCCCTGTGAATTGAAAAGTGTAATTACACCTCGTCAATTACACCAAATTACCTGTTGACCATGTAATTACCTGTCTAACCAAACAGGTCAGATAGTGTAATTACAACAAATTCCACCAAATTCAATTACTAGTGTCCTTCCAAACAGGCTCTAAAGAAACTGCACTAGTGCAAAAAAACATATTAAATTCTTCACTGAGGTAAAGAAAATGCACTAGTGCAAAAAAATAATCATATTAAAATCATCTTGTATGCATAAATAATTTACTCAAATAAATCCAATAAGATATCATTTCTATCTTTAAATCTATAAACTTAAAATTTTGAATTCATCTATCGAGACCTGAAGCAACATTAATCAAGAAGACTATTCTATGAGTTCAAATTTTTCCAATAGAAACTACTCATTTGTTGCTCCTACAGGTGAACTTGTATTATCTCTACTCGGAGAAACTTCCATCTTCCTCTTCTTATCGTTCATACAACTTTCACTGTGTGAACCGCCATGAGATGCATCCACGCATTCACCATCTGTTGACTGCGGAATTCTTTCCTCAATTGGAGAATTCGCTTGCTTTATTTCCTCCTCCTACAATTGTTCTTCTCGATAAACCTGATCTGCTAATGTTATAAACGAAATAGTTAGTGTAGGTGTTTGAACATTATATGATTGAAGTTAAAAAAAACATTATGTGTTCGGAGTGAAAATGAACTTTAGCTAGGATGTTGTGTTACTATTTTAAACATATATTTTACTTCTGAAAAAATGAATGGTTGAATTTGTTCGAGCGAACCACTATTTACTCTAAATACTCTTCAAATAACAATAACAAGAGCAAATAATTAACTCATTGTAATCCTACAAGCGAGGCCTGGAGAGGATAGAGTTTACACAGGCCTTACTCCCATCTCGTACAGATAAAGAAGTTGCTTTTTGATAGACCCTTAGTAGCAACAACAACAACAACATACTGAACTTAAGTATTTGCAAATAGTAAAATAATTTTTCTGTCCCATTTTAGTTGTTAGGATAAGGTTGACACAGTATTTAAGAAAAATTTAACAAGGGATGTAATTTGACTAATATAACCTTATTGACATGGTTGATGCTTTGTGAAAATTGTAGTAATAGAGTTTTCACATTTAATAATGACTTAATTACTAAAGGTATTAGAGATATATCTTAGATTGATAGCATATTATTTTCATTCCTTATTTATAGATTTAGTTTAAATATTCTTAGCTTATTGTAAAGATCCTTATTCATTTTGATTTTCCTTCCTGATCCTTATGGATGTACCCTTTTGTATAAATATCACATTCATAATTAATAAAATGGGATCTCATCTCATCAGTAAACTCTTTTATGGTATCAGCGCTATTCTGCTTTGCAACTTAAATTTTTTCTGTACAATAATTTTTTTTTCTTCTTACCTCTTAGCAGTCATGTCTTCTTTGAATAGCATTTCTGCTTCCCTCCCAACCCTAACAAATGAAACTACTCCAAATATTGTGACATCCCCTAACAACATCATCTCTTTTAACAATAATAACCAACTTATCTCCATTAACGCCGCCGCTCAAACCCCATTGAAACTCACTACCACCAACTACCAATCTTGACGATATCAATGGAAACATTGCTTACTGCCTGTGATTTTCTTTAGTTTATAAATGAACCACCATCCATCACAGCCACCTCTATCAATAAATGATAAGTCCATCTCATTAGAAGTGTCATGATTGCGTCCCTTTCATAAGAAATTATACCCTTTGTTACTTATGATAAAACCTCCCATGCACTTTGACAAAACCTTGCCACAACTTATGCAAAGCAGTCGCGTGCTCGCATAATTAGTTTGAGAGAAGAGTTGAATACTATTAAAAAGGAAAATCTCTCTATTACTGTGTACTTGCAGAAAATCAAAGAGATTTGCACCAAGCATACTTTAGTTGGTGTTCACATCTCTGTTGATAAACTTTTTCTTCATGATGTACATGGCCTTCCTTCCGAGTATGATAGTATTGCATTTGCACTTTGTGCTCGCAAAACAACCATAACCTTTCAAGAGCTTCATGAAAAGTTAACTGACTTTGAAGCTCATTTGGCTCGCCAGTCATCCCAGACTATGGCACCAATCATGAAAAAACTTTGCTACCAAACCTCTTATATCCACCAATCGAAATTCCAATCAGAACACCAATACCTCACATTCTAATAAAAGAAATTTTGCTCCTTCCAATCGAAAAGAAAATGGTGGTAATCAAGGAGGCCATTCTGGTGGGAAAACCAATCGATCCACGACCACTTATCAACTGTGTCAAACTTGGCCATCATGCAAAGCAATGTAGGAAATTACTTTCCAATTTATCTGCTATTACAAGTACTAAATCAGATGGTCTTTCCAGTAATTTCAACCGGTCTCATGATCAGCAGCCGAAAGCTAACTTTGCTGCACAATCCACCAATGCAGATCCAAATTGACTTGTGGATTCGATGCTTCTTACCATGTTACCAAAGACTTACAAAACCTTTCTCTTCACTCTGAATATGATGGTAGTGAAGATGTCTTGCTTGGTGATGGTAAATCTCACAAGATTACCCATACAAGATCTACTCTTCTGCCTTCTTCCTCTACTTCTCTCAATCTAACTAATGATTTATGTGTGTGCCTCATATGAAAAAGAATCTTATATTTGTTTATAAAATTGTGTAGTGATAATCATGTTTTGGTTGACTTCTCATCTTATTTGTTTGTTGTGAAGGATTATTGCACGGGGACACCGCTGGTAGAAAGGAAGCCTAAAGGCGGTGTATATCCATGGCCTTCCAAATCTGCTCTCCAAGCTATATCTAATGCCCAAGCCAACACAACTTCCATCACCATCGCTCCCAACTGGCATCATCGTCTCAGCCATCCCTCAACTCGTCATATTTTGAAACTTTTGAACATTTTCTCATCTTTAGAAAATGATTCTTTTTTTGCAATTCCTGTAAATGTAATAAAATGCATAAGACTCCCTTTTATAACTCCTCTATACAAAGTTCTGCTCTATTGGAATAAATCTATTCAGATGTTTGGGGTGCTTTACCAAAAGTTTTTGTTGATGATTTTCAATATTATTTATATTTGTGGATCATTATACGAAATATATTTGGTTATTTCCTCTAAAGAGAAAATCTGGTGTTTTAATTGTGTTTTCAAAATTTAAACAAATTGTGGAGGAATTATTTCAAAAGTCCATTATATGTTTTTACTCTGACAATGACGGAGAATTTCTTCATCTCCATTCATTATTTGAAGAGAATGAGATATCCCACTTTCTCACTCCTCCCTACACACCTGAACATAATTCAACTACTGAGCATCGTCATCGCTATATTGTGGAGACAGGTATCACCTTATTACACAATGCCAATCTTCCTCTAAAGTTCTGGTCTTATGCCTTTATCGTAACTGCCTAATTAATCAACAGGTTGCCCACCCGAATTTTAGATGGAGATTCACCTTATCTCAAATTATATGGTACTCCGCCAAACTACAAAAAAACTTCGTGTTTTTGGCTGTTTATGTTATCCATGGTTGAGTCCTTACAATTAGAATAAATTACAGCCTCGCTCTACTCCTTGTATTTTTCTAGGCTATTTATAAAATCAGAGTGCTTATAAGTGTTATGATCCTCTAAATTCTCGCCTTTATTTATCTCGTCATATCGATTTTGTGGAACACTCTTTTTCTTATATGTCTCTTGAGATAATAGAAAGTAGATTCAAATGAAACTGTTGACTCCTAGGTTTCCAACCACTTTGTCATTCCTCTTCCACGTGTTCAACCTTCATCCATCACCTTATCTATGGATCCTACTACACCACCTCTTGGTCCCACATCTTCCAGCGTTGCACCTGATAAGGGTTCCTCACCAAACAAAATTGGGAATTCATCCGATCACTATTCAGATATATCTCTTTCTTCATCATCATCCTCTATTAATTCTACCTCTGACCCCTCCTTATCTGATAGTACAAATGTGTCAGATCAAAATCCATCCATTCAACCTTCTCATCCCATGACTACTCGGTCAAAGAATAACATTCATGAACCCATTCAAAAGTTGTGTCTAAGTGCTACTGTTCATTATCCTGCAAATCTCAATGCATCCAATGTCACACCATTAAACAAACTATCCCAATTATCTCCAACAACAAAAACCTCCACCAAGCCAAAACAATCTTCTTCCCTACCCAAGCCAATAGAACCACATATTGTTTGTCAAACTTTAAATGATCCAAATTGGTATGCTACAATGAATGCAGAAATTTTAGCATTGCAAAGTCAAGGCACCTGGTCTCTTGTGCCATCTATCCCTCATGTCAAACCGGTGGTCTCCAAATGGTTGTTTTGTGTTAAATATAATTCAGATGGCAGCATTGGATGTTATAAAGCCCGGTTGGTTGCTAAAAGTTTTCTTTAATGACATGGAGTGGATTGTTTTTGGGACCTACTCACCAGTTGCTAAACATACTACAGTGAGAGTTGTGCTTTCTCTCGCAGTCTGTAAAGATTTGCCACTTAGGCAATTGAATGTCAATAATGCATTTCTACATGGCCATTTATTAGAAGAAGTTTACATGTCTCCGCCACCTAGATTTGTCAATGAGAAGTTTCCTAATTATATTTGTCACGTACATAAGGCTGTCTATGGCTTGAAACAAGCTCCACGAGCTTGGTATGATGAACTAAAGTTATTTGTTGTCTCTTGGTTTTCATCATTCTCTGTGTGATCATTGCCTTTTCATCTACGCCAAATTTGGAGTTATCATCTATCTAGTTGTCTATGTTGATGAACTCATAATTACTGTCTTCCTATATTAAAAGATTTGTCAAACAACTTGATACTTGGTTCTATATAAAAGATCTTGGTGATTTGATTATTTTTTTTTGTGTTGAAGTCATTCATTCACCTTCTGGTCTATTCCTTAACCAACAGAAATATGTATGTGAGATACTTGAAAAAACCGACATGAATGATGCAAAACTAGTAAGAACACCTATAGATTGTGGTTCATGCCCAGATTCTAAAGATGGTTCTCCTCTTAAAGATCCAAGGCAATACAGGAATGTAGTTGGAAGCTTACAGTATTTGATCTTTACTCGTTCAGATGTTGCTTTTATTGTCAATAAGTTGTCACAGTTTACAAGCTATCCCACGATAACTCATTGGATGATGGTAAAATGTATCTTGTGTTATCTAGCTGCCACATCAGACTGTGGTCTGTTCCTTCGAAAAGAATCTCCTCTCTCACTTCATGCCTTTTCTGACTCTGATTGGGTTGATGATAGCAATGATCGCTCGTCTACTATAGCCTATGTTGTGTTTCTTGGCTGCCATCCGAGTTTTAAGAAACAACAAGCTGTGGCTTGTACTTCTACAGAGGTAGAATGCAGGGCCATTGCCTCTACCACTGCTGAACTTTGTTGGGTGCGTAATCTTCTATAGGAGATATCTGTTACTCCTAATAAAACACTAGTTGTCACTGTGATAATCTTAATGCTACATACGTTTATGCTTAGAGCTACATACGTTTATGCTAACCCCGTATTCCACTCTCGCATGAAGCACATTGAACTTGATTATCTTTTTGTCCGTAAATTAGTCCAACAAGACATTCTTCGGTTATCTCATGTTTCATCAAAGGACCAACTAGCTGATTTATTCACAAAATCTCTTCTAAGTGGATCTTTTGAGTTGTTACGTACCAAGATTGACATTTCTAATCGATCTACCATCTTGTGTAGGGCATATTAGAGATATATCTTAGATTGATAGTACATTATTTTCATTCCTTATTTATAGATTTAGTTTACATACTCTTAGCTTATTTATATTTGTAAAGAACCTTATTCATTTTGATTGATTGTATTTGATTTCCTACCTGATCCTTATAGATCTACCCTCTTGTATAAATATCTCATTCATAATTAATAAAATGGGAACTCATCTCATCAGTAAAATCTTTTAAAAGGTAGAGTTGAAAAAAAGTAACTAATTATTTTTTAATTATTTTGATTGACAACTAATTTGGAACAACTATTTTTAGTATATCTGACACCTAAAACAGACACCTAAAACAGGATGGAGAAAGTATATTGTATGTCCAAAGGTGAGAGTTAAGCTTTCTATATTTAGTAGAAGATCAGTTTTCCTGTGGAATCAGATGGACAATTTTCTGATCCTGGAGTAGACGATGTTTGCAAAGTTTTCTGTGATTCATTATTGAGTTCGGGCTTAGGAGATGTCTCGTCTGCAGCACCATCGAGAGGATCATTTTTTGAAATCCATGGAGATGTGTTGATTATAGGAAGATCTATGAAGGGCTTATAGATTTGGATATAATCTGAAAACCATGGAGTGCCTCTCTTCTCATAAAACATAATATATGCCTCCTCTTTCAAAACAACATCTTTGTGAACATGAAGAGCCTATGACAAATCAAACAAATTATCAAGTTAGTTATCATAAATTCAAAATGCTTTTAAGAAAATTCCACTATTCTCCATATCTGCTCGTCATCATATTTGTACCATTCATTTGAAGCACAAAGAATGAAGCTGTAATAGTGTCCTGAAGAGAGTGAAACCCCTGCATGCACTATAATTGCATACAAATCGAATTTCATTTCTTCCTGTTGAGAAAAGAAAAATGTTAAAGCATACAACATCATTTAATTGCTAACAAAAAGTAAAGGTATGTAAAAGATACATTATGAATATTGTTGCTATAAAAAAGCAAGTCCAATTCCAAAGGAAATGAGACATGTTTGTCAACCTTCTGAAAAACTATCCCATCGTTTTTGAATCTTTTCAAATGAAAGGCAGCAACAAGAGGGGCCTGATCGATTAGAAGTTGCTTCTTAGCTGCCACCCCTATTTTGCGTCTTTCACAAAATATTCTAGTCTTTAAATTCTCATGAAAGACTCCAGTGCTACTGACACACTCTACTATTGTGTATTTGTCCTGAGTTTCTCACTATAACTGAAATTTTCCTTTTAGGAAAAGAAAAATAGAATTTCTCCATATTTGGTAAATCTTTTTTCTTGTAAGAAAAGGAAAACAGAATTTCTCCATATTTGGCGAATCCCTTTTCTAGTAGGAAAAAGTTTATGATTCTATAAATAAAGGTTCTTTCATCTAACTTGGTAGCATTCACAGTGTAGCTGTAAGGGCTTGAGAGTTTTGTGTAGGGACAAAAATGGTGAGTCACAAGTGTTATGCTAACACTTGTGTGAACCTCTTTGTATTCCAAGTAAATTGGTGAGATTATTTCTCTCTATATTGTGTACTTCTTTTATATAGTAGATTGCTCATCTCCTCTTGTGGATGTAGGTCAATTGACCAAACCATATTAATATATTGTGTCTTTTTATGGTATATTTCTCATTTATATTCGTACTCATGGTCTTTCGAGGATCGCTTTGCTAGCTTCCTCATGTCACCTGATCCTTGACGATCTTAATAAGTGGTATCAGAGCCTAGGTTCAGGCATATCAGACTAGTGAAATGTATCTTATGAGAAGTTTTCGATGCGACAACAGGACCAGAGATCCGTAGGGATGTCTTGAGTCAAAAGTTTCTTGGTAAAGTGGTGGTCAAGCGGCGTGTCCCACTGGTTGATAGTGGCAGTGCAAAATATTTAGTAAATCAAATATATTATCCCTTAAGGGGAGGTTATGAATTGTATGGTCTTGGTTTGAGGGGAGGATTGTTGGATATGATAAATCCCATCCCACATCGTATGAAGAAGAAAGAAATGTACCAATATATAAGTGTTCACCCAACTCCATTAGTATGAGGCCTTTTGGGATCTGCCCAAAAATAAATCTGTGAGGGCTAGGCCCACAACAAATATTATCATACTAATATAGAATTAGGGTGGCAGTACGTGCATTTGATAGTAATGCAGATTTTGGTAGAGAAACTTTTTTAGAGAGGTTCTCTGTGTTGAAACATGGAATTTGCAGAGGAGATTCAACCTGATGAAGATTATACAAAGAAGGTGGAGCAAATTTATTTTATCAGAAATTCAGGCCAAGGGAGAGAATTGTTGGATATTTGTCCTGAGTTTCTTACTATAATTGGGATGTTTTTATGAAAAGAAAAATCAAATTTCTCCATATTTGGCGAATCTTTTTTCTAGTCGAAAAAGTTTTATGATTCAATAAATAGTGGCTCATTCCTTCTAACTTGGTAACATTCACAATATAGCCATGAGGGCTTGAGAGTTTTGTGCAGGGAGAGAAATGGTGAGTCACAAGTGTTATGCTAACACTTGTGTGAACCTCTTTGTATTCTGAGTGAATTGGTGAGGTTATTTCTCTCGATGTTGTGTACTCTCTTTTAGATAGTGGATTGCTCATCTCCTCTTATGGATATAGGTCGATTAATCAAATCACATTAAAATATTGTATCTCTTTATGGTATGTTTTTTGTTTATCTAATTCATACTCATGGTCTTTCGAGGATTACTTTGCTAGCTTCCGCATATCACCTAATTCTTATCGATCCTTACATGTACAACATCATCAATCTCTGGGATTATGTCAATTAGAGACTCCCTGTGTGGCAGAGAAACGACCACAAACACAACAACAGAGCTGCACATTGCAAAATGAAAATAATTAACAATATAGATTCCATATTTGCAAGCTACACATACATAGAACAAACATGTAATAACAACATATCCGGTGTAAGAATCCCACAAGTGGGGTGTAAGGGGGAAAGAGTGTACGCAAACCTTTCTCCTATCTTGGGAGGTAGATAGAAGAAACTTTAATATCGTATCCTTAAATAGCTTTGATTGTCTATTATTTTAATATCATTTTTAATGTTGGAAATTGAATTCGTATCTATATATTAATCCTCTCCATCTTAAGTCCATCTGAGTTTTATTCATGTGATGATTTTATACCTATATATACTCAAACTACTCCTCCTTTTGGGTAAGAGTTGAATTATAATCCTTCCTCCTATAGTATAATATGCTAGGTTTTTTTCTCTATTAAATCTTTGTTAGATTTTGACCCCTAAATTTACCCTAGAGTAGATTGTTGAGTCCTGAGAATACACCCACACGAGGAGAAATATTCTTAAGTGTCTTTTGACATGCCTCAAGCTATGTGAATTCTTTACAAGTATTCTAATGAAGGGTCCGTGTTCGTGATGGTATTTTTGATGAAGTTTATGTATTCATGATGATGTTCATGCTCGTGATGATAGAGTATTTTCCATAAAATTTATAACACAAAAAAATATAGTATTCTTGTATGCTTACCTTGCTCACAAAGCGACCGCCAAAGGCCTCCTTCACAATGTTAGCAGGTGCTTTGTCTTCTTGGCTCCAAATTGTTGCAGCAACTTTCGAGTTTATTGAGAAAGCATTGTAGGAATTCGTTTGCATCTTCTTGTTGGTTCCAACGGGAATCAGATGAAAGCACTGATATTTTCACAAAGTTAAGGAGCACAAAGAAATAAAAGGTACAAAGATGGTACCGATGCACAAAGCACAAACAACAACAACAACATACTCAGTAGAATCCCGCAAGTGGGGTCTATAGAGGGTAGAATGTATGCAGACCTTACCACTACCTCAGGGCAGAGAGACTATTTCCTGGGAACCCTCGTCTCAAAAATTCATAAGCAGAATAAACTTGATATGGAAAAAAGGGAAAGGAAAAGAAAAAAAACAGAAAGAACGACTAACAATGAAAAGCATGCAATCACAAATAATGTGTGTGTGCGTGAGATGAAGGATATCTAGTTAAATATAAAAAACAAGATGTAAGAAAGGATACTGCTCAATTTAACGACAAGTTTCCATGGCATGACAAAATGCCTCCCATAAAACATTGAATAGTCAATGAGCTCTTGAAACATGCAAATCACGCAAAATCCATTCAAGCAATCCGCAACAAGAAATATTGATGATCAGTTAAGGTAAAAGTGACTCATAAGAAATCAAATTAAAGTAAAATTCTAAGTTGAGTTCTCATATATACGACATCTCAATACAACAACATTAACAAAAAACTCCTCCACAAGATAGGATAGTGTGTATACAGACCTTACCCCTACCTTGGAGAAATTGTTTAATAATGTATG
>JAPFFP010000012.1:12372344-12389386 GCA_026153255.1 Solanum medicagineum | reverse complement strand
CTTTTGTTCCTCTTCTTTATTTTTTAACTCCTCATTTTTCTTTGTTTTGTAATTTATTATTCTTCAAATTTGAATATTAAATGTTTTCCTTCAAATTTTCTCTGTTAAATAGTTGTAACGCCCAATAAAATTACCAAATTACCCCTAAAGGAGAGATATGGGCGTAACGCATTTTCCAATGCTTCGATGACAAATCTGAGGTCGGATATGCGATCAACAATGAAAAATTGAGTGGGAAAGTGGTATAGGTTGATTTTTAGAGCAACCAAATCAAAAGATAATTTTTTAATGTGAAAACGATTTCCAGTGTGGGTGCGCAATAGGTGTGCGATGCGCATTTGCCGCAAACCAATACTTAATTTTATTCCAAAAATTTTATATGGGATTAGATAACTCGTTCAGAGAATTTTCGGCGAGAAATACCCAAAATTGATAGGGTCCTCGTCACGGACCCAATGTCCCAAGACGGATTTTTTTTCAGTTTTCGTGATGGGCATTCAAGACCTTTTCCAACCCCTCCTAAACTCAAACATGATAAAAATAGATCATTTTAAGCATAAAAAGAGTTTCAAAACCTCATTCCTAAACCATTCTAAGTTCTTGAAAAAGACTAGGGTCAAAGAGAAGAGAAGAAGAGCGTAAAATTGAAGAGTTTGAGGAGAGTTCTTGAGGATTAATTGTCAAAAGTTTCACACTAGGTATGTAAGGCTATGCTAAGACATGGGATTGTTCTTCCATATGCCCCATGGTAATAGAGGAGTTGAGAGTCCAAGAGTCAATATCTATGTTTCTTGAAATATTTTCTTGAAAGTTATATCTATTACATGTATTTTCCTATGTTGATAATCATCATAAACTTGTTACTTGAATTGAATATTTTTCATGAGATATTGTATAAACCCTATATATTGACTTTGTGAAAGCATGCATGAATGAACCTAGGGATAGAGTCTAGAGCCTTGACTTGAGTATGTTGATGGTAATCTTGATTTGAATATGAGGTTGAGTTATTTGAGCTTGATGATCCTATGAGTCTTCATAATTGAGTTCTTGAGTTCTGTTTAAATGACTTCTTCTTAATAATGATCTGAATCATTGAGTTCTTAAATTGATAATTAAGTTAATTGAGATGAGTTAAAGTCCCAGAAAATAATAGAGGACTTTAGAGTTTGAGTGAATGAGATGATAAGAGTCTCCATGAGAATAAGTGAGTTGATGAGTATCTCCATGAGGCTAATTGAGATGAGGAGGAGTCTTATGAGCATTGAGTCTTGGAGGAGTATCGAGCACCAAAATGGATAAGAGTGAGTCCTACTCACATCCATTAACTACGTCGCCAAGCATAGGATGAGAATTGAACCATTACATCACATGGTCCCCTCTTGAGGAAAAGCCCTGAAACAATAGAGGATTGTAGATGTTAGATCCCTTGTAGATCATATATGTTCCTTACCTGGAAAGTATGAAACGGCTATGGAAACATCAGTGGGATTGTTGTACAAGCACTGGCTCAGAAGTGATTACTGTCAGATAAGAGAAATACCCAGAAAGTTTTCACCTTGGGTACTCTGAGTCGAGTCGAGTTGAGTTGAGTTGAGTTCCGTTGAGCTGAGTTGAGTTGAGTCTGAGTTGATTGATGAGGTTTGATTGGTTGATGGGTCACTTGTCTACTCTTTATTCTTGCTTTGAATAGACATTTTATATTTTGATTGAGCATTAATTGAGTTGATGTTGTTTCTATATTATTTTTCCTGTTTTTATTTCGTTCAGCTATTTTACATACTAGTACATTCCACGTACTAATGTCCCCTTTGGACTGCATCACTTTATGATGCTGAAGCAGATACTAGATATTGTCAACAGGCACACCGTTGAGGATCTGAGCATTTCAGCTAAGTTGGTGAGCCTCCTTTACTTTGAAGGATTACTGCATTTATTTTCATCTTGATTATTTGAGTTAGACTTTGAGTTAGCTTTATTTTATTTTGAGGTAGTCATGGGTCTGCAATTGACACCACTTGATAGTGATAGAGATTTCACAGGCTAGTGTTGAGTATTGATGTTGAAACTTGTTGAGCTAGCTTCTCTTAGACTAGCCTATTTTATTTATATTGTTTTGAGATTTAGATTGCTCACTCTTATCTTTAGTGTTCCGCTGAGTTTCCAGAGTTATATATATTGACTGAAGGGATATGATGAGGCCAAGTGGTTCGCTTGAGGACTAGCAATAGTCTCTGAGTGACGGCTACGTCTAGGGTACCTTTCCGGGGCATGACAATAGTTTATCATATTTGATATTAAGAAAATATCCTACATAAAAATGAAAAACTAATATCTTTTAATATTTCGATGAATACATTATCACATTATTAATTTCTTGATAGTCAAAAATTATTTTCTCTTCCAATCATTAAATTTGATATTCTCTTTAAATTAAACAAAAACTATCGATACGTCATTTTTAAGACTAATTTAATAATCAAGATACGAACTTTAGTACTTACCATATCATGTAGTTTGATGCCGAAATTATAGTTACATAGTAATCCTTAAAAGCATTTTTAGGAGCAAAAAATCAACTATTCAAACACATTTTATTTTAAATTAGCTCAAAATTTTCTTTCTAAAATATGTCCAAGTAAGCTTAGCATTTACTATTGTTTGTCAGAAGTTAACTAATACTTTCTCTATTCACTTTTACTTTTCACTATTTCGCTTTTCAAGGTCAACTTGACTAAACTTCAAAGCTAAATTGAAGTAGCTAAATCTAAAATTTAGATAATTGAAAACTATATGAAAATGCTATAAGTTGCAATCGTTCTCATATTAATATGGTGAAAAAAATACATTTTACAATAGTAGTCAAAGTTCATATAGTTTGACCCCGATAAGTGAAATCGTGATAAGTAAAAGTGAAAGGATGGAGTAGAAACTTTTCATTTTAACACAATTACAAAAATATCCTTATGCACCCATAACAAATGTAAAGATATGTAGAGATTCTTCTAGATTTTTATTTTGAGCATTAATTATACAATTATTATATGACCTTAAATAAAGTTAAAATTGCTAAAATGTCATTGGTCATCTTTCTCATGGCTCAATGTTCTTTGTGAGATGACAACATTTTTGAGATCTCAATAAGGTATTAGTCTAAAGATTTTTCCTTTTATCCTTCGTGTAATCATCCTCCGTTACCTCAAGCCCCAATAAACACAATTGTAGAATTGGGCATACCGCTATATTTCACTTAGAATTTTTTTTCTTCCTCTTAGATAAAGACTTATCAACAATATGACTTTTTATCTTATTATTTTGTTGAGTTTTGAGTTTAGATTTTACAATTGTGTACTTTATTGATGTATGCTTTCGTTTATATGAATTGTTGATTGTACACAACATATTCAATTCTAATATTTTCCTAAAGACAATGTCAATCTTCATATATCTGTAATGATTTTATTTCGCTCTTCTGAGTTTAAGGTAAGTTTTTAATTTGTCTAATGACTTAATTTTCTTATCCTTCTTGATATGTCTGCGTTCTTCTGGATATGTTTGATTCACTGAAAATTAATTTTTGAAGTTTATGGCCAAGTTTTTATTCATAAATAACTTTCAAATACAAACTCCTTATTAGAAGCGGCTAGATCAAACAAGTCGTCGTCTTGGAATTTCTATTCTGTTGTTGCTTGTTAGATAAGAACGCCATCAACAATTGGATAATTTTGGTTGAATGGTATGTGGCTTTATCAATCTATGGCATCTTGTATTCATCTTCTAATATTGTGCTTTCTTTTCTCCGTTTGATTTCAAAATTTAACATGCATCTAAACAGCTTTTGTTTTGTATTTACACTAGGGGAAAGAAAGAAAACTATGACTCCAAAACTAAATTCTTACATTATAAATCAAAAGTTTAGTAAATGAATTGTACTTCTACTTGGTTTCTTGCAAATCACAAGATTGATATATAACTTTGAAGTGGGTCTTCTTTCTTATACAGCGAAGTGAACATGCAAAGAATAATCAATTTACCTTTTCCCCACTTTTCTATTTGACTAATGTCTACGAGTCTATAGTATATCATGATGTATCTTTGAGGTTATACCCCATTAGCAGTAGCAGAGATCTTTTTTCCTCCTTGAATTCTTACCAAACAAAACATTAAAGCGGGTCACCACTTATAAGTCTTTGAATTTGCATGGCTAACCTTTAGTTGTAGCACATTAGTAGCTACAAATATTAAGACTAAGGGATTGCCAGCATGTCACATGTGGCTGCTATATGTTATTTAATCTTTTATTCTCTCACTCCTAATTATTTAGATAAGATATCCTTTTAATGAATTTTTAAGATTTTGCATGGATGTAGGTATTTAACTCTTCTGTGTTGTAGTCAAAGTAGGTGCTTGTGGGGATGAGGCTAGAATTTAGGGCTGGTAATCTTGTAGGTCTATGTTCCCTTAAGCCTTTTAGTATTCTCTTGTATAGCTATGTTGCTCATAATCTTCAAAAGTGTCAGTGAGTGCGTGTCGAATTCTCCAAAATTGGTTTATTTTTGGAGAATCCGACATGGTTTCTGTCTTGACTATGTTATCTAATAGTTTGTGATATTTTCATGAAGACCACAAATAAATGAGGCTGAGAATGAGTAGCGGGGATATCTCTTCAAGTTAATTTATCACATGATAGTATCGAGCAAGTAGTTGGTATGGAATAGACACATTCCCTTTTTGTTGTTTTACGTAATAAGTTTTTGTTAACTATGCCTCTGAAATTGAAGATCAGATTTTGATAATATTCTAGCTTTATATAGATTGAAAATGAGGTATGTCATTACTGGTGCATCATTTGAGACAAGAGTTAAATTTTTTAGTTCATTTTGTTATATCATCTTTTGAAACTTGCACGCACTCTCCGACAGAGCTTTTCTAAAGTGGATTAGGTTGTAGTGTCTATAAATAGGGTCTTTATGTAGTAATGTAAATACACAATTCAAATATATTTTTCTCATATTTCTCACATGGTATGAGAGCATTGGTGAGAGACTTCCTTCAAGAAACTGAAAACCAGTCCTGGTGACCGCCAGGCTAGTGTGCGTCGTTCTTTTGTTTTTTTGAGTGTTGTGCAAAACCAACACCACCACGAGGTACGGAATACTCACGCGAGCAAACCCCAGTAAGCTCCTCTGTGTCTCACTGATTCACGCTCTCTCACGCGCCACCGGAAGTGTTAGATCTGCGTCGCCACGCGCCTCACATGTCGGCGCGTGTGGCTGTTTCCGGCAAGATTTTTTCTCGATTCTTTTTCCAGCAAGGTCGCCTCTCCATTCTGAGGCTATCCTTCCAACTTCTTCCCAGATCTGATCGCCGGAATTAGGGATCCAGCAATTTCCAGCGAGTTTTCTAGGCAGTTTTCCGGCATCCTTGTTTTCAGTTTTTTCCCTCAAGGAGGTCGCCTTTACATTCCGAGGCAGACCACATATATTTTTCTAATTTTTTGACCGATTTCCGGTGACCACTAGAGTTTGATTTTAAAGATGTCCTTTGGGATCGATATGTTTGGCTCCAAAAGTACAGGAATAGGAAGTTTTAATCCTATGATCACTTCAGAACCATTAATGGGTAGTTCCAACTACTTAGCATGGGCTTCCTCAGTTGAATTATCGTGCAAAGGTCAAGGTGTTCACGACCACTTAACAACCAATGGTTATGTGGTAGATGAAAAGAAAAAGGCTACTGAGGAATTACAACAACCAAAGCACAATGGGAGAGGGTTGATGCTCAATTGTGTAGTCTCCTATGGCATTCTATTGGTTCCAAGTTGATGCCCTTGTTTCACCATTCCAAACATGTTATTCAGTTTGGGAAAAGGCTCGTGCTTATATACTAATGACATATCTCCATTTTATGATGTGGTATCTCGAATGACCAACTTAAAGAAACATGAATCCGATATGTCTACCTACTTGGGACAAATGCAGGCAGTCATGGAGGAATTTGAAATGTTGATGCCAGTCATTGCGAACGTCACAACACAACAAGAGGACAGGCAGACATTGTTTTTAGTCCTTACACTTGCTGGACTTCCTGCTGATCATGATTCTGTGCGTGACCAAATCTTAGCTAGTCCTACCATTCCTACAATGGATGAATTATTCTCTCGTTTACTTCGTCTTGCTGCGCCGCCCAGTCATAAAGTAGTTTCATCACCCATCATTGACTCTTCTATCCTTGCATCTCAAGCTACTGATAAACGAGCATCTACTATGGAGAACCGATGAGGAGGAGGCTGTTCTGGGAGATCTCGCTCTAAGTGTAGTTATTGTCACAAGTCTGGACACACTCGTGACATATGTCATACTTTGCATGGTCCACCCCCAGTTATGATCCTATTGTTATAAAGGAATATAACGAATCCCTTCGAAATCGGGCAAATAAGCAAACTGTTGCTCAGTCTAATGTTTCTATTGCTCCACCTGACCGATCATCCAATAATGTTCATATTGCTCAAGTCGAGTATGATGAGTTCCTTCAGTATCGAGCAAGTAAGCAATTGTCTCCACAAGCAGCATCGGTTTCTCAACCTACTATTCCTGTTGCGGGTAATCCTTTTGCTTGTGTTTCATAGTCTAGTACTCTTGGATCATGGGTTATGGATTCAGGCGCTTCTGATCATATTTCTAGTAACAAAAAACTTTTGTCTGATATTGTTCACTCACAATCCCTTCCTGCTATTACTTTGGCCAATGGGATCCAAACAAAACCAAAAGGGATTGGAAAAGCCCAACCTTTACCTTTTGTCATCTTAGATTCTCTTCTTTATGTTCCTGGTTCTCCTTTTAATTTGGCATCTGTTAGTCGTTTGACGTGGGACTTACATCGTGGCGTTTATTTTTTTGATGATTTTTTCCTTATGCAGGACTGCAGTACGGGACAGATGGTTGGTATAGGACATGAATCACAAGGCCTTTACTATCTTACCTCTTCAAATTCCTTCACAACATGCTCCATCGCAGATACCCCAGACCTAATTCACAGACGCTTAGGACATCCTAGTCTATCTAAACTGCAAAAGATGGTGACTAGTTTGTCTAGTTTATCCTCATTAGATTGTGAGTCGTGTCAACTTGGGAAACACACTCGTGCTACATTTTCACGTAGTACTGAGGCTCGTTCCGAGTCTATTTTTTCTTTAGTTCATTATGATATTTGGGGTCCTAGTCGAGTTAGTTCAACCTAAGGATTTTGTTATTCTGTTAGTTTCATTGATGATTATTCAAGATGTACTTGGGTTTTCTTAATGAAACATCGTTAGGAGTTATTTTCTATATTTAAAAGTTTTTTGCTGAAATACAAAACCAGTTTGGTGTTTCCATTCATACACTTCGTAGTGATAATGCGTCAGAATACATGTCCTCTCAATTTCAGGAGTTTGTGACTCACCAAGGAATTATTCACTTGACATCTTGTCTGGACACCCCTCAGCAGAATGGTGTGGAAGAACGAAAGAATAGGCATCTTATTGAAACTGCTCGCACTCTTCTCATTGAGTCCCATGTTCCGCTGCATTTTTAGGGCGATGCTGTCCTTGCATCTTGTTATTTAATTAATCAAAATGCCCTCATCTTCTATTCAGAATGAAGTTCCACATTCTATGTTGTTTCCTTTGTAACATCTCCATTCTATACCTCCTCGTGTATTTGGGAGCACATGCTTTGTTCAAAACTTAGCTCCAGGAAAAGATAAATTAGCCCCTCGTTTGGTTACTCTCAAGTTCAAAAAGGGTATCATTGTTATTCCCCTGACCTTAATCGATATCTTATGCCCGATGATGTCATATTCTTTAAATCTCAACCTTACTATACATCATCTGATCGTCCTGATATCTCCGAGGTCTTACCTCTACCTTAGGTCCTACTGTACCGCCTTTTGAGTAATCTCCAATTGTAGTGCCACCTCTAACAAAACTTACCAAACCTCCACCTCTCTTTGACTTATCATCGTCGTCCACGTCCAGAACCAGTTCCAGATGATTCATGTCATTCGCCAGACCCTACTCCTACGGCGAACTTGCCTTCTCTTAGCCAACCGAGTGCACTTAAAAAGGATATATGGTCCACTCGAAATGCTAACCCACATTATACTTTCTTGAGTTATCATCGTCTCACATCATCCTATTATGCTTTTGTATCATCTTTTGATTTCCATCCCTAAGACTACAAGTGAAGCACTTTCTCATTTGAGATAGAGGCAGGCTATGGTTGATGAGATGTCTGCTTTACATACGAGTGGTACTTGGGAACATGTCCCCCTTCCTGCAGGTAAATCCATTGTTGGTTGTCGTTGGATTTATGCAGTAAAAGTTGGTCCAGATGGTCAGGTTGATCGACTTAAGGCTCGTCTTATTGCCAAAGGATATACTAAGATATTTGGGCTCGATTTTAATGATACGTTTGCTCCGTGGCTAAAATGGCATATGTCCGTATTCTTTAATCTATGGTTACCATTCATCATTGGCCTCTTCATTAGTTGGACGTTAAGAATATTTTTCTACATGGTGATCTGTGGAAGAAGTCTATATGGAGCAACCACCTGGTTTTGTTGCTCAGGGGGAGTCTGGTAGACTTGTATGTCGATTGCACAAGTCACTCTATGGTCTGAAACAGTCTCCTCGAGCCTGGTTTGGAAAGTTTAGCACAGTAATTCAGGAGTTCGGCATGACTCGTAGTGAAGCTGATCACTCTGTATTTTATCAGCATTTTGCAGCAAATTTATGTATTTATTTGGTTGTCTATGTCGATGATATTGTCATCACTGGCAGTGATGAAGATGGTATCACTAGCTTGAAGCAACATCTCTTTAAGTATTTCCAAACTAAAGACCTTCGCAGATTAAAGTATTTTCTAGGTATTGAGGTTGCTCAGTCTGGATTAGGTATTGTTATTTCTCAACGCAAGTATGCCTTAGACATTCTTGAGGAGACAGGGATGATGGGATGTAGACCCATTAACACTCCTATGGATCCGAATGATAAATGCTTCTAGGATAGGGGGAGATACTTGGGGAGCCACTCAATAATCCTGAAAGGTATAGACGACTAGTGGGAAAGTTGAATGATCTCACAATGACTAGACCTGACATTTCGTTCCCTGTGAGTGTTGTAAGTCGGTTTATGACTTCTCCTTGTGATAGTCATTGGGATGTAGTTGTTCATATTCTGCGATATATAAAGTCAGCGCCCGGAAAAGGACGACACTTCGAAGATCAAGAACATGAGCATATCATGGGATATATAGATGTCGATTGGGTAGGATCACCCTCTGATAGGCGGTCTACATCCGGATATTATGTATTAGTAGGAGGTAATTTGGTGTCGTGGAAGAGCAAGAGACAGAGTGTGGTTGCTCGGTCAAGTGCAGAGGCAGAATATCGAGCAATGGCTACAGCAACTTGCGAACTTATCTAGGTCAAGCAGTTATTGAGGGAGCTAAAATTTGGCGAAGTTGATCAGATGGAACTTGTGCGTGATAATCAAGCGGCCCTTCATATTGCATCCAATCCAATGTTTCATGAAAGGACTAAGCACATTGAGATTGATTGTCACTTTGTCAGAGAAAAAATACTCTCAAAAGACATTGTTAAAAAGTTTGTGAAGTCAAATGATCAGCTTGCAAATATCTTCACCAAGTCTCTCATTGGTCCTCGTATTAATTATATCTGTAACAAGCTTCTCGAGTAAGTGTTTACATAATCTTCTTCTGTCCGAAGAAATGATTCATCGAAATAATGAGTCACCATTGATATCGACACAACTGAGATCGCCAAATGCTCGGGGGTTCCTCTATTCAATCCTTTTGTTTCTTGTTGCTGAATATCTCGTTCGTACACATCTTCTCTTTGTTTCCCTGGCCTCTAGTGAGTTACAGACAGAGTTCGAAAAGGTTAAATCTTTGATGATTTCATCATTTAGAATTCTTTCTGTAGGTGCTTATGATTTGTATGTACCAGCTTGAGGGGGAGTGTTAGAATAGGAATAGGATTACATAGTTCTATTTAGAATTGGAATAGGAACAGTATGTTGTTTCCTAGTTGGATTTGGATTAGATTGTAGTGTCTATAAATCAGGTCTTTATGTAGCAATGTAAGTACACAGTTCAATAATATTTTCCATATATTTCTCACAGGGCCAAAAGTAGATCAAAAGAGAACTTCAGGATGCAAGTAAAGAACTAAAAAAGCAAAATGCAGCCTCCAGCTCTAAAACATGGCATAGTATTGCTGCACCAGAGTCTACAACCAAAACAGAACTAATTATTTTTTTATGACAAGAGAAATCAGCATAGTATTGCTGCACCAGAGTCTACAACCAAAACAGAACTAATTATTTTTTTTATGACAAGAGAAATCAGCAGCTGCTACCCTTTGGGTGTGCACAAGGTAAAACCCCCACTCTTATGCAATAGCTCGCAAACCACACAGGAGCGGTAACCCGCACTACGCAAACCCAGTGAGACGAGTTCAACATAGAAGGCGGTTTTGAACTTGAGACCTCTAGGCTCCAATAGAACTTTGAGAAGTAGGAAACAACGCACATACATCTGGTGAAAATTTTACATCCATCACCACTTCACTTTCTCCTTAAAAAAAAAACGGATTTTACAAGTTTGTGAGCAGCTTAGACCGCCCCCTCAAGCAAGGAGAAGAGTTAATGCACCACAACATGAGACCCTTTTCCTCCTTCCACCTCCTATAGACAAAAAAGTGCATCTTAAAAATTCATCTAGAGATGCCTGCCCATTCAACACCTAACATAGATATATCAATCCTCATAAAAATTAGTTGACATTCCACCTTAGAATGCATATCCTGGACTTGACTTCTTCTTTACTTTAGCTTACAATCTAGGGAAAACATAGGAAAATTCTATGAATGAATAGTTACTTAAACTTCTATTCGAGGGAAAATGCCAACCCAAAATGTAAGTTCTCTTCATGAAATTCTAGTGGTCAACAACTAGAGGCCCTCGGTGCTTACCAAGGAGAAGTACAAAAAGATAAAATAGCCATTTGCTTCTTTCCTTTCTCTATTTTTCTCTCTCTCTCTCTCTCTCTCTCTCTCTCTCTCTCTCTCTCTCTCTCTCTCTTTTTGAGTTTTGAAGGTGACAGGGGGCACAACGATTAGCAGATTTGGAAACAAAAAAAAAAAAATTTATTGGAGCATGTCAAAAATACAAATGTTAATGGGAGATCTTTAGAGTGGTAAGTGGAAGCTCTGCTAATGCTAGGAAATAACTATATAATTTCCGAAAGAAAGAAATTGAAAGAGGTCATACTGCAAATTGAAAGTAGCTATCCTACAATATCTCAACAAAATAGGTAAAATTGATCTTATGTTGATCTTTTTACCAGTCAAGTTCTTACAGTCAGAAAAGCAAAAGAAAAAAGGGGAAAAACACATTTAAGCAGTTGTTCTTTGTTAAAAGATACCTTTTGAAGAACGTATCCATCATGAACCGGAGCAACAGTAGTCAATCCTCCACCACTGAACCAATTAGTTCAGACATCTCTTTAGCAATGCTCAATAAACAACAAAGAAACGATGCAAGAAAAAACTGATTTATAACAGTTAGCAAGGGGAAGTAACAGAAGAGAACACACATGCATTCAGTCATCTAACAGAAACAGCTACAATTTGAAAAAGAGAACTGTGTCCAGATCCCAAGGCCAACGAAAAATGCAAAACATTCATCAACCAATTTAATTAAAATGTAGAACACTGTACCCTAAACCTGATTACTTTTTTCTTCTAGAGTATTTCATCGGGTATTTGCTATCTATCACCAGGTAACTTTGCCCACCAAGTTTAAGGTAAATCGGAAGAAATAACCTAATGTTTTTTTTCTGCTGGAATTTGAACAGGGTCTCGAAGGTTTGTACCCACTGCATTGACCACTAGGTCACACCCTTAAATATTATTTGATAATATGCGCTCTACTTTTGTGTCCATGATTGGACATTTGATGCGTAGTTGATTGAATGGATGACTCCTATGTCTGCAATCAATGACTCCTATGTCTGCACCCTATATCATTCTTTCCGGAGTTACATTGTATGAATTATGATTTAATGTCAAGATAGCTTGCACATAAGTTGGAACCGAGGTACCGGCCCATTCTACACCAACCTCTTCCAGATCCCCTTGGAAACAAGTTTGTGTAATCCTTGTGTGTGTGTGAGTGTATATATATCTATATTTTTTTTTGGAGGGGGGGCCACAAAGGTAAGTAATTTATATTTAAATCTTCAGCACTATGGTTGGAATCCCAAAAATTTACATCACAGAGCTGCATACAACTGAGTAGGCTCAGCAACACAAAAAAGAAAGAAAGAAACTATCTCAGGTCCTATTTCATATTGCAAGGATCCTAGAATGTCTACAATTGCTTCAGGATCATCTATATACTCAGAACTACACCAAAAGCAAAAAGTGATAATACAGTCCATTTTAATCTTATGTAAAGGACTATTGATACTTGCAAAACATCTTGAATTTCTCTCTTTCCAAATGGTCCAGCATATCACTGCAGGGAAAATTTCATCTGTTTTTATCTGTGCTACCACTCTCTTTATTGTTCCAGCTTGCTAGAGCCTAACCTGCCCTTTCAGACATGGTCCACCTTATGCCTCTGAAACTAGTAAACATTTACCTTTGTAGGCCCAAGTCAATAAATATAGTTAAAAGTTTGTGTCATGCATGAATGTGTGGATGTCCAAAATGTCATTCTCTTGGTTCGAGTGAGCAATTGATAATGATAACAACATATCCAGTATAGTCCCATTGAGTGAGGTTTGGGAAGGATAGGGTGTACGTAGACCTTACACCCACCATAGAGGTAGATAGGTTGTTTTCGATAGACCTTTGGCTCAAGAAAAACAATTCATCGTTGTCTAGAAAAAGAATAAATGGTAGAAACTAGAGTAGCAATACTCTAACTACTAATATGAACAAATAGCAAGACAAATGCTCTACTACCTAATAACCTCCCACCCTAATTTGCTATGTTGCTCGAACTCTCCAAAATACCGATGGTTGTATCAAAACCTCCAAAAAATAGTGTATTTTTAAGGATTCAACGGGGGTACAACAACAATTTTGGAGAGTCCAAGTAGTTTAGCTAATTTATCTCCTCCACAACCTCCCACCTGAAGTCATGTCCTTGGTAAGCTGAAATTGTGTCATGTCATGCCTAATCATCTCTCCCCACTACTTCTTCGACTCATCTTTACCTCTCCTAAAATCATCCATAGTTAACCTTCTACACCTCCGCACTTGGACATATGCGCATCTTCTCTGTACATGCTCGAATTATCTTCGCTTCCCACATCTTGTCCTCCACCGAAGTCACTCCTACCTTATCTCAAATATCCTCATTTCTAATATTATCTCTCCTAGTATGCCCACACATCTGTCGATGAAAAGATCATTATTGGCCAAGACTCCACCACAACATAATTGGTCTAACCATCACTCTATAGAACTTGCCTTTAAGTTTTTTGTGGTACCTTCTTATCACATAAAGCTCTGAATTAAGCCTCTATTTCATCTATCCTACACCAATATAGTAAGTGACATCCTCACCAATCTCCCCATTTCATTCGATAACAGACCGAAGCTACTTGAAACTTCCTCTTTTTTGGATGGTTTATGCATCAATCCTCATTCCACACCAGCCTTGTGTGTTATAGCACTAAACTTGAACCCAATTATTTTGTCTTGATCCTGCTCAATCTAAACCCTTTACTCTTGGATGCATCTCCAAACCTCCAATTTACTATAAGAAAGAGTATTCAATCAAAACTATGTTATCCGCAAATAACATACACCATGGCACCTCACGTTGAATTTGCCACATCAATTCATCAAAGACCAAGGCAAATAAAGACAGGCTAAGGGTTGATTTGTAGTGCAGCCCCTCAAAACTGAAAAGTGCTCCGAAGTCTCTTCCTATTGTCCTTACATGAGTCTAAGCTCCATCCTGCATGTTCTTGATTGCCCTAAAGTACGTCATAAGCTCACCTCTAGCCTCCAAGCATCTCAAAAGAAACTTACTTAGAGCTTCATTATAAGCCTTTTCTAGGTCGATGAACACCATGTGTAAGTTCTCTCTCCCTATTTTACTCAACTAGTCTTCCTACAAGATGAATGGCTTCCGTTGTTGAATGTCTGAACATTAAACTAAACTTATTCTCGAGAAGAGTCAACATCCCTCCTCGCCCTGATCTCTACCCCTCTTTCTCAAACCTTCATAGTGTGGCTTAACAGCTCAATACCCCTGTAGTTGTTGCAATTCTGAATGTCGCTCTTGTTCTTGTACAAGAAAATCATTGTATTTAGTCTCCACTCTTCGGCATCTTTGCCGTCTAAAAATGACAGTATACTTTGTCAACCACCTCACACTTGGCTTACCTGTGCTCTTCTAAAATTCCATCAAAATCTCGTCTAGCCCGATCGCACTACCCCTAAGCATCCTACTAGTAACACCCTTAACCTCCCCATCCTTTATTCGCCTAAATACCCACAATCATGATGCCTTCCCGACTGCTCAAAATCAACCCAACACAATGTCAATCCACCTCTTCATTAAAGAGTATAATAAAAGTATGATTATCATCTCTATTTATAGAGTGCCTCTTCCGCTAGTACTTTTGTGTTCCTCATGTTTGATGCACTTCACTTGATCCAGGTCACTCGACCTCCTGTATCTCATCTTGGCTACCTGTACAATTTCTTATTCCCCGCTCTTTTCTCTAAACCGGCATTCAAAAGTTATCATTTTTGCCATTGTACCTGCTAACTTGGCCTCATTCGTGATCCTTATACCTTTCCCTATTTGTTCATTTTTCCTCCATGCCCTTACTTTCCACCAACTCCATTTACACCACCTTTTTAGCCTCTAGCTTCCCTTGGACTTCTCCATTCCACCACATGTCTCATTGATGCCCACCAAACCAGCCTCTGGATACCCAACACCTCTTTAGTTGCTTCCCTAATGCAACTAGAAGTCCTATCTACATACCATCTCCATCCCACTACTCCCCCAAGCCCCTGTAGTCCTCAACTTCTCCCCATCTCCAAGGCACTAGCCATACTCAAGATTACCCCATTTGATCCTTAGCTTGTCAACCACAATCCTCTTCTTCTTGATATCCAAATCCATCACCAAGAGCTTATCTTGGGTCATAAAATTCTACTCAGGATAACCTTACAATCTTTACAAAGACTCTTTATCATTCATCCTAAGAAGCAAATAGTTTATTTGAGTCTTAGCCACCATACTATAATAGGTTACTTGGTGCTCCTCCTTTTGAAAACTCAAATTTGGCTACCATCAACCCAAAAGCTCTAAGAATTGGTAACCTATTGAATATATGATAACTCAATGGTAGAAAGACCAAAAAGAGCACAATTTATAATTGGAAGATCAATTTTATTAACAACCAAAATTAGGACCAAAAATCACAACTTTGTCGGTGCTTCACTGCTTCTTCCTTTTTTTCCACAAATAGGATTCACCTCATGTTTTGAACAAGAGTTACTATCACAACTACTATGCCTCATTACAAACTAGTTAGGTTGACTATATGAAAATCCTTAAACAATCATTTTAGCATTTGTTATTAATCTTTAGGCATAAATCTAAATTGATTGTCTTCACATTTGCAGTGTCTTAAGTCTGTGTGTTATATTGCTTTTTATTGAAATTCATTATATGACTCATAAATTTAAGGGAGGATAGACTTATCATATGACAAGGTAATAAAGATAAAAGGATTTTTCACCATGTTAAGTGGACCAATGTTTTGCATTAGAGGCCGCAAGGCTTTTTAGGCACAAGGAAACTAAAGTAATACAGTAAATAACTCAAAATGAAATGGCTATGAAGATGCTCCCCTGAACCCCAAGTTTACTGGAAAGTATAACCAAAAATATTATAGTGAAGATAACAGGTGGATCTCAAAGAAAGTGCACACTCCCTATGGATTAGTGTTGTGGAGATCTATAAGAACACTTAGGCCACTAGTGAGGGATCACTCTATTATCAGATGTAAAATGGGTGCAAAACCTCTTTTTGGAAGGATAACTGATTGGGGAATAGTTGCCTCAAAGAACATTTGCCTGGCACTCATGCCTTCGACTTGCACAAGGGAAGACGGTAAAAGCAACATGGTTTCCTTAGGAATGGAATATGCATGGATATACAGTTAGAAGAAATCTAAATGATTGGGAAGTGGCTACATTAGCAGAAATTTACAAGCACTTAGATGAGTCCAAATGGAAATAGGAGGATACAAACAATGGTGGCAATAAGACTGTAACGGGTCGTTTGGTGTGAAGGATAAGTATAAAAAATCCCGGGATAAAAATATAGTGGCCCTTAAATTGTTATTTGGTTGGAAAATGCGAGATAACTTCTCTCAGGACTAATAAATAGTACCGGGATAAGTTATCTCTCCTCTTGGATGGTATACTTATCCCGGGATAAAAAGGGAAAATGACAAAGATATCCTTTTAAACCATTTTTATACCTCACTCAAAGATATCCTTTTAAACCATTTTTATACCTCACTTTGTATATTTATGTATATTTACATTATTTTTAATACAATATATAATAACATTCACAACCTTGACTCCTCATTTTTATAATACTTCTTCATATTCTTCTATTAAAAATTACACTATGTAATATAATTTTTATTGACTAACTCTTATGTTTTTTATATTTCAATTTTTCATAAATCCTCTTTTACTTTAACAAACTTAAAAATAGAAGTTCTATTTAAATTAAATAAGAAAAAAAAATTATTTTAAATGCATATGCTACTTAATCCTTGATTAATAATAACATAATAAGATAAATAACTTACTTCTAAAATCCCTAGAAATCCCTTATGGAATTGCTTACTATTTCTGAATTTCAAAAAATAGATAAAAATAACTGGGGATATTATGTGATTTATTAGTATTATAAATCTTAGTTG
>JAPFFP010000012.1:12334017-12355246 GCA_026153255.1 Solanum medicagineum | reverse complement strand
ATTTGAATAGGAAAGACATATGCCAACTGAAAATCCAAATCTTCTGAACCAACCTGATCGATCCATGGAAATAACTCCTCTTTGAACTCTTTAGCTAAGCAACGTAAAAGTTTACATGCCTTACGTTTTTCTGCCAGAATAACACGTTCTGTCGTACTGTGCAGAAATGCTGTGTGTTAGTGCAGAAAAGCCAAAGTTTACTCAGCACAACAACTTGTCCGGTCAATGTTATATGTCTATGCTAAACTCGGTTACCTATTCTTGTTGCCCACTTAAGCATACATAGAAACTGGTTGTCTCATTTAAGCATATGTGCATATCTCATTTAGTATAAAGACATCGATCAGTCACTTATTTAGCAGAAATCTACAATTCTCAGCTGAAAATGTGAAAACTAACTTTTGGAGTTTGTGCATACCTATTCGCGTCAAGTCTAGCAGAACGGAGCAAATCAGGAATAATATCATTCACATATGGATAAAAACAAGATCCAAGACATTTAAGAAGCTTCTTCCATGCCTTCAACACAAAGAGTATAGCATCCGTTATAGAGGGAACGGTTAATTACAAGAAGATTTTCAAATGGTTTGGATCATACATACTCGAAGAAGGGTGATTTTCAAACTGTGATCATCCTCCCCTAAATGCCATCGTGCAGATACGAGAATGACCATAACCTTACATGCATGAAAATTAGTGATGCTTTAATCAGTTAATGAAATCAAGAAACACAAGTAAGACTCAACCGAGAAACGTCACCTCTGGAGCATCTTTCTTGAATATATCCTTCCCAACAGCCATTGCAACTGTCCAAATACACTCAACAGCTTTGTCCAAATGTAACTCAACAGCATTGTCTTGCTCCGATATAGTCGTTGCCTCAGCGAGAAGCTTTTTAAGGGAAGCGATGACCAAATCATAGCATTTATGGAAGACATCCTATCCAAAAGCATAATGTCAGACACTACCATCAACAAATTACTGAGGAAATAGAGTAGCATGAACGAAAAAACTAAATCAGATTTTAGAGTTTATATCAAGATGAACCTTCGATGATCTTGCAACCGATGCTAGAGCCTTTAAGGACTCGGCTTGCACCTCAGGATTTGGACTCTAATGGGAAACAACGGTTAGGTAAATGAAGTGATCATGTTAGACAAAAGCAAATTACACTTTTAAGCTAAAGGAAATGCTGTACCTGGATGAATTCAAGTAGTTTGTTCACAATTGTATGCAAGCGAGGTCCTAAGATGCATGAATTGCATCTTTCACAAAGAGAACGGATCGCTGAAGCAGCAGCAGCCTAGAAATAATATGACTTTTAATATTTGAATTTGACTAAAATGAAAAAGTTCATCATTCTTGCTAATCACCTGTTTGAGGGGATTGCCGCCATCTGCAAGTGCTAAGTATAGCGAAGTAATAAGCAAGTCAGCATGTGGATCCAGCGTATATGGAGACAGGTCTAGACTCATAGCTTCCACTGTTCTAATAGCAGCAACACGGACTGTGGTAGAGCGATCTAGCATTGATTTCAACACCACCTTCATCACTTTAGCAAGATTATCGCTCATCGCCTGAGAATAACAACATTTCTTATGCGAAAATAAAGTCACAAGCCATTGTTTTAATAATACGCAAACCTTAAGCATATACCTTTGCACATCCTTTTGCAATGACACCAATGATTTTAACTGCTGCATATCGTTTCCGCCATTCTGATGAAGCCATATCCTCTGGTATTTCCCCGAGTAAAAAAGGCATAGGAAGTTCATCACCCCTTAACATAGAAATCCTGGACATAAAAGTTTCTCCGAGAAGATAATTGCTTGATCCATCCGGGATTAATGAAATCATCCGAGCCAACTCACAACACAGCCTTCCTAGAATCGTCTTGCGTACCCTTTTTATCGCGATATCATCAAAAACATACATCATTTCTACAGCAAGATATCTTGTTTCTTCTTCCAATTTATCATTTTCACCTATTGTAACCATTTCCAAAAACACTTGATTCAAATGGAAGTCGAAAAACCTTGGCTCTGCCCCAACTAACTCCGCCAATTTCTTGAGACTTCTCCGTGCATTATCTTCCTCAACATCATTCTCGAGAAACTCCGAGACCCCTTTTATCATTGGCATCAATATATCATGAAACAAAGAGTAATATTCACTAGACATGTGTTGAACCAGATTGACTAAAGCAGCCAAGGCAAAAACTTTTCTCTCTCCGACCGAAGAATTAAACTTATTCAACAAGTTTAACCGAAGATCTTGTAGTGAATCACTCAGTTCCTCGCGTAAACACGTAGGCAAATCCAAAAAGAATGTAAGGGCACAATCTTGAACGTACAGTGGACCGGAATTCAGAGACTCGCAAAAGAAACTGATCATCCCCTCCCATTCCCCCTTTTCCTTGATAACAACACAGCTGAATATTTGCGATGCGGTATTCCACATCTGTTTGCAAATCTGTTTGGGATTATCCTGTTTGAGGATTTGAAGAATCGCAACTTTAAGCTCGGTCCTGATGATGTAGGAGGTGGAACTCCAGAAACTTCCAGAACGACGGGGAGAATCCAGAAGAGAATGAAGGAGATTGGAGCATTGTGATTTGATTTCAGGGCTATCTTGAGAGTGAATGAGGAAATGTGATAGCTTCAAACACAATGCATTTGGATATTCAGATATGCAGAACCATAACAATTTTTTGTCATCGGAGAGTTGTTGAACGCCATCGTGATCTAGAGAGTCGAGAATTTTTTTAGCTTTCACATGAAGACTGTCGAAATCGCTGCTTGGAAAGACTCTTTGATTCTCCTTAGGAGGATTATCATATTCCAACATTAGAGGGCGGAGTTCGGGCCCTTTGTGTTTCGGAAGAAAATCCGCGCCTGCAAGTCGAAGAATCTCGATTTTTGGCTTGGAGGAGGAAGAAGAAGAAGACGCCATTGCAGAGACAAAACAGAGAAACAGAGGAAACAGAGAATGGAAAGAGTGATTTTGGCGGGGGGTTTATATTTCAGTTTTGGTGGTTATCAATGGCCAAGGGCAATTTTGTCACCTTATAAATATTTAAGATTAGTTCAAGTAGGTGCATCGGTCGATTCAGTTTGGCTCTATACATTATCGGATGAATTTATTGATTTTTGATTTTAAATATACTAAACCAATAACAGATCAATAAAATAATTTTTATCGGTTTTAAGTCATTAATGGTTCAGTTTTCGATTTACCCGATAAGAATGATAATGAAAATTTGTATTAATAAAAACAAATGGATTACGAAAGAGTAAATATTAAAGACTAAATACTAGAGTGGTTAACTAATTACTTAACTATGATAAAGATTAAAATAGGTAAAATAATACTATAATGTCATATTACTATTAAATTACTAACATTTAATATTTACGAAGGGGTAAAATAGTAAATTATTATAATCTTATTGGGTTATCAACTTACCCAATAATAAGAACCGATATCGGACCGATAACCGACTAATTTTTTCCAAAACCATTTAAAATCCGATAACCTAATAACTCAATAATAATAAACCAATAATATTTTTATCAGTTCGATTTTTGCACACCCCTAAGTTCAAGTGTACATCATGTGTCAAAGAGTATTGAACTTCAAGAAAAAATCAATTAAAATTTATGCAATTCCCAATGTATCGACCACTAATAAGTTAATAGATCAATTTCATACGTATATATTAAGTATTGAATACTAGAACAAAATTACTAGCTTCGTCACTGATGGAAAGAAATATTACGAGGTGGGAATCAAATCTTCACCACAAAAATCAAACTTAATAGTTAACTAGGTTTATCTCCTCGTATTGTACACTCTCTACCTCTTTTCATTTTGAATTAGATTTGTTAGATTTTAGATTTGGTTTTTCGAGTTTGTTAGTTATTTGAATTGAGTATTGTTTCAATTAGTTCTAAACAATACTCAATTTTAGATTTGGGTTTTTCGAGTTTGTTAGTTATTTGAATTGAATATTGTTTCAATTAATTCAAAATAATACTCAATTTTAGATTTGGGTTTTTTGAGTTTGTTAGTTATGCGCAAATGTGCAAGGAAGAAGAGTCGTTCAATTTTTATATAATAATGTATAATGTTCTATATGAGTGTATAAACACCTCTGTCATAAATCTATGATAAAACAAATATTTGATGACAAAGTTTAAATATCTGATTCAGAATCTATGGTCAAATAAATATCTAAAGGTAAATTAAAAATTCGATCTGAAGTCTATGATAAAATAAATATTTGATGACAAATTTTAAATATCTTATTTGAAATCTATAGTCAAACAAATATTTATAGGTAATTTTATTTGAAAAAAGAGTATTTTTGAATCAAAATATTGATAATAAGAGCATTTTTGTTCCTTTCATATAGTTTAAGTACATTTTTAACCCTTTCCCGAATTCTCAATCGGGGGTAGTGCACCACAATCTCTTTTAGTGGCTATGTATTTTGAGTGTACTTGTTTGTACAATTAACAAAGAACAATTATGAATGTAGAGGCCTAAAAAGCATGGGAAAAAGATGTGGGGTACCTTTACAAGGGAAGCATCTTTGTCAAGATAATGGCTCTTGTTCTCTAAACATGTGGTTTGTCTATCAAGCTAGCTTCTAAAAAGATGGAATTTCTCCATCAACAACAATGTCTAGATTTCATTAATAAGAATTATCATCTCATACTTGAACAATTTGCCATTGACAAAACCAATTTATGGCTCTAGTTACCTGGGCTAAGAAGGAGCTTTCTAGACTCAAACTCCAAAGTAACCCTAAAAGATTGACACTTCCTCAAACTTCCACTTCCACCAGATGTTTGCCCCTTCCTCTGGTAAGTCACCCAATAGATCTGTCTCACACTTTGTTTAATTTGTTTGTGATCTTAGGAATGTCACATGTTAGTAAGGTTAGGTTAATGTCTGGCCTTGGGGCGTACTAGGATAGTAGGATTAGTCGTGTTTATATATATGTTATATTATTGACTTTATCGTATTTACACACTATCATGTGTTTTTCGTTATTAGTCGTTCTTTCTGTTTCCTTTTCTTTGAGGGTTCCCACGAAACAATCTCTCTAGCTATGGTAAGGTCAAGATCTGCTTACATTCTACCCTTTTCAGACCTGAGGTATGTTGTTATTGTTGAGTTGTTTCATTTTGGTGATGAGATGCAGATCCAGGAAGTGGTATTAGATGCAGATCTAAGATGTGCCGACTGCCAAAACAGAGTTTCTAGAGTTATTTCAAATGTTAAAGGTAGGTTGTGGGTATAGTTTGCAAGTATTTCGATGTTGAAATTGTGCATAGATATGCATTTAACTCGAAAAGAGATCAAATTTGAAAAACTCATGTTCAAAATGAAAGTGATTTACATACAACTAAGTAGTAATAGTACATTGATCCAATTTAGCTTTCAACTGAATGTTGCAGATGTAGAGTCTATCGTGGTGCACGTACTAGAGAAGAAGGTGACTCTTATCCGCGAGTCCACTAGTAAATGATTTTCGTTTCATTCAAACTCAATCAATCATCAGATAGAGTGTCATATTACACAATCTGTTGCAACTTTGTGTACAAATGGTTGTGATCATTAATGTGTGTTTAGATCTGGTTGTTTGTTGAAGAATTTCACCTTGTGAAAACCTAACATCTGAAGAATAAATGATTTGTTGGGTTCTAAAAAATCAGGGCCTTATGTAGAAATTTATAATTGTAAATCATAATGGTGATAAGTTAAATAACAACTATACTGAAAAACTATTCTAACAGACACCGATTATCTGGCAACAGAGGAAACTGAGCAAAGGAGACTAGTTGTTTTTGTTCGGAACCCAATTCACAGCCAAAATCTTTGTTTTAACTCCAAATTCAATTTTGTCACTTCTCCTAGACCAAATTCGACGTTCTTGGACTAATGGAATCAACGGATTCCCATTCCAACACCTGTCCAAAACGTATAAAAACTAACTTTTTCAACAACTTAAGCTTTCAAAAATGCTAAAATTTAAATTTTTCATTGTTTAAACACCAGTTCTTAGTTCCAACAACACCGATAGTTCAAAATAAGTCCAAAGCAACTTACGAAAAAGTAAAATAGTAATTTTTAACAGATAAACTCAAAAATGACAAACATATTAATAGTAATTTTCATGTAGTAGCAACTACTCCTGTCAACAACCCTTGGCATTATAAAGTACTACTAATATACAGATCTAATACATGCATTATTTCTTCTAATACATTCTACAAAATAACCCCCAGTGTATTGACAATGTACGAGTAAACAACAAATCCAGAATAAATGTAAATACATGCCAAATTAATGAACTACTCCAATTTCGACCAGCAAAACAGTAAAAGTCAAACAACAACATACCCAGTGGAATCCCACAAGTGGGTTCTGGGAACGGTAAAAGTCAAAAAATAAAACAAAAATAAACAGAGAACTCTATGAAAAAATCATTATCAAAATTGTTTTGAACATGATTTTATGGCCTCATGGTGAAGTATTTTAGTATACAAACTATATTTCTGTACCCTGTCAAGTGACAAGCAATCGGTTGGGTACCTTTCTCCCATAAATTACCAAACTCTGGAAAAATGAATGAGTCTATGCCTTGAATGAATCAGTAACAGCGGATTAGTGGAATGACGGATCAAGAGACGGATAGGGAGGGAACGGCCTCTCAATCATTGGTATTCCCTAACCTAAACTGTCAAGGGTTTAGCACTATTCACAAATGTGGCACTTTTGTCGAAGCCTTCCAGCACTAAAATCCTCACTGCTTCCAAACCATTTTGCAATGTGAAGTCCAACTGACATTCACAAAGGCAACATCAATATGGGAGTAGAAGTTTATTGAGAATAAGCATAAGAAAAAACAAGTACCTCTTCACGTTCTTGTCGATTAAAAGCGCGAAGAACAAAACTAGCCGGATCCATTTTTCCTGGAGGCCTTCCAATGCCTAGAGAAAATATCAAGTTTTAAAACTAAAATAACATACAGAATGATGTATTTAAAGATCCAAGGTAATACCTATTCGTAAACGGGGAAAATCACGGTTCCCTTTAAGATGATTCATAATGCTCCTCATCCTTTACAACAAAAAACAGGAGATTATTCATGCCAGCATCCACAAAACAGAGAGTGCAGAAATATATCTACTCTAAGAACATTGCACAAAAAAATTCTTTAGATCACCAAGGTTTTTGGTTCATAGTGCTTAATCTAAATCTACCCAGATAGTCTTAATAGTATCGCCTCCATTTAATTAATTTATTTAGTTTACTCTGGGTTTGGTAAGGTAATTCACATGTATCAAGCTTCATAATCCATGTATTGCTAGCCCGAAGGCTTTCATCTAGTGGTAAGAGCGCAATGTATAAGAAAGTTCGAACTGTCATTAGGCACATGTCACTGGTTCGAACTGCCCACCGCTAACTCTAGGGAATTCATGTTTATCAACAAGAGAAAAATCATATGTTTAACTCTTTCAATTAGAGCCGGGAGAAGACGTTGAGCTTTCTTTCCTTTGTTAACCCCCATATTTGAATAAGAAAGTTGTTTCTCCAGTTCAGGGGAAACAGTCAACAAGCAGTTCTGAGTCCAGCTCAAGGTGATAATTTGAGTGTGAAACTTAACGTGAAATTTTATGTCCACTACCTATCAAGTAAATGTGAAAAACAATGAGAAATTAATGAAAGCCAAAAATCAGCAAAATCCAACTATTTGGTCAATAGACCTGCTTGACTTGTGAAACTACGCCAAACTCATGAATCCATCATTATGTCTTGAAAACACTTTGATAATCAACCACAAGAAGTTTTACAACAAGTGAACCATAAAATGCTAGCAAGGTATCCATCAATTATTTTGCTTCTAAATCTTCTATCAATTACAATCTACATCATTAAATAAATAATGGAAACTAAAATCTAGAATTGACTTTAGAATCATTATAAGCACGTGATGAAAGTTTTAAGATAAAGGAAACTTTCTAAAATAAAGATTACCCATTGTGTCCTCCATGACCTCCTTTTGGCAATAACCGCAACTTTGCAAAAGGCAAATCTAAGTCGTCAAAAACCTGCAGTTACAAAGTTTACTTAGAAATTGTAACAAAGATAAGTAAAATGCTCTCAGGCACTATTCCCAAGGCAATCTCCTAAAGAACCTTACGGCCTGAGGGTTCCTTTCCTCTAGTAGCTTTAAACGACCGGAGACTACTTTTATTATGGGGGAAAACCTTTTTTTTCATTGGAAGGGGATAAATCTTTCGAACTTAAGAATACAGGGGATACACACGTCAGCTGGTTTTCACTAATAGAAAAAGGAAGGGGATTTACAAGATAAGCTTAGATTCCACAATCTAACATGGAGATTCGAGATTTTTACACAAGCTTCAAAGGGTTTTGGACAACTATAAAGGTGGGGTAGAAAACAACAGCACAACCTATACAGAGTATCAAAACTTCAACATATATGGTAGATTTGTTCGCATTGTAAGTATGGCATGACTCCCCAAGATCTGCAGTAATCATTCCGGGGATAAGCTATAAGAGTGAGTGGACAGATTTTGTGACCAAAATCATTCGATTTTTGGGAAAGTCAGCAAGATAGGGCCATTACCAGTACCACCTACACTAACAAAATCGTCTCGCGCTGCTGCTAGTTTAGTGAACTTGCCAGAAATCAGCCAACCAGCAAGCATAGGTGGAGTCAATGATAACCATCCTCTCCACAAAAGCATAGTCGGCACTGTTAACGACCCTTTTCATCACAGCCCCATTTCTGATTTAATTCAAAAATGGTTTATCTCTAGATGGAAAGTTCTGCCGGTTTCAGCCCCACCCCCTTTAACCACAATCAATTCCTCTTCGAATTCCTTCCAGGCAAGAAGCAATAAGAGTTAAGCAGGGGATTGGTTTTGGGATGGAAGGCACCTCAACTTGTCATGGTGATCAAAAGACATCAACTCTCAGATAGGTGAGCCATCGAAAACATTTGGTTGAAAGTATTTGGGATACCCTTAAATGCTTGGACCATGGACACTTTCGAGCATATAGGAAACAGCTGTGGAGGCCTCATTGGAGGACAAAGATACAGAACAGAGCACACTTTCTCTGTGCCCGTCTTTGTATCAGAAATACCAACAAGAAGTTTCCGGTGAGTTTGAAATTCGAATCTGCTGGCTGGCTGGCTGGCTGGCTCTTTGATTTGGCGATAATCACGGAGATCTGATCCTCTCCTTTACCCGCTGGACAAAATTTTGAATAGGCTAGGGTTGAAAAGTTGCCGGGAGCACAGCCCTATACAGTCCCACGGGACATCAGTTTTAAAACTCCACGTGAGAGGCATGTGAAAGATTTCCTGAGCAATCAAAAGGGCAAGTCTCATTTAATTTCAAACGGGCCAGCCCAAATACTACTATGGGAGAACTTCAGCCTCGACCAACGATTACTATACCAAAGGCCCAAATGCAAGGAAGCAACACAAGAAAAATTACAATACGCAAGTCAGGAGAGCCTCCACTGCCAAAGCAGACTCATGCAGCTTCAGACCTTTGAGTTCTTTCAATGTAGCCTCCTATCTTTTCGAACTGGAGATACACGCCTCCAATAGGAAATTGGAGCATGAGGTAGGAGTCTTCTCTCAGCTTGAAGCAGATGATGAAACAGAAAATCCAGAGCCTTATTTCGGTACATGCATGCAGTATCCAATTACCACCACAGGTTATGACTCTAATTCCGGTCTCTCTTCTCAGTCTTTCAACAGTTTTCTCCCTCTACCATGTCATAATGATCTTTCACCACAAATTATTGAGTCCCACGCTATGGAGGGAACATCAAACTGGACAAAATTTACGATGTTGAAGGCTTGCAAAGCGCTGAGGGTGAATGTTTCAGGTTTCAAGCACGAAATCCTAGATGTTATACTAAAGAATGGAGGAAAAGAGGAAACCTCATATTCTTGAATAGGGAAAGTAAGTCTGGAGATGCGAAAAAGGGAAGAGCAAAGCAACAAATGAACTTAAGAAATTGGATTGGGGTCTCCAAGATGGAAGTGGAAAAAACAGATGGGCAGGTACCACAAGGCTCATTCCAGATGAGAGTTAAAATACTCAATTGGAATGACCCTTCATTCCAGATGAGAGTTAAAATACTCAATTGGAATGTACAGGGTCTCAGTAATAAAGATAAGAGAAGTACTTTGAAATCTCTTAGAAAGTGGGCAGCAGACATTGTTTGTTTCTAGGAAACCAAAATAGAGTCTTGGAATCCATCTCTAATTAGACAAATATGGGGAAATAGATGGCTTTACTGGGCAGATGTCAAAGCAATTGACACCAAAGATGGGAAATCAGTTCTATGGGACAAAAGAGCTTGGAACTGTGTAGAGTCAGAGGCAAGGGTCTTTTCCCTATCATATAGATTTGAAAACACCTCTGAAGACTTCAAAATAGGTTTTCACTGGAGTATCAATAAGTTTTCACTGGAGTATACGAACCTCATATCAATCCAGAAGGGAGGCCCCCTGGTTGGAATTAGCATCAATCAAGGGACTATGGTATGATATGTAGGTCATAGGAGGAGATTCCAATGTATGTAGATTTGAGGGTGAAAGGAACTAGAAGATCCAGTGCTATGTAGGGTTTCTCCCATACCATTTTGGACCTCAAATTGATTGATCCTCCTCTCCAAGGAGCACTGTTCACTTGGTCAAGAGGGGATGAGACATTCCAAGCCTCGAGAATTGACACATTCCTTTATACATCACAATGGAGCGAGATGTTTAGAGCTATCAAACAATATACAATGCCTACAGTTATTTCAGATGATAAACCCATCATCGTGGAAAGTGGACACATTCCTTTATAATCGCATTTTTTTGCACTCTCCCGCAGCAACTAGCTACGGCAATTTTTCTACTCAATATTTGGCCTATAATGGGTAATGCCCTGCATCATCAAGGATGCCCTATGCTAGCTGGATGTTGTGGAGATTTGACAAATCCATCAGAGAGATCTGGAGAATGATCCCAAAAGCAATTTTTTGGAGCCTATGGAAGGAGAGAAACAACAGATGTTTTGATGGAATATCAACCTCTTTTTGCGTGCTTAAAGCCAAATGTCTAGTTAGTTTATTTAGTTGGCATTTTTTTCGCTGCTGTAAACAGTATGGATGACTTATTGGATTTTGTTAGTTCCCTATCTCTAGTATAATAGAGTAGTAGCGTTCCCTTTTGACTATTTCACAAGTTTTTGCCGAGCTAGCTCCATATATTTCTGTTTGGAGCAGCTTTCTTGCACATTGTGCTTTGTACTTTGCATCTTCTTGTGCTTTCTAATATCATTTAATTACTTTACCCAAGGGAAAAAAAAGATCAAGTCCTATGCTCAAGTGTCATAACTTACCACAAGAACATGCTTCAGTGGAATCTTATAATATGAAACGATTGCCCCAACCTGTGAAATAGTGTAAATATCAATTTTACATTACTAGGTGGATGGAAATTACAAGAGATAGGTCATGCTAAGATGAGTGAACTTACAGACTCACCACTTGCATTCATGAACGTTTGAGGCTTAGCAAGCATAACAGGAACATCTCCAATAAAACCTAAAAAGCAAAAGAACCCAACAAACATGAAAGAGATCCTAAAAACTAAAAAGTAAATTTGAACAACTAAGTTATTTATCAGACTTTTCCCTTCTTTCCAGGTGAAGATTTGAAAAATCTTCATCTTCCCTATTAACATGGCATGTCAATGCAGTTCACCGAAATAGCCAAATATCAACATTAAAGGTATAATGTCTATTGTGAGAAAGAAAATATTGATGTAACGCGACAAGCTCGCTAGCTCAACAAATTAGCAAAGCTAAACAGAGCAACCCATAAGGGCATGTTTTGCTAATTTAAGTACATTTTAAAGAATGTAGATGAAGCACCTACATAATTGAAACAAAAACAGAAAATGAACTCCCCATGTAACAGGTTATCATCAACAAATGGATTACTATTATTATTACTGGTCTGATGACCAACAAATCTGAGAATCAGTGGGATCAATTTGAAACTCAGTGGGAAATCATCTCCCCGACCTTACACACTTATATACCAGACTTTGGTATATCACAGGGTTTGAACTCCTAATGAGGGCCTAATCCCACATGTCACGTGTTGCGCTCTTACCACTAGACCAGTGTTGGGAAATGCTAAACATAATTAGCAAACAGATACAAATTATTAGAACCACAAATAGACTAGTCAATCCAATAATGTTACTGCATATATCAGGAAAGAGATAACTCTGGAATCAAGTATAACCAAGGAAAATAGAGAACCTTTCCCAAATTGAGCTTTGAAGGAAACACTTCCCATGGATATTCCTTCAGCATCAGCTATAGTATCAATCATCTCAAAACCCACCTGCCAAATCAAATATTCGATTCATTACATATATAAAAAAAAATCATTAGGAAAATCAAACACAGAAGAAAAATAAGAGAACACACATTGTGACGGGTGCCAGCGTATCGTTTCCCAGGATTACCAAGGCCAACGATGAGCCATGGCTGTGGCTTTGGCTTTGGCTTCGGTTCCTCCTGCTGAAGCCCCAATAACGCCGGTGAGGCTGGTGGGGAGGTTGAGGTACTCATTGAACAGGATATTTGGTATAAAGAGCCGGTTGCGGCGGTGTTACTCATCCAACCCCTCCAATACGAGGATGAATTTAGGGCTTTAGCCACGGAGGAGGAGGAGGAGGATAAAGGGCGGCGGCACAGGACCGTCGCCGATGATGCACTGCTAGAAATTGCACATGCTAATTTCATTGTGCTTCTATATGTTTATCGGAGGTGTAGAAAGCCGAATTTACCAACACAAAACGGATTCGCCAACGACGTCGTCACGTCTTTTTCCAAAGAAAAATTAAAAAGGAAAAAAAGACAATATGACTCTTTTTATATAAAAACATGGAAAAGAATAAAAAAATGCCCATTGATCGAAATCAGAAAATGAAAACATCAACCCTAGAAAATAGGGTTTTCTTTGATCATTCTCTCTTCTAGCTTTCTCCTCAGCGCCGCATGGATAAATCTGTTATTTCTTTCCAACTCTAGTCTTCGCTTGTTCCTGATCTAGGTGATTGATTTTCGTCCTCACTGTGAAGCTCGAAGAAAATGGTTTGACTTTCAAAAGTAAATGAACTTCTCTTTCTTTTGTCAGGTGATGATGCTTGTCTTGTAGGTGAGTAATCGAGATCTACTTGTGAGAGCTCTGAAGATCTCTTTTGATGGGTATTTAGAATGTTATCTCGATTTCTATCCATATGACGCTGATTATTCCTTTAATGTCTTTCAAAGAGTATGTCTTTGTAGATAATGAAGTCATGAATTAAAATTGGAGAATATGTTCTATTAATTTAGAAGATGTAGATTACAGATGTGTATTTTATAGAGACGATACACGAAGAAATGTGACTGCTCAGCAACAGTCCGACAAATGAGTAGTGTTGGGTTGAACCAGAAAAGTTTGGGTAGAGCTGAATCTAAGCGTTGGCTAGATAAGCGTTCTGGAGTAAGAGGAGTAGTTATGAATCCTCTCATCCCCATGGGGGTGGTGAAGGGAGATGCCAATTGATAGAAAAAGACGACAATCCCTTGGGTTTATCCTACACTTGGAAAAAGGTATATTGGTTTATACTCTCTCCGTTCACTTATCTTTATCATTATTTCACTTATCGAGGTCAAACGACATAAACTTTGACCAACATTTTAAGATTTATTTTTTCATCATATTAATATGAAAAGTATTGCAACTTATAACATTTTTCATATAGTTTTCAATCATCTAAATTTTAGGTTTTAAATATTAAATTTAGCTACTTCAATTTACCTTTAAAGTTTAGTCAAGTTGACCTCGAAAAGCGAAATAATAACAAGTAAAATTGAACAAATAGCGTATCCCTGTTATGAAAATAACAGCTTATAATAAGGGACAGAGCTATTCTTGGCCGAGGGATGTCAAGAAACATCCCTTCGTCGAAAAAATATATTGTATATATAGGCCAAGTTTTGGTTTACTCATAAGTATTTATATGAGTGTTATTGACATCTATTAAGTCATGCTAAAAGTTTAGTGCAGTTGTTAAGGGGTTGTGCAAATTACTTAAGATCATGTATTCTATTCTTACGGGTAGTATATTTTTTTCTTGTTCACATTTTATCATTTTTCATGTGTATAATTGAATTGATGTTTAAAAATGCAGACACAAAGTGCACAAATTGCACAAATTGCAAGAAATATGGAAAAAAAACAAAAAAAACTTGAGTTTTGCACGCCTACGGTAGCAAAAGCCATGGAATGAGAGGTCATCAAATAGTAAGTTTCTTAACCTTGAATTTTATTCTAGAAATCACTTTATTGTACTAAATAAAATGTGTTACATGTTGCTTATTTTTTACTATATTCTTAATTAATGATAGAAGCAAAATTTGAAAAGATCTTAATTTGAAAAAAAATTGATTTTCTAAATTGTCTTCTATCTAGGAAAGAAAGAAATAGTTAACATGCTTTCTAGACTACTACTTATATTTATGACGTCGTATGCAAGTGTATTGTTGTTAATGATATTTTATTTTTAAATCAGTTTCTTGAGATCTAAGAGATCTTAATTTCATTCGATTGATTCTATTAGAATATTTAAATATAAGAGATACTTGTGATTATGGTACAAAGATGTAGAGCGGAATGAAGTATGTGTTGGCAATAAAATAAATCTGCTTAGATGTGGTACAACACTTGTATTTAACAAAAGAAGATACATCTTTCTGCAACATTTTATAGAAATAATTGTATGAATTTATAATTCAATCATATTGTTTCTATAAAATCATAGAGAAAAATTAACCCTTCTTTGTTGAATATAAGCGTTGTGTTGTATCCAAGTGGATTCATCTATTACTAATCTAAATTATTTTGAACGTTATATTTTTGTACCATAATTCTAGGTACCTCTTGCATTAAAATGTTTTAACAGAATGAAAAAGTTTTATTTCAAAAATCTTTTGTTGGATGAGGCTGAAATTTCATCGTTGTCGAGAAACTGATTTGTGAATAAAATATCATTAGCAACAACATCACTTATATATAAGGTTATGAAGATAAAAAAATAGTCAAAAGAAAAAGCATAACAACTATTTCTCTCTTACCCAAAATAAGAGATAGTTTGAAAAATTAAATATTTTTACGCATATATCTATTTTCTCGAATAGTTTGTCAGATTTTGCTTAAATTCTAGAGTCTTATCAAAAATAATATTTTTAACACAATAGTTCTTACCCATATTGCATGTTACTTTTTTTTTTTAAACTATATTCTTAATTAATAATAGAAGCAAAATTTCAAAAAATCTTAATTTGAAAAAAAAAGATTTGATTTTCTAAATTCTTTCCTATCTAGGAAAGAAAGAGATAGTTAACATGCTTTCTATACTACTATTTATATCTATGACTTTGTATGCAAGTGTTATTGCTATTAATAATATTTTATTTTCAAATTAATTTTTTGAGATCTAAGAGATCTTAGTTTCATTCGATCAAACATTTGAGATAGAATTTTTTTGATTCTATTAGAATATTTAGATGTAAGAGGTACCTGTGATTATGATACAAAAGTATAGGATAGAATGTGTTGGCAATAAATTGAATCTGTTTAGATGTGATACAACACTTATATTTAACAAAAAAAGATATAGTTTTCGCAAAATTTATAGGAATAATTGTATGAATATATAATTCAATCATATTGTTCCTATAAAATCATAGAGAAAAATTAACCCTTCTTTGTTGAATATAAGCGTTGCGTTGTATCCAAGTGGATTCATCTATTATCAACCTAAACTATGTTGAATCTTATATTTTTGTACCATAATCTTAGGTACCTCATGCATTAAAATATTTTAACAGAATTAAATAATTTTATTTCAAAAATCTTTTGTTGGATGAGATTGAAATTTCATCGTCGTCGAGAAATTGATTTGCGAATAAAGTATTATTAGCAACAACATCACTTATACATAAGGTTATGAAGATAAAAAAAATAGTCAAAAAAAAAGCATGACAACCATTTCTTTCTTACCCAAAATAAGTGAGTTTAAAAAATTAAATATTTTACGCATATATCCCTTTTCTCAAATATTTTGTCAGATTTTGCTTAAATCATAGGGTCTTATCGAAAATAATATTTTTAACACAACGAGGTAAGGACAAAATATGTGTACACCTTATTCTCTCTATACCCAACTTATAGAATTACGCTAGATGTGGTGTTTATTTTTTTTTTCAGGGTGCTTTCTTCGTCCTAATTTTATGTGTTATAATTAAAATTTCGAGATTCAAACTTTTAAAATTTGCTCCTGATTTCAGACATGTTATGATCTCAAATGAGTCGTTAGTGGCACCCACACTAACTCTCCGATGGGAGAATTAATATTCTAACCCAACTAAATGGACTAAAACAATTTAGACAATTTTTAAGTTACGAAAGCAAGTTAAAGTACAAAATTAGTTGAGCTCCCATAAACTCAACCTAAACTTAATTTTAAATTTTATTTTAGAAATCACCTTATTCTACTAAATAAAAGGTGTTGCGTGTTATTTATTTTTTTATGTATTCTTAATTAATAATAAAAGCAAATTTTGAAAAGATCTTTGTACCAAAGTGAGGTGGTTTAGCAAAATTTCTTGGGGTCGACGAGATCTTAGTTTCATTCGACTAAATATTTGAAATATAATTTTTTTTATTTCTATTAGAATGTTTAGATGCAAAAGGTACTTGTGAACGTGGTATAAAAATATAGGTCCAATGTAGTATGTGTTGGCAATATATTGAATCTACTTAGATGTGGTACATGCATCACTTATATTTATCAAAAGAGAATATATTTTTCTTCAAGGTTTTATAGGAATAACTGTATGAATTTATAATTCAAATCAGATTGTTCCTATAAAATCATAGAGAAAAACGAATCATTCTTTGTTGAATATAAGCGATGTATCATATCCAAGTGGATTCAATCTATTACTAACTCAAACTATTTTGAATCTTATATTTTGTACCAAAATTTCGGATACCTCTTGGATCAAAATATTTAACCAGAACCAAAAAATTTTATTTCAAAATTTTGATTGGATGAGATTGAAATCTCATTGTCGTAGAGAAATTAATTTCGGAAAAAAAATATCATTAGCAACAACAGCACTTGTATATAAGATTGTGGAAATAAGAAATAACTTAAAAAGCATAACAATCATTTCTCTCTTTATTTTTATTCAGATAAGAGAGAGATTAAAAATTTAAATATATTTATTCCAGCTAAAAATTTCTTATCCATCCCATGGTCATTTTTGTCATTTGGTCACTCAAATTCGAAATGCTCACTTCGTTCATTTTTGCTTGTCATTATTTGTTTTGGCACATTCATTAAAAATAAATATTAATATAAATATTTTATTATATTTAAATAATTGATATAGATGTTGTTACATTATTTTATTATTTAATATTAAATATTAAATATTTAAAAAATAAGATTTGATACTAATGATATAATATGAAAAAAAAACTATACTGTTGACCCAATACAACAAAGACAATGTAGAAATGACAAATGATTTTGATTGCGGATTCAAAATTTTTATACAGGGAAGAAAATTCTTTATTTGTTTTAAATTTACATGGTGAATGAAATATTTCTATATTAAAAATTAAATTTTTTAAAAAAATATATTTTTATTATTTTAATTATATTTTCAATAATAGACGAGATAAAAATACTATCAACAAATAGTCCCTACGTTCCAATTTATAAGCATTATCTTTTTTATAATAAATTGAAATAAAAGAAAGTACCATAAGTACTTTTTACATTATCTTCCATATGTAAACTTTATATAGAATTTGTATATATTTTCTCTGTTTTGATCAGAGCAAAATTTCCTTCTCAATTTTTTCCTTCTTCCTGGAGAAGAAAGAGAGATTTGTTAATTGTTCTTTGCCTTCTCTCTTTTCTCCAGAAACTTTTTGTTTCTGTTAAAGAAAAGAGAGGGGAGGAGCCAAATTTTTTTGTAATTTCAAAAACAAATTTTTCTGGTTAGGGTTTGAATACATTGAAGAATAAGGAAAGTAAAGAGATGAATGTGATGCATCGCCTCAAGAGTATTGCTTCTGGACGATCTTCCGTTTCCGATCCTGTAATTTTCTGAATTTATGTAATTTGTTTGTTTTTTTTTTGTTTGGTGTAAATGTGATTTATTTGCTTCGTTTTTCAATTTTTTTTTATTTAGGGCTTTTTGACCGGAAGTGTTGCCTTGAATTGTTGGCTTATTTGTACTTGATTAGCTTGTTGAAAGCGACTAATAAAAATTGTTTTTTTAATGCTGATTTGTATAATATAATCTCATATATTAACTCTATAATATGATTAGTTTTTCATGAAATCTAATGTGTAAATTAATCATGAGATTGTTTTGGGAAATTGATAGTTTTTTTTTTTTTTGGTTTAAATATGATTTGCTTGCTTCGTTTTTCAATTTTGTGTTTTTTGATTTTAGGGCTTTTTGACTGGAAGTATTGCCTGAATTGGTCTCTTTTTATGCTTACTTGTACTTGATTAGCTTGTTGAAAGCGACTAAAAAAAATTGTTTTTGTTTTTATGCTGATTTTTATAATATAATCTCATATATTAACTCTGAAATTTGATTAGTTTTTCATGAAATCTAATGTGTAAATTAATCATGAGATTGTTTTGGGGAATTGACAGTTTTTTTTTTTTGTTTAAATATGATTTGTTTGCTCGCTTTTGTTGGGGAAAGAAAGGAAAGCTATAAGTGGTTTGTTGATTTGTTTAGGAAGATTATTCAATTGCTTTTTGATTTTAGGGCTTTTTGATTGGAAGTGTTGCCTTGAATTGTTCTTTTTTTTATGCTTATTTGTACTTGATTAGCTTATTGAAAGTGATCGGTTAATAAAAATTGTTTTTTTATTGCTTATTTGTATAATCTCATATATTAACTCTGTAATATGATTAGTTTTTCTTGAAATTTAATGTGTAAATCAGTGATGAGATTGTTTTGGGGAGGCTTTGATTCATTAAGACGTTTTTATTGTTTTTGTTGATGTGATTTAAGTGCATTATTATCAACGATGGCAAACTTAGTATAATTTCGTAAGTGGGGTCTGCATTTAAGTGCATCTCATATTTTCATTGATTTAATAGGGAGGGGATATTAGCCTAAAGAGATTGAAGATTGAGCAAGAAGTAGATCATGGGGTCGATGTTGAAATTCAATTGGAAGAGCGAGGTAGTATAGTGACAATGGACGATGGGGCTTCTACATCTGAGGGAAGTAATGCAAGTACATTGACGGCCGATAATAGGCAAGAAAAATATGGAAATGAGGAGCTGCCAAAAGAATTCAGTGAAATGAAAATTAGAGACAACAACTCTTATGAGGATAACATAAAGGTAACTTCTTATTTATATACCACATCTTGTTGCTTTTTGTTTTTGGAGAATCCTTTTTTATGGTATAGTAAAATGCTACTTAATTATAGGATATGGAGCCTACTGTTGTTAGTGGTAATGGAACAGAAACAGGCCAGATAATTGTGACCACTCTGAGTCGTCAAAACGGACAGCAGAAACAGGTAAGACTCATCGTCTTAATTGAACAAAATTAGGTATGTTTGTGGTTCATTATGTCTTTGGGTTTAATCAATTAATAACTTCCATATTATTGTCAGACACTGTCTTACATGGCTGAACGTGTGGTCGGTACGGGTTCATTTGGAGTTGTATTTCAGGTAAAATTGTGTTTGATGTTCAGTAGAATGATTAGGTGTTTATTTGGAAGCATTGAAGTCATATGGGCAGCTCTGATTGACGTTTACTCATTTCTTGTCTTTTCTTTTTTTTTTTTGGTGGTAATTCTTAGGCTAAATGCCTAGAAACAGGTGAATCTGTGGCAATAAAGAAGGTCTTACAGGATAGGAGATACAAGAATAGGGAACTACAAATCATGCGCATGATTGATCATCCTAATGCTGTTCGCCTGAAACACTGTTTCTATTCTACTACTGAGAAGAATGAAGTTTACCTTAACCTTGTTCTAGAGTATGTGTCTGAAACTGTGTACCGAGTTTCAAGGCACTACAGCCGATTGAACCATCACATGCCCATGATATATGTTCAATTGTACACCTACCAGGTTAGCATTTGGGTAATTTTTACTTTTATATGTTGAAACTTTGTGTAAATGAGAAATTTATGTGACTTTTAAAATATGTATCATGTTAGCTCTATTATGGCCCACTTTTGGGATTTTACTGGGTATGTTTTTGTTGTTATTACCTCTATTATGAATTATCTTGATTCTTCAGAAATGATAACTTGATTTCTTTCTCATAAATTATCGATGTGCAGCTATGTCGGGCTCTGAATTACATGCACAATGTAATTGGGGTATGTCACCGTGATATTAAACCTCAAAATCTTTTGGTAAGCTTGTGTTTATGCTCCTTTTCTTCTTCTAGGTGTTTGTAGCTCTTCCATTTCATTGATTATCTGAGACAATTGCTTTGTCTCAGCCTTCATTCTTCTTGCTTCACTTCAATCTATTTGCGGTATTATTGTCTTATTTATTGCTACAGGTTAATCCACATTCTCATCAATTAAAGATCTGTGATTTTGGAAGTGCAAAGATGCTGGTATGTGGTGTTCTTTTGAGAACCAAATTTTGCTAGGTGTTTACGTCTTCTCAGACTTTTGTCCATACCATAGGTGCCTGGGGAGCCCAATATAGCCTACATATGTTCTCGGTATTATAGAGCGCCTGAATTGATCTTTGGCGCTACAGAGTACACAACTGCAATTGATATGTGGTCAGCTGGTTGTGTTTTTGGTGAGCTACTTTTGGGGCAGGTAAGTTGAATTCATGGTGCCTATTTCTCACACTTTTTGATATTTGCTGTAGAAAGTTGGTAATTTTTCTTACACCTCGGACAGAGATTTGTTTTTATGATGTCTCTCTTTTACTGAGGTAGATATGTGAGTGCTTGTCCATCAATCTCGGATGGAGCCAAAGATTGACTATTTTTTGGCTTTGAAGTATGATGGAATAAAGCAAAATGG
>JAPFFP010000012.1:12316326-12333917 GCA_026153255.1 Solanum medicagineum | reverse complement strand
AGTCCCCACCTAGCTATGATTATGAGATGATGATAGCCCATTAGTAGAGGCATAAATAAGACTTAGGAGATATCTTTATGATGATGATTAATGTTCTAAATGCATATGGTATGGGATAGTAGAATACCTCTCCATAATAAATAACTCTATGATCCATGTTTATGATTATTTCGTGAAAGCCATGCTTAGCACCAAGTGAACTTTGGGAAAATGCAGAAGCTCCCTGTTAGAAGAGGCATAAGACCATTAGTAGAATTCTATTATCCCAGACCTATGTGCCACTTTAGGAAATAGGGCTTACCGCTAGTAGAGGATGACTACTAGACCAACCGATAGTAGAGGTTACTCAATACCAGGCTTCAGTGGATCTACTTAGGCATCTTAGGAGGTCACCTTGGCAAGTGATCTCTCGCTTTCTTCTGATGTAGAGGAAATATCAAGACTCCATGATTTAGCTTACATGGTTTATGTTGGTTAAAGATTGCTCTCACATATGTTCAAGTTCTCTCCATGTCCCCAAGGTACCATTCTATGATGATTTATAATGGTCCTTTCACATTATATCCAAAGATGTTTTAAAATTCATATGACTCATGGTTTCACAAGTTCAAAATGGTTTTCTCACACAACTTATGGTTTGTTGCTACTCCCAAATGGTATTTATCCTAAAGGTATATGACTATGTATTCATGCATGTAAAGTGATCTCCATTATTCTTACTAATGTTTCTTTTATAATAAAATAGTCCTTATGTAAAGTGATGCATTGTTCACCCAAAGATACCACTATTTTAATTGCACATAACAATATATGATTCCTCACTAATCTAAGTCTATGTCATGACCTAAACCTAGGACCTAGGTGTGAGACATGGCAAATGAAAACATGAAGGTCCCCAAACAAGCCCGTTAGATCATATATGCACTTCATAAGTTCAAATAACGAATAATAGACGAGTGATAGTATGAAATAAGGAATGGGAATAAGGGGAAAGTCATAGCTAAAAGTGGAAGATCAACTTAATAGTTCAAGACATAATCAAAGTGAAGCAGTAGTCCAAACACACCTCTAAATAAAAGACAATAAATGGAGCCAAAAATACAAGTCTAGACCCTTCAATAAAAAGTCATAGAAGAAAATACAAAATGTGTATGAAATATCAAAAGTAAAGGTAGAAGATAAGGGCTCCATTTCAGGTGGATGGGAACTCACAAAAAGCTCAAAGTCTTCACGATCAATATTGCCATGACGAAGAGGATAAGGTAGATCACCTATCCTTACTGATTATAAGCATGTAGGCAAAATGCAATTAGTACTTTGGAATGTACTAAGTATGTAGGTATGCAATGAAACTACTAAATATAATGACAAAGAATATGTACCAAATATGCTGGATTTCGAAGTCTTAACAATATAATTAATTTTATAATAAAGTGTAAAATAATGTTATGATAATGAAAAGGAAGCACATAAGCAAATAGGTGTGGGAATAAGATCATAAATAACAATACCATATGAGCTATAGTATGAAATATAGATGTTATACTCGATACCAAGTAAAGAGTGGGCCTCTTTGCCTAGGTAAACTCTGGAAACGGAAATACTAGATAGATCCACTAGTTGAAAAGCCTAAAAAGGCAAAATAAAAATATCCTACAGTTGAATGTAGTTATGAGATTAGAAGTTTTATATAAGACCCCTTAGGTCGAGCTCCACTACTAAATCATTCGGTGCTAAGTCAAAATCCCATGAAAATAGACAATACATAATCAAAATAATCAAAACTCAACTTAATTCGGAAAGTCTTAGCTTGTCAAAGCATATTTAACTTGTACTTAAGAATAGCTCCTTAACAAAGGTTCAGAATAATTCAGAGCGGTCTCGAGTCAACCAGTATCAATTTAAACTTGCAGTTCTTGTCCTTGTTCAAATCATCTACTCAAGTTCATGCCATAAAGGTCAATATTCAGAATTCATAAATCAACTTAGTTCATATTTGGTATTTTTGAAATAACCTTAAAATCATGTAATTGAATCATAAGCAAGCTTAAAATAATTAATTAAGTAATATGAGATCAAAATCATGTTAAACCATACGAGAGTTCCGAGTTTGAAAATGTAGATTAGGTTAAATCATGCAAATTCGTAATCTTTGAGTTAAATCATGTAAAATCTTAATAAACATTTATAAATAATCATAAGAATGCATGAATAGCCATAATCTAAGCAAATATGAATTAATATGCAATTATCCATAAATCAAAGATTGAAAATTTGTAATTCAAAATTTAGTTTTCGAAGAGCACTTCTTGGTTGAAAGGAAACTAAGAATCAAAATCACATAGCTTAAACCAAAATAGAGAATAAAGTTGAAGAGAATCTTGGATTTGATGAAAAGTTTGGAAGAAATTGAAGCTTGTTCTTCAGTGAAGGATTTGTTTCTTCTTCCTTGGGAGAGAAATTTTGAATGAGTGAAGGGAAAGGTTATTAGAACATGAAAATAAGTTTTAAAAGGTGTATTTGAGTTAAATACGTCGAAAACACCTTTTGGAAATGTGAAAATATCATCAAAAGTAAAAAAACAAAATGATGTTTTAAATATTCCTAACAGTGAAATCGACGGTCCAGAGGTCCCATCACTGAACTATTCAGTAATACGCCAAATGGGACCTTTAGACTACCTTTTTTGATAGTTTTTGAAACTTTGTGGAGTGATTCAACGACTAATTTTGCAGTTAAACTGACTGTTGCACTTTTGACAACCTCGACAGATTTCATTAAAATGGTTATAACATTTTAATCCAAATCCAGAATAAGGTGAACAAGATGTGTTGGAAAGCTAATTCAACGTCTTAACATTTTGTAGGTTGTGAGTTACCTAATTCATTATGCTCTAAAAGATATGTCTATTTGGAGTTGACCCTTTTATGAATTCATATCGAAACTCAGCCGATTGAAATCCTTTGGTCTTGGCTTGATGTAAGAGAAATATAATGACTCCAAACCATATTTAATAAACTTTAAATACCTAGAAACTTATCCCACCACATTAGAAGTCATAAAGTTCAACCTATACACGTACGAGGGACGATTTTGGTCCTAGCTTAAGTTTTAGGGTGTTACAATTTATGTGCAGCATCATGCATTCAAGTAAGGGTAAGTTCTTTATTTCTCATATGAATTATCTCATGTTCCATGTCTAAAGTAATATTTAAATGCTCACCCATATGTAAGCTCTCCTCATACTTCAAAGAAGTTTCTTCTATGACATATGATTTAAATCTCTATAATTCATGTATGTTCCAAATTTATATATGATATCCTTATTCATGACAATGTTCACATATGTATCCTACTAAGTCCTTTCTAAAGTTTCCCTTGTATGTTTAAATGATATTGGCTAGATTATGACTTACTAATGCCCTTGTAAATGTACGATTTTAACATGAAACTTAGCATAAATCATTTCTTCATTGTTTCCATGTGATGCATTGCATACCTACATACCAATTTATTCAAAGTACTAGTGCATACTTCTACACCTACATGATTTAACTATGTAGATCGGTGCTCCTTGATATCCTGCATGTAGCTAGATTTGGATCATTGAAAACAATAGTTGTTGAGTCCTCTATTTCGGGGACAATATCCTAGTTTCGTTTCTAGATTGATATAATAAGATAAATTTGTTTTGAGTTGTATGTTTCTTTTGCTAAGATTGTATTTGAGGTTGAGCTTCAACATGTCTTAGCCCCTGCCAAGTTTATGTTATAGGTATTATTGAACACATACTATGATTGTATCTAGTCCTATACTTTCTCTATGGTTTTCAGTTGAGGCCCTTAGCCCCGTTTTCCCTAGTCTTTTATTTTATCTTTATGTCATTACCTATGATTTGATTTATGAACGGTAAGAGGCTTGTTTGAGGTACCCATGGGTGTCTCATTCGCCATGTGACAACAGGACCTAAGTTTGGGTTGTTACAGGTTCATAGTCAATTGAGTTTGAAATCATAAAATTGAGTGAAATTCATGCATATTCTTACAATTGAAGACAAGTCAAATCATAATGAAGAGAACCAATCTCAATTTATAAACCTTAGGTAATAGGTAAGTGAAATTCCTTAGAATTCAATTAAAAGTCCTGCAATTGATAGTAATACAAATATAATTGAATATAGAAATAATGTATCATAAATCATGAACTTAAGAGTAAAATAATGAAACCCATAAAATTACACTTTGAAAATTGAATGGGCGATTGAGTTGATTTAGGGACCCCATGGATGAATTAAACCCTTGGCTGAAGACCCATATACTTAGAGAAAGAGATTCAAGAAATATTGAAGAATTTGATCATTAATTCCTTGGAGAACTTGAAACCCTTACTTGCATTAGTGGAGAACCTTTGAGAGAAAAACGTTAGAATACCTTAGGAGAATTTTGGGAGTGAATAAGTGTCACGACCCAAGCCTAGGGCCTAGACGTGACATGGCAAATGGGAACCCAAAGGGACCTCAAACAAGCGTCTTAGCATATCATTCACACATCCTTGGTCACGGAAGAAAAATAAACAACACAAGAGATATAAATAAGGGAAGCAGGACTAAGGGAAGTCTTTGATAACCATTAAAGCATAAAAGAGTCAAGCTCAAATATAAATACATCATAATATTCCAACAACACCTCTAACATGGAATGTAGCGAGGGCCAAGATACTCTCCAGGCTCACCCTCATAATAACAAGTATTCAACATGAAGAAGTCTCAATATAGCAAGAGTAATAAATATAATGTCCTCGGACTTGAGGACTCACCAAAACTCACTTCAAAGGATCGTACTAGCAACGTGGAGGATGATCAAGTGGTGCTCCGGTCCCTATATGGTAACATCATGTAGGCATAGAGTATGTGTTATTACCTTTGAATGTACTAAGTATGTAGGATGCAATGCAACAAGACATAAGCCAATATAGTCAAAATGCATAGTAATAAGCAATAGATAAGTGAGATCTAAACATGGCATGCATGGCCAATACTTGAAGTAAAACATACTTTTAAATCGTTCAACCTATATAGAACATAATACATGTGTGGGAAGAGATCCAAACCGACATGAGTAAGACCAAGCGAGCTACAACTTAGAATCCCGATGATTACCACTCATCGGTAAAGAGGTGGTCTACTTGCCAAGGTAAACCATACTTCACCTTTGGGAGCCCGTCCTAATTTGGAGAAGTAACCCCACCTTATGGGAACCCGTCCCATTTCAGGGTGGATTTCATGATAAAGTGCACTAAATATATCCACTAGTATAGCAAGGGTAAAGCATAATCCTATGTTGGCACATAGTGTGAGGAAAGAAGTATGAACCCTAGAAGATAGTCCACGCCGACATCCAATCCATCGGTGCTAAGTTTAATCCCACAGAATACTTGAAATAATCATAACTTTACTAAGAAACATGACATGACATAAGTATCTCTTAAACATACTTGACCTGTAATGGTGAGTCTACTTGAAACATGAGAGTAGATCATAATCGTACATGAACCCTTGCTTTAATATGAATGACTCTCAAGAGGTAAAAATCTTGAAATATGGCTTACTTGATACTTGTAAAATCATAGATAATTTTCATGAATTCCATACATACTTGAAGGCCCTTAATCATCATATAGTCACTTGACATGTAAATCATGGAATAGATCATCAATAACTTGAGAATTCTTTACTTGACATTTTATCAAACACTTGGTAGGTTCATGATACTAGTTCAAAATCATGCAATTCAAGAACGAAATAATATGAGAAAACTCAATGTAAATCAACCCACCAACATATTATAAAACCCTTATGTAGGGTACCTTGAAATCCATTATCAAAATCTCACCATAGATCAAAGATTCATAGCTCAAAACATGCATAGTCTTAATAGATAAAACCAATTCATGGTATAAGCTTGAAATAGATAGTAATGCATAATAAATTAACATTTCATAAAACCCCAACATAATATATACTCATAATCCATAGTAGAAGATACCCATAGATAATACAACTTGAAAACATGCAATTTTCATAAAAAGGAAGATTGGGCTCCATGGGTGAAAGGATCCAATGGATGAAACCCACATAACTCAAATTTTGGTTTGCTTGAGATGAGCTTGAAGAGAACTTAGAGATTGAAGAGAATCCTTGAGTTCCAAAGTTAAGCTTGAGATGAGCTTGAAGAGAACTTAGAGATTGAAGAGAATCCTTGAGTTCCAAAGTTAAGCTTGAAATCCTTGAAATTTGAGTGAGATATATGGTTAAGTCTTGGAGGGGATTTTGAGAGGGTCTTGAGTGATATAGAGTTGAAAAATAACTAAGTATAGGTGTTTTCACGCATAAGGGGGCATGGGGCTATGACCCCAATGCCCTTAACCGAAATGAAAAACTAAGGAAAAAGTTTAACTGGTCCGCGACACGGACCCATCGCGAAGGACAATTTGACACTAATTCGTGCCCAGTCCGCATCGCGTCCTGGTCGCGGATGCACACTAGAATTCAAAAATTTGCGAAATTTTTTTTGCTATGGTTATAAAATCCGGGTAATACCCATTTACGCTCAATTTTGCCCCGTGATCGAAAATATGAAGTTGGATATTTGATACCACATACGGATTTTGAGATATATGGAAATTACAATTATGGGCATTTCCGAAGCACATTTATTTTGGGGCGTTTCAATAAGAATGAATGGGTTTTGAAAGGGTGAGGAGTGGTTATAGGTAGTTAATGGCTCAAAACAACATATTTTAGGGCTTGAACAGGTAGCAAATGATAAAAAAGCTCTTTAATAAAAACTGTCAAACTCAGTCCATGAGCCTGATCTATAAGTTGTCGATTGAATTATGGCTCACGGATCAAGGATTTCATCCTAGTTACACTTTTAGGCTTCTGAAATTGGTCTCTTATCCTCATCTATTAACCCACTCTATGGCCCTTAGTTCCTTTTATGGGTCGTAGATGACCCTCGTAATCCTGTCCCAAGCGTAGAGAAATTTTACCTCTGAGATCCCATACCACAAACCCATTTACAGCTTATAAGATGGCCTACCATCCGTAAAAACCCCTTGTATGTGATACTTCCGAACTTCAAAAACTTGTTTCCATCCTTTAGTGTATGAGCACCCTTTTACGACTCGTAGACCCTTTTATGGGTCATGAAATACCCTTCATACTTTGACCCCTATATTTAAAAAGTTCTAACAACTCTAAAGCCCATCCATGAGGCCTATGTATAATCCATGAATCAAACCACAAGCTGTAGATGGGCTCATACTTACTTGCCTAGAATAATATTCTTGCACCTTTTTTAGTTTCTAACTTTTCAACATACGAGGTGTTACAGTATCTCCCCCTTGGGAATATTAGTCCTCAAATGAGATAAAAGTAAGCTTGAGTAGAATAGAGAAACAACAAACAACCCATCATGAATGCAATAGTATAACTTAAAGCATCAATTTCATAAAATCCTTAAAATCATGCATCAAATATTACTCAAAATAGTCTCACGATCATGCATGCATGCAATATGATAAGGAAAAATGGATACGCAAGAATTTGGAGGAACTAACTGCTTTAGGCTTGAATAGAAGAAAAGTGGTAAGGATATCACTGCATCATGCTTGTTTCTGCTTCCTATATAACAATCTTAGCTTGTTGGTTCCTCCATAACACCTTAATGGATACAACTTCCTTGTTTCTTAATCTCTTCACTTGTCGGTTCAAAATTTCAATTGGTACCTCCTCATAAGTCAAATTCTCTTCAATACTCACATCCTCCAATGGAACAATAGAGTTTGGATTACCCATAAACTTCCTCAACATTGACACATGAAACATCGGATCAACCATGGCTAACTTCAATGGTAAGTCTAGTTCATAGGTTACCTTCTCAACTTGTTTTAAGATCTTATAAGGCACCGCATACCCTGGGCTCAATTTACCCCTTTTTTCCAAAATGCATTACACCCTTTATGGGTGAGACCTTCAAATAGACTTAATCGCCTTCATCAAACTCAAGGTCCCTTCTCCTAACATCGGAATATGACTTTTGCCGACTTTGGGAAACCTTTAGATTTTCCCTTATAACTCTCACCTTCTCCATAGCATCAAGTACAAAGTTGGATCTAATCAATGACATCTTTGCAACTTTAAACCATCCCACTAATGACCTACATCATCTACCATACAAGGATTTAAGGGTGTTATCTCAATATTTGAGTGATAACTGTTTTTGTAAGCAAATTAAATAAAAGGTAGGTGATCATCCAAACTAGCACTGAAATCAAGTACACATTCTCTTGGGCCATAAACATATACCTATATTAGGCACATAATTTAAGAGAAAGGAGTATGGAACCTTGGAGATAGACTATCCTGCCTCCAATCCCATCGATACTAGATCATTATCTCGCAAGAATACATATATATACATGCTTGTAAAGGAGACATAAGACTTTTAAATCGTTTACATGCATATTTATGCTTAAAGGCCAAATCACATTCTTCATAATCATGAATCTTAGGCTAAAAAGCCAAAATATTTTTCGTGTAATACATTTCATGCATGGGAATATCTCCTTTGAAGCACCTTCTTGAGAAATGAGTATGATGCCTTGGGGATAGCCCATCACTCTTCAAACCTCAATTGATGCTCCATAAACATAATGGTGTAAACACCCATAATTGGTCAATGAGCCTTAATATATATGTGATCACATTTTTGTCATAACCATAATCTTCTCAAATTCATATACATAAACATAATTGGGTCTTGACCCACTTCATAAACTTCATAAAAACCATAGTCATGTATGTATATGCCATGAGATGAGATTACATGGGTAATGGAGATTCAAACTTAAATTAACAATACATTATGAAATTCAAATAAAGACATAAGTAAAATTCGCATTCAAATGATAATATAGATTACCCATGCACAAATCAAGCTTTAAAGGGAACATGCACTTTCATAACTATAATGCATTTCATCATATTAGGGCTTAATTAACTTTAAAATCAATAATAGAACATAGACCATACATCAATTGAATTTAGCAAACAATAAAATTAGAAACTTATATTTGAAGTAAGCTAAAATTCATGAAAATCATTTCAAAAGTGTTTGGTTCTTCTTGGTTAAAATTGACCAAGAATCAAATTCACATACCTTAGCTAATGAAGAAGATTCAAGAAGAAATTTTAAGAATCAGTGTTTCCTTGATTCCCAAGCTTAGATTCATAAGAGTCTTTTGAGAGAGTTCTTAAGAGTGACTTGAGAGAAGTTTAAATGTGAGGAATGAATTTAAATGATAGGAATAGAGTTTGGGTCATTTGGAGGTATTAGGATAGCATGGAAGTCATAAAAGACCTTTAGGAGAAGCCACAATTACAGAAAAAATCATTAATGAAGCAAAATAACATTTCTTGGTAGGGGTACCGTGAGGAGGTCTCACGGCCCCTACAAATTATCACGGTCCGTACAACCCTTCCATGAGACCTCACTTCGCCAAATCTCAGAAAATACTACCCAGATGAGCTTTACGAAAATTAGCATAACTTCTTGATCTAACTCGGAATGAGGTCAAGCTAGACTCGTTGAAAAGCTAATTCATAGAGCTTCAATTTGATAGATCAAGGGATACCATGTTCTTTTTGTGCTAAGAAATATAACTATTTAAAATTGACCCTTTTATCGGTTCATATGAAAAGCTTAGCCAATGGAATTTCTTCGAACATGACTTGATGAAGGAGGCCCATGATAACTCTAAACCACATAAATACACTTGAATTGAGGGTTTGAAAGTGGACTTAGCTTGAGCTTGAAGATCCTATACTTAAAAAAAATTCGAAGAACCACCCAAACAGTTGGTCTCACGGTTCATACCAGGCTATATGGACCATGTACTCCTCCATACCACTTCACTTAGAAAATTTTTCACAATAAAGTTCCTAGATGGTGATCCAATATTTAGAAAATTTTCACTCCGGAACCCACATGGGAGGCCATACGGACTGTACCACCTTTTATAAACCGTATACTTGGTTGTACCACTTGGGCTCAAAACTATGGAGTCTCAAGCGCAAGGCTACCATAAGTTCCACCACATGGTCCGTATGGTCTCACACGGCCCTTGAGGGATCCAAGCATGGTATGCCTTAGTCTTAAACTCCACACTAAGGCCCTCACACCTCACATAAGGCCAAGGGCCACTTCAAGAAGTCTTCACACAGTCCGTATAGCCTTACATAGACCATGAGGGCTTCCATGGAGTGTCACCTTGGTCCAAAATTTTCCAGAACCAAATTTCCAAGCTCCTTAAGGTTATTCAAAGTTCTGGTCCTTACATCATCTCCCCCTTGGGAGTATTGACCCCCGAATGTGCTAGAACAAGTCTTGAAAGGCCTGACTTAAAACATGAAACTTCCAAACACAATGTACAATGTATTTCTTATCATTTGAAAATCTTAATCTTTAAAGCTCATATCAAAACACATTTAAATCATTCAAAACATCATAAAAATCATTTTCGTACACATATATGCATGTCATATTATGAAACTCAAGAATGAAAGAATTAGGACCATTGAGAATAGGAAGAACCTAATACCATAGGCTTGAGTAGATTGGAAGGGATAGAAGTATTGTCACGTCATACTCGATTTCACTTCCCACGTAGAACTTTCCATATGTTAATTTCTCCAAAGTACCTTAACCGAAGCCACATCCTTTTTGCGAAGCCTCTTCACTAGTCTATCCAAAATCTCAACCAGAATTTCCTCATAAGACAAGTTCTCCTCAACCTCAACACCTTCCAAAGGCACAATAGTACTAGGATCACCAATCGACTTTCTCAACATAGACACATGAAAAACCGGGTGAATTGAACTCAAATCCGGAGGCAATTCCAACTTGTAAGTCATATTTCCAATCTGCTCAACAATCTCATAAGGACATGTACTAAAAACTTAATTTTCCCTTCTTTCCAAAACGCATTGCACCCTTCATAGGTGAGACTTTCACATACACCATGCAACCTCACCAACTCTTGGACGTACCACCCTACATAACCTTCGGCACTAAAGGTAGTCTTGACCAATAGGAAATGAGCTGACTTAGCCATCCAGTAAACAATAACCCAAATTGAGTCAAATTGCCTTCGGGTCAGAGGCAAACCAACCACAAAATCCATGTTCACATCTTCCCACTTATAAGTAGGAATTTCAATATCATAAGTCAAACCACCGGGCCTTTGGTGCGCTACCTTCACCTATTGATAGTTAGGACATTCAAATACAAACTTGGTTATGTCTTCCTTCGTACCATGCCACCAATACACTTCCCTTAAGTCCTGATACATCTTTAGATCTTGGGTATAGATTAGTGAGAGTAATAGGCTTCACTCATGATCACCCTCCTAAGATCATCAACATTCGGAACATATAACCGGCCTTGATACCGAAGGACCCCATCTACCCCTAGGGAGAAGACATCTATCTTCTTTTCAGCAACCAACTTCTTTAATTCAACTAATTACGGATCTAGATCTTGCTTTGCCTTAACATCAACAACCACAGAAGATTCGACCCCATTCTGAACATGAATGCCACCCTCATTAGAGTCGGTCAACCTAATACCAATCTAGCCAAATGGTGAACATCTTTTGCCAACTCTTGCTCCCGTTCATCAACATGAGCCACACTTCCCATAGATAGCCTATTAAGAGCATCGGCTATAACGTTTACCTTGCCAAGATGATATTGTACACCCATGTCATAGTCCTTAAGGAGCTCCAACCATCTTCTTTGTCACAAGTTAAGATCCCTTTTAGTGAACACATATTGCAAACTCTAGTGGTTGGTTAAAGTATGAACATGCACCCCATACAAATAGTGTCTCCAAATCTTCAAGGCAAACACTACCGCCGCTAACTCAAGATCATGATTCAGGTAATTGCGGTCATGCACCTTCAATTACCTTGATGCATAAGCTATCACCTTACCATGTTGCATAAGCACACAACCCAACTCAATCCGAGAAGTATCACAACACACCACCAACTATCTAAGCCATCCAATAAAGTTAAAACAGGAGCAGATGTAAGTAGATCTTTCAATGTCTTATAACTCTTCTCACACTCACCCAACCATACAAAATTGGCCTTCCTTTGAGTAAACTTGGTCAATGGAAATGCATTAGATGAGAAACCTTCAACAAACCTTCCATCATAATCAGCCAACCCAAGAAAACTTTGAATATCTGAAGGAGCAAGCTTGTCAAACAATGCACATCCTTCACCAACTCCCTTTTGACCTCATCTATAAGATCAACTACAACATTTTCCATATCTGGATTGCATTACAATCCCATAGTAACTCTATCTATTCATTAGGGAGAGATGGAGATAGGAAATCTTAAGATACGTTCCATTGCATAATAAAGAATCATGAAAAAGTGAATTATTTCTTAAAATGTCTTGTAGCCTCCTACCCATAGATGTGGCATGCTTCACATCCATGAATAAGAATCTACTTAACGTCACATGTTGGACACCGAGGACCATTTATAAACCTAGAGCTCTAACACCATCTCTGTCACGACCCGGACCTAGGGTCTAGGAGGGACATGGCGAATGGAAACTCGAGAGTCCCCAAACAAGCCTCATAGCATCATGCCACACATAATCGGTTCGAAAGCGCATATGAAATAGTAAACACATTGTTCTAAGGGACGAGAAAAGAAGAGTCATGCTATAGGGACATCATAGGGATAGTGATTAACATACATTCACAAAACACAAAAAGAGTAAGGGGGGGGGGTAAGTATGACTCACTCTATCGGGGCAATAAGGGATTTAGGATCTTCCATATTATAACATGAATCCATAACATAAGCTCATAATCAATCCATAATGACATAACCATATCCGTAAACATAATCTCTGAATACAACACTTCGCATACAAATGTAAGGGAGTCTACAAGATGCCTAACAATGCCTCTAATCATAGGATAGGACGGGGGCAAGACATGTCTCGGGCTTATCCTCAATGTAAATAATATAAACTAAGAACCATAGGCAGATGAGTAGTGGTTTGCGCTTGAAAGATAGGATTCACCACAATAAGTATCTTAAGATCCAATCTAGCCATCATACGGTGGACAAAGGTAATCTCCGGTCCCTACATAGTTAGATCATGTAACCAAAAAGTATATGTTAGAATGTTTGAATGTACTAAGTATGAGGACATGCAATGCACATGAACTCATTAAAGCTGCATTTCAATGTTAGATGATAAGGGCACATATATAGATAGGATCATAACAAGAGAATAATATATCAATAAGCCATTAGATACATGATGCATGAATGTGAAAATACTTTATATATATTAAGGATGGGACCGTAACCGACATAAAACCAAGAGCTATAACTTAAAACTCCATCATCTTCCCCACAACGGATAAAGAGGTGACCTACTTGCCAAAAGTAGATCATGAATATTCTTCTTCTTCTTTCCCCCTTGGGGCATAAACATATACCAACATTAGGCACCTAGTTCAATAGAAAAGAGTATGGACCATTGGGAATAGCCCCACATGCCTCCAATACCATCGGTGCTAGGTCATAATCTCACTAGAATACATATATATACATGCTTGTGAAAGAGACATAAAACTTTCAAAACGTTTACATGCATTCTTAGGCTTAAAGGCCAAATCATATTCTTCATAATTATGAAGCTTAGGCTAAAAAGCCAAAATATTCTTCATGTAATACTTTTCATGCATGGGAATAGATCCTTTGAAGCACATTCTTGAGAAATGAGTATGGACCCTAGGGATAGCCCACCCGGCCTTAAACCTCAATTGATGCTCCCTAAACATAGTAGTATAAACACCCATAATTTCTCAATGAACCTTAATAATAGATATTTATGTGATCAAATTCTTGTCATAACCATAATCTTCTCAAAATCATATACATAAACATAATTGGGTCTTGACCCACTTCATAAATTTCATAAAAACCATAGCCACGTATGTATATTCCATGAATGAGATGAGATTAGCGTGGGTAATAGAGATTTAAACTTAAATCAATAATACATTATAAAATTCAAGTGAAGACATAAGTAAAATTTACATTCAAACTTTACTAATACTATTTCTTGCTTCTTTGATTTCCCGGAGATGAGTTCCCCTCCAAACATTACTAGGTAGCCTGCGACTGGTTTTCTAGTTTCTAATCATGCTCCCTAATCTGAGTCGTAGTAAGCAGTGAGTTTTGTAGTGCCTTCTGCTGGCATGAATAGACCTAAACCAGGAGCTTCTTTGATGTACCCGACTACTCTTAGTGTTGCTACCATGTGTGATTATTTAGGAGAGTGTATAAACTGACTTAGAGCTCTCACAGAGAAGGCAAGGTCGGGCTTTGTCATGGTGAGATACAAGAGTCTCTCAACTACCTTTGATAGACTGTAGGATCTGTTAGAACTTCATCACCTTCAGCTTCCTTGTTGTTGACTTGCTCATCATACTTGATTGATTTGATTTTTTATTCATTTCTAGTGGTGTATAGGCAAGTTTGGCTCCCCCTAATCCAGATTTCGAGATTATTTCCAATGCATATTTACTTTGTGACATTAGTATTCCCTTGTTAGACCTTAAGAACTCAATTCCCATGAAGAACATTAGTTCCCCTAGATCCTTTATTTTAAACTTCTTTTGTATTTCCTATCTGATGTCATACAATAGTTGATGATTGCTGCCAGTTATCAAGAGATCATACACATATACTAACACCACCACAATGTCATTACCAACCAGATTTATGAATAGAGAGTAGTCATGGTGCCTTTGTTTGAACCCCATCTGTACAGTGCCTCGGTAAGCTTTAAGTTCCATTGCCTTGGTGCTTGTTTGAGCCCATAGAGAGACTTGTGTAGTTTGTAGACCTTGTGCCTCTCCCTCTGTCTGCAAACCCACTAGGTATAAATATACTTCTTCTGGCGGATCACCATTGAGGAATGCATTGTGGACATCTATCTAATAGACAAACTAGTTCTTGGAGGCAGCAAGTGCTACAATAGACTTGACTGTTACCATCTTTGCCACAGGACTAAAGGTCTCCCCATTCCAGACCTTTCTTTTGACTGAAGACCTTGGCTACAAGCCTTACGATCAATCTTTCCACCTGTCCTGAGGCCAAATACTTAATTTTATAGATCCATCTACATCCAATAGGTTTCTTACCAGGTGGTAAGTCTACTATGCTCCAAGTGTTTTTGTTCTCTAATGCTACAATCTCCAGTTGCATGGCCTTAACCCAAGCAGGGTCAGCAGTAGCCTCTTTGTAGGACATAGGTTCTGATAAAGCTAAATAGGCTTGTAATGCTTGTTTATAGGAGGAAGATAGGTGAGAGTATGTGATCTAGTTCGCTAGGCAATACAAGCATGCATTAGTTTTTGGTTTAGTTACAAAGTCTTGTAGCCATAATGGAGGCCTAGTTGACTTGTTTGACCTTCTAGGTAGTACAGATATAGCAGGGACAGGGGTTAGTTCCTCATGTATATTGGAAGGAGGAACTACAGGAGATGCATGGGAAGGCTCAGTAGCAGGAGTTGACAGAGAATTTAATGTGGTTCGTGATACAACATGAGTTGGTAGGACTAACTCAAGGACTAGAAAAATGGGGAGTTGGAAGTGATAACATGTGTGGTTTGGTTTTTGAAATTTATTTAATTATTATTGATTAAGGCTTGTGAGTTGATATTGTGAATTGAGCTTGTAATTTCAATTGATGAGAATATAAAAGTATTAATGTTATTCTATTTGTTGAGCTTTGGGTTCATGTTATATGGAATATTCCATTGATGTACTTATGTGAAATGTCGAGCTAAATTGTCACGATCCAAAGTCGGATTGCAACTAAAGAAGAATAAAATAAAATGAAAATAACTCATATAGCATAAGAATCTCTTAAAATCTAGAGTCATGAGTATAAGAGCATCTAAAATAGTACTGAAGAGTAAATACAAATGTCTTATAAGACGCTTCAACAAAGACAATAACTTTTATTTCTTTGGTGAGATAGTGTATATATAGAATTGAAGTAATTTTGATTATTTTCATAACTTATGAATTTTTTATATTTTTGAATAAAAAATACAATTTAAAAATTCAAATTGCATGTCCAAACAAGACTTTAACTTCATCTCATATACTTTCTTCATCCCATTTTATGTGCCACCTTTTTCTTTTTATTTCGTCCCAAAAACAATGTCACCTTACTATGATTAAAAGTAATTTAACTTTAAAAAATCCTCAAAATATCTAAGGATTACTTTATATCATAAGTTCCAAAAGTCTTTTTTTTTTTTTCTTAAAACAGGACAAAAGAAGTAATAAAATTTTGTATTATCGATCATTTCATCTCACACGAACAAACAGACCCTTCTATCCCCTATATATTAAGACTATAAGCTTGGTCTGCTACTTGAAAATTAGACGAAAAAGCCAAATAGAAGGAATAAAGTAACAGAAAGAGTTGAGGAATTTAATTGAGAAACAAAAGCAGAAAACTTTATTTATAACAGATATCAAATTTAACCCCTTGTTTGGATGGTTGTTACCAGTTCTATTGTATTGTTAGTTTAAATATAATGTTTGTTTTGATTGTTACTTAAATTTCATTGTATTATATCGTTTAATTTCATCGTTAGATTACAACGAAAAGACTCATTTTGTGTAACGACCAATTTGATATGGTTGAATCGTTACTTTAATATCTTCTTCTCATTTTGACTTTATTTATTTAATAATTCTATTTTATCATTTACCCTATTTTTTTGTAGTATGTACCACATATCCTACAATTCCTTGTAGGTTTATCGTTCAAATTATGGATGTATGATATTATGCAACGACGAAAAATAATACAATTTATTCAAACATTGCAGTGATTGAAACAATGCAGTACGACACAATATAACACAATACAATACATTCTGAAACACAATGCATGCTAAGATGAAAAACAAAATAAAACAAATGAATAAAGAAAGTTGAACAGACTGCAGGTTTTTTAGCGAGTCATTCCAGGTGTAACAAGGGGAGGCACCGTAACTCCTGCTTGACTCCATTTCTGAGCGTTAGCCATCCATCCTTTAAAAAATTTTCAAATTAATTCTATCAGAATCAAGCTAAATATTAATAGAAGACTTGATGATTTGCTATTATCTTGAGTTCAGAAATGAAAGGGGGTTAGGTAATATTATACCTAGGGAGGGGTCAAAACCGCGATTTTTGAGCTCTCTGTATTCTTGGCAAATCGCACAAGGTAGACAGCAGAAATGCACAAGGCAATCTCCACAAGGGTCCTCTGGCAAGCTAAAGAAAGCTCTCAATTTTGTACGATAAGTGCATGTGTATATACAAGCCCAGCCAACATGAGCCAGACAATAGTATATTATACCAGCATGAGCACAAGCTGCAAATTATGCAACAACTATTAATCAATACATACATACATATATA
>JAPFFP010000012.1:12279605-12297935 GCA_026153255.1 Solanum medicagineum | reverse complement strand
CTACATTTCCTCTAAGAGATAAAGGGAACACTCATAACCCAACAACATCCGTAGAGATTCTGTGTACCCATCACACTTTTACACACAAATGCAACATTATGAAGATGACTGTCAGGATCCTCAGTAGGTAACCCTGCAAACAAACCATGATTCTGAAGCATTTGGGATAATCCACTTGACACTATGAACTTAGTGTCTGCCGGTAATGGTGGCAACACTATAGCACTTGTGATATCCATGGCTATAGGGTTCAACCGATATTGATTCCAACCACATGCATTCTCGTTGAAATCCCTATCGTGTAGCTATTTTTCCTTTGTAGTGGATTCTCCTCTCTACCTACATCATATCATGTCGATCCATGACTTCATCAACCGCAACATCCACGTTTGCTTGAGCCATTCTCCTTGCAACACGATGGATCTCAAGATTAATTGGATCTAAAGGTCCACCTTGGCTCCTTGTGTTGGGCATACACCTAGTATACCCTGCAAAAGACACTAAATAACAAAAACAAAAATAAGAGTATAATACAAGAGAATTAAGCATCAACACTTGAATTAACTACTAGTGAAGTCAAGTTAAAACCTCGTCGTATTTCCTGGCAATGGCGCCATTAATTTTGATCACGCTCAAATAGTACCTCTCACTTTGAGGATAAAACGATCATTGTCAAATATAAAACCTAACCATAGGTCGAATCACAAGGGAATATGGGGTTTTGCTGCATTGATTCATCAACAATCATTTCAAACATCAATTAACTCTATTCTCAATTAAATCGGGGGGAGGGGGGGTTGAAATGACTTATAAGGAACTAAAACTATACTAACAAAGAGAAGAGACAACCAAATTGGAGATCAACTTGGGAAATTGTGTTCCCCATGATTCACTACTCAAACACCCAGATAACACAACCTAAATTGGGAAGTTGCATGCAGGATGGTAACTTAGGTTCTTCCAACCCTTGGGCAAAGGTGAAGGTCGAATTTCACTATGGCGCTTGGCTGGCTGCCATAGTGTGCCAACTAACCATTACCTATTGTCCCAATCAATCTCTCCTTGATCAGGTTTGGTTGATTAGACGAAAACACATAAATCGAATCTTATTACCCATTTCCTTTTCCTATTCATCACTACCTTAGTCAGGATCAAGACACTAGGTGGGGTTTAATTTTGGCCACCATAAAACAATAAGCTAAATGAAGGAAAATTGATCATTCATGCAGATACCCAACTCAAGATGTGCAAATAATCCGAGTTGTTAAGCTAGCTACTCATGGTTCCTACAACACCCAAGTTGTGGGGGTTTATCTACTCATAACTTGGGAAACAACACAAACAATGAATGAAATAAACATAGTTGAGAAATTATCCAAGGAAAATAAAGAACAATAAACCACCTTGAGTTTGGATTCACAAGCTTGGAAGATGAAGTGGAATTACAAGTGATTCCAATCCCCAAATAGAGTCTTCAAGATAAAATCCAAGTTTTCTACTTTAAAGCATAGTGATTCTCTCTGTAAAATATTCTATGTTCTGTAAAATCTGATTCTCCTCCATTAAAAATCCTAACATATACTATTTATACTATTACAAAAAGGTCCTTAAAATAAATTTGAAATTCTGGTCGGCAGCAGTTACAACTCATAGGTACGACTCATAAGGTGACCTGCGAGTTGTAATCGGGCTTTCATAGTCAACACTTGATATTTTGGACTTGATTGCTATGATTCTTACTACGAGTTGTTGTCTGTTCTACCATTCGTAGTGTCTTCTCGTAGTCCATGCTTGTAGTTCCTAGTCCAATTTTAATCAACATTATTAATCACTACGAGGTCCTTTTCTACAAGTCATAGTGAGCACTATGACCCATACCCTGGGCTCGTATGATTGAACTTCGATTTCTCAGAATTTGATTTTGGAAACTATTAATCGCTACAATCATTCCCTATGACTCGTAGCTTGGGCTACGACTCGTATTGGGTCTCGTTGGTCCTTGAATTCAACAAAATCTACTACTTTTTCCCAAAATCAAGCCAACCTACATTTTTTGCAAAAAAAAAAAAAACCACAAAACATATAAAAACCATAAATAGTCGCATTGAGAACACACATAATCCCTTGTTTTAGGTACCAAATGTGTTGTGTTTTAACAACACATAACATGTATGAGCAATACTTATAATGAATCATGCATGAAAAACATTTAACTTGCATATATAACATACATATGTTGGAGGAGACCTTAATCGACATAGACCAAGTGAGCTACTACTTGGAATCCGAGGCATGACACTCTCTCAGTAAGGTGTACGAGGCATGACGCCCCGTTGATAAGGTGTGGTCTAGTTGCCAAGGTAAACCAAACATGATAACATAAACTAGATGGATCCAATAGTAAAGCCCATTTAGGGAAAATAATATAATCCTATGGTGGCACATAGCTTAGATAATACAGACTTTATATAAGGACCCTTTGAGTCGAGCCCCCACCTTAAGACTCAACTAGTGTTAAGTCTAATCCCACGGAATACTTGAAATATTCATAAGTTTAATCACAATATGCATAACTTGCAAGAGACATGAATCATGACATGAGTAGCTCATTCACATGTTTGACCTCTACTAGTGAGCTGAACTTTAACATGAGTATAAAATAGTAATCATGCTTGATCCCTCAACTTGACATGAATGACTCACAAGAGGATAGAATCTTGCAATAGGGCTCAACTTGTCACTTGTAGAATCATAGATACTTTTTATGAATTTAACACATGCTTGGAAGCCCATAATTATCATGAAACCACTTGACTTGTAAATCATGCAATAGTACATCAACAACATAGGAATTCTTGTCATGTAATTTAATCAAACACATGGTAGGTTCATGACACTTGTTCAAAATCATGCAACTCAAGAGTATAATAAGAAGGAGTAAAATCAATTCAACTCAAGCCACCAATATTGTAGTAAAACCCTCATTTTGGATATCTTGAAATTCATCTCAAAATTCACAACGATTTTGTCATGGCCCAAATAAAAAATGCGGAATTATAATAAAAGTAAAAGTTCAATTGCAGATGATAAGTCAACTTAATAAAAAAAATTCTCCAAAATCTGGTTGTCACGTGCACAAGCTTCTATTGTATTACAATAGATTCGAAAGGAAACACAAGTATCAAATGATATTGTTTCTAGAGTAGAACAAAATCATAAATAGGAGTGAGGAGTCAGCTGGTTGGCAAACAACTACCTCACACAATCTCCACAGGAAGCCTCGGACAAGGAAGAGTAGAGAGTATCACGACGATCCGGGCTCGTAACCTCCAAAAATGTTGTAGCAAGGGGTGAGTACCAAACACACGGTACCCAGCAAGTGAAATACTAAACACAAAATTAAGTAATATAGAATACAAGTACCCCTAACACTCCAACCAAAAGCCCCACAACTACAACCTGCATAAAATCAGCTTAGCCTAATAGTTCACAATATGCATAGCATATATCTCAATAACTACACCAACCATTATATATCAACAACACAAGGGGTCAAGTGCATCTATCACAAGTTTCACAAAAGGCACTCACAAGTTTATAAATGATAATGAGGTGTAATGCAATGCAATGCAATGCAATGTCCAGTATAATGATGCATGTCTGACCTAGTGATATATACTCGCTGTCTTCCAGTTCAGGACCCATGGGGGACTTCTAGTCCATGCATCTGTCGCAGCGTGTAACATGACTCTTAAATCATAGTATCCAAAATTTCAAGCCTAGGATTTTAATCTTAAATCTCCCAAATAGTATGATTCTAATGATTATTCGTATAACACAGACTCACAACATTAATACAAAAATAAATACATATATACATACACCCGAAACTGCATAACATAGTAATAAGTTGGACCCAACAAGGGACCGAAAGCACTCGGTAGAAAATGCCGATGAAGGTAGGCATATTAACATAAACAAATAATTCCTATTCACCTGTATATAGAAAGGAACATGTGCAAAATACCCTCTACACTTAATACTATATGGAGATACGCACCCAAGTCATTGGCATCACATAACATTTTGCACTGACCAAAATATTTTCCTAGGGAATCAGTCACCAAGATCCATGAATGTTCCACTAACCATTATCCCCTTATAATTATAAAATCAAAAGAACATCTAAAACATTAGAGCAACTTTCAAGGTCACTTTCCCACTTATCCTCTTTCCTTTCTTTTTCAATTTTATTATGGTGTTTTACTATATTTGTACACATGTTGTGACAATATATACAAACGCAAAATTGAAAAATACAAGGGAAATTTTTACTTGGAACGTACACTTTGTTTACTGTTCGATGCTTGAACTTCCGACCCTATCTTCTCTTCACGTTCTTCTTCTATTTCTTTTCCCTAATTTATCAATTCCTAGAAATTCACTAATTTAATCTAAAATATTTGGTCATATGGTGTAGGATTTTAAACTAATTTAATTTTCGTCCCCCAATTAATTCAACTATCAAGATTTACCCATAAACTAAATAACTGTAGTTATTGAATAGTCTAAATACCCATTTAAAATACTTCGAGATAAATCTTATAGGAAATCAAGAGGACTAATCCTCAAAATGGCCTAACGGATCATTACATTATCCACCACTAATAATCATGTTCGTTCTCAAACATAAGCTAGAGGAGAGTACCTGAAGCTTCGAAAAGATGAGGATATTTAGCATGCATGTCAGACCCCATCTCCCAAGTCGCATCTCTAACTGGACGGTTCTTCTATTGCACCTTCACGGAAGCATTCTCTTTGTTTCTAAGCTTTAGAACCTGTCTATCCACAATAGCTATAGGCTCCTCCTCAAATGATAAGTCTGGGCCCAACTCCATCGAATCAAATGAAAGTATATGAGATTCATCGGGCATATACTTCTGGAGCATGGAGACATGAAACACAGCATGTACAGATGATAAGCTAGGTAGCAAGGCCAGTGTATAGGCCACCTCTCCACTCGCTCCAAAATCTCAAATAGGCCAATGAATCGAGGGCTAAGCTTGCCCTTCTTCCTAAATTGCATCACATCCTTCATGGGTGATACTCTCAGCCAAACGTGATCTCCCTCCATAAACTCTAATGCTCGGACCCTCCTATCTGCATAACTCTTTTGTCGACTCTGGGCCATCAGTAATCTACCCTAAATCGTATGGACTTGCTCCATGGCATCTCTAAGAAAGTTTGCATCTAATGTGTCCATCTCAATAGAATCAAACTAACCAATCGGAGATCTACATCGTCTACCATACAAAGCCTCGAATGGTGCAATCTGAATACTTGAATGATAACTATTGTTATAAGCAAACTATGCTAAGGGCAAGTGTTGGTCCCAACGGGCACCAAAATCAATCACACATGCTTGAAACATGTCCTCCAAAACCTGAATAGTCCGCTCAAACAATCCATCTATCTGAGGGTGAAAGGATGATCTCATATCTAGCTGAGTACCTAGTCCATGCTGCAAGGCCCTCCAAAAATGTGAAGTGAAGAGTGAACTACGGTCAGAAATGATAGAAACAGGCATACCATGCAATCTAACTATCTGACTGATGTAAAGCTCAGCCAACTTCTCTACTGTATACTTAACCTTGACAGGAATGAAATGGGCAGACTTAGTCAATCAATCCACGACTACCCAAATAGAGTCATAACCACCCATGGTAGTGGGCAAACCCACCACTAAATCCATGGTGATCTGCTCCCATTTCCATGTAGGAATGGCATCCTCTGGAACTCACCTCCAGGTCGCTGGTGCTCACACTTAACCTGCTGATAGGTTAAACACTTAGACACTAACTGTGAAATATCCTTCTTCATATCAAACCATCAATAATGCTGACTCAGGTCACGATACATCTTTGTTGCTCCTGGATGAATGGAATAATGAGAACAGTGAGCCTCCTCAAGAATCAATCTAATCAAATCACCTACCTTAGGCACATAGAATCAACCTCCAATCCTCTAAACACCATTAGGATCAAACACTGCTTCTGTAGCCTCTCTTCTGGTCACTTTGTCTTTGATGAGACACAACTTCCCATCCTCAAACTGGTGCTCTTGAATCTGGTCCATCAAGGAAGAACGATCCTCAATGAAAGCAAGTACACCACCCTCATTTGAAAGTTGTAGCCTAACTAGGCCATTAGCTAGACATTGAACATCCCTGGCCAAAGGTCGCTCGTCAGCTCAAATGACGGCTAGACTCCCCATGCTGGAAGTCTTTCTACTCAAGGCGTCAGCCACCACATTAGCTTTCCTGAGATGATATAAGATGGTCAAATCATAGTCCTTTAGCAACTCCATCCATCTATGCTGCCTCAAGTTCAGATCCCTTTGACTGAATATATACTGAAGATTTCCTATGATCAGTGAAGACGTCACAATGTACACCATATAAGTAATGACGCCACAACTTAAGCACAAAAACCACTATTGATAATTCTAGGTCATGTGTAGGATAGTTCTTCTCATGGACCTTCAACTGTCTAGAAACATAGGCAATCACTTTTCGCTTTTGCATCAACACACCACCTAAACCCATTCCTGAAGCATCACCATATACTGTAAAGTCCACAGCTGTCTCAGGTAATGTCAGAATGGGAGCTGAAGTCAACAAAGCCTTGAGCTTTTGGAACCTCGTCTCACACTCATCAAACTAATGGAGGACTGCATTCTTCTTAGTTAACCTGGTCGATGGGGCTATAATGGAAGAAAAGCCCTGAATGAACCATCTATAACACCCAGCTAACCTAATAAAATTGTGAATCTCGGTAGTTGAAGTAGGCCTTATCCAGACTCTAACTGCCTCAACCTTAGCCGGATCCACTCTAATCTCCTCCTTAGACACCAAATGCCCTAAGAATACCACCTAATCAAGCCAGAACTCATACTTAAGAGAATTTTGTATATAATTTTTCCTCCCTCAACCTCTGTAGCACTCCCCTCAAGTGACGAACATGATCAACCTTAGTTTTGGAATATACCAAGATGTCATCAATGAATACTATCACAAAGGATTTCAAGTACGGACGAAACACCCTGTTCATCAACTCCATGAACGCTGCAGGGGCATCAGTCAACCCAAAAGACATTACCAAAAATTCATAGTGGCCATAACGAGTTTGAAAAGCTGTTCTAGGGATATCTGATACTCTAATTCTCAGCTGATGATAACCAGACCTCAAGTCAATTTTTGAGCACAAAGATGCTCCCTGAAGCTGATCAAACAAGTCATTAATATGGGGAAGAAGATATTTGTTCTTGATAGTCACTTTGTTCAACTGCCTATAATCAATACACATCCTCATAGACCCATCTTTCTTTTTCACAAAGATGACCGGGGTACCCCAAGGTGACACACTAGAAAGAATAAACCCTTTGCTCAACAAATCTTGAAGCTGCTCCTTTAATTCCTTCAACTCAGTTGGAGCCATTCGATATGGAGGGATGGAGATGGTCTTTGTGGCAGGATCTAGATCAATAGGAAATATTCCTATTGGGAGGAACATCTGGAAGGTCAGTAGGAAACACATCGACAAACTCTTGAACCTAAGGAATAGACTCCATAGAAGGTGGATCAACATTAGTATCTCGAATGGAAGCCAAGTACGAAAAACACCCCCTATCAATCAATTTCTAAGCATAGATGTAGGAGATGACTTTGTTTGGATAAGAACCCCTATCACCCGTCCACTCAATCTTTGGTAACCCGGGCATGGCTAAGGTCACTATTTTTGCTTAACAATCAAGAATAACATGATATAGGGAAAGCCAATCCATCCCTAAGATAATATCAAAAACTACCATCTCCAGAATAATCATATCTACCAAAGTATCATACCCATCCAGAGAAACAAGACAGGATCGACACACTCTATCCACTACTAAAGGCTCACCTACTAGTGTAGAAACATGAATGTGTATAGGTATACGGTCACATAGCAAGTCGAATCCCGATGAAAAGTAGAAGGAAACGTAGGAGTAGGTAAATCTAGCATCAAATAAAACAGACGCCGATCGATGACAAACCAGGATAATACCTGTGATGATTGCATCAGAAGCCTCTACCTCGAGCCTCCTTGGAAATGCATAAAAATGTGATCGCCTACCACCGCCTGTCTAAGCAATGCCTCTACCCCCACTCTGTGGGACTATGGAACCACTCGCTCCTCTGCCTGGAGTGCGACCACCTCTATCTGTCTAAGTTCTGCCTCGCCCTCAGTATGGTTGTGGTGCCGATGGTCTAGTATGAAGTGAATATCTAGGATGAGGCCTACTTTGTCCCCTAATAAAGGACACTGTCAAATCAAGTGATCAGGATCCCACAACCATAAAAAAATTCTAATTCTGGGATTGACCTACTGATCTTGACGAACTACCATAGCTGTCTCACCCTGTAGACCACGTTGTGTCTGACCACCCTCAGAAGCAGGTAATGATGCATGAATTGGTACTCGACGCTGGGATGAGCCACCCCCTCTATAGAACCCTCTACCTCCAGATGAGGTACCAGAAAATGGCCAGATGCATAGGCCCTCTTACGGTTCCCAAGCTCTTTTCTCTCCATCAGCTCTGCCTCCTTAGCAACACTCATAATAGACTGGAAAGAGGCTCTATCTCTAGATACTCTAAACACTGCCTATCAAATTGAATAGGTCAATCCTCTCACAAACCTACAATTTCTCTCTGTCTCATTTAGAATAATGGCTACAACATGTCTAGATAACTGACAGAAATGGGTCTCATGCTCGGTGACTGATAAGCCGTCCTTCCTCAGACTCTCAAACCTCAAATGACTTTCCTCGTTCACTCTCCAAGGGACAAATCGATCATAAAAAGCACCAGAGAACATCTCCCAAGACACTGTGGGAGATCCCACTGGCAAAGATCCTTAATATGTCCTCCACCATTCTCTGACTGGCCCATGAAGCTGAACAGTAACATATCGAACCCCGTGTGACTTAGCTAAGCCAACAGTATCCAACAGTTCTCTACAAGTAGTCAGAAACTCATGAGCATCCTGTGTCCTCTTACCCTGAAATTGAGCTGGGTTCATCTTCCTAAACATCTCATAGCAGCGCTGCTCATTCTCAGTCAATGTAGCCAATGGTGCATCCCGAACCTCAATAGGTGGTGCAGGATCAATCTAAACTCTAGTACCCAATGGTAGCTGCTCCACCGGATCATGAAGTAGGGGAGCATGATGCTACTGTGGAGTCTAAGCTCCTCCTCCGATCTGAGAACCGCCTGGCTTGCCTGTCGTATTACCATTCGGAGCAAAACTCTCAAGTACATTCAACACCCTCAATAAGGTATCCTGTAGCAAAGGTGAGGCTACGTGCTCTGAAGGAACCTGGTTCCTTCTAAAGTCAGCTATAAGCTCTAAAGAGACCTATATAGCACGAACACTCGCTGGTGCTGCTCCACGAGCACGTCCTCTAGCTCGAGCTCTACCCCTACCTCTAACTGGGGCCTCGATAACTGTCTCATGCCTCACCTCTACCACCCGTAACAATAGCTCTAGTCCTTGCCATCTATCAAAAGAACACGGGCATAACTCAGTACTAACGAACATACCCGCACACAATAAGAGAGAATAAATAAAAGGAAGTTTCCTAACAATCTCCATAGCCTCTCAAAGATAAGTATAGATGTCTCCATACCAATCCTTGAGACTCTACTTAGACTCAACTTGTATGCACGTGGGACCTATGAACCTGGGCTCTGATACCAACTGTCACGAACCAAAAATAGGCGTGATGGCACTCGTCTTATCCCACTAAGACAAGTCAACCTAAAACCGAACTATAATGTTAAAAATGAAGAATTATGATAAAAAATGAAAGTTCAATTACGGATGATAAGTCAACCTAACAATAAAAATCCCCAAAATCTAGTTGTCATGTGCACAAGCTTCTAATGTATTACAATAGATTCGAAAGCAAACACAAGTGTCAAATGATATTGTTTCTAGAGTAGAACAAAATCATAAATAGGAGTGAGGAGTCAGCTGGGTGGCAAACAACTACCTCACACGATCTCCACAGGAAGCCTCGGACAAGGAAGAGTAGAGAGCATCATGACGATCCAGGCTCGTAATCTACAAAAATATTGTAGCAAGGGGTGAGTACCAAAAACACGGTACCCAACAAGTGAACTACTAAACACAAAATTAAGTAATATAGAATACACGTACCCCTAACACTCCAACCAAAACCCGCACAGCTACAACCTGCATAAAATCAGCCCAGCCTAACAGTTAACAATATATATAGCATATATCTCAATAACCACACCAACCATTATATGTCAACAACACAAGAGATCAAGTGCATCCATCACAAGTTTCACAAAAGGCTCTCACAAGTTTATAAATGATAATGAGGTGTAATGCAATGCAATGCAATGTCAAGTATAATGATGCATGTTTGACCTAGTGATACACACCAGTTGTCTCTCAGTCCGTGACCCATGGAGGACTTCTAGTCCATGCATCTGTCGGGGCGTGCGACACGATTCTTGAATCATAGTATCCATCGAGGCATGCGCCACATCCCTCGAAATGGTACGTCCTCTTTAATTCTTTTTTTTAGTCCATATAACGCTTGTCGCAAAAGTCAATTCAAATAGGCATGTTTACGCAATAATGAGAAAATGAATAATTTTAATACAATGTACAATGCACAACAACATGGTTCTGGTACAATATCAATACTAACTCAATATTTCAAAATCATTCTCAACACCTCACACAAAGAAGTACAAGATTCTATATACTTAACAAAGGTTAAGAAATTCACTTGCCCTAGTCGAATCACGATCAATCAAACACTTGAGCCTTTCCCTTTCAAATAGTATATGCAGCACCACGATCTAGTCAAATAATTATCACAATATGATTTCATGCTAAAAATACACATATTACTATACGTCTAGCCTAGACCGAAAGACTAACCAATTCTATGGACAATTCTCCCAAATTTCAAGCCTACGATTTAATCTTAAATCTACCAAATAGTATGATTCTAATGATTATTCGTATAATAAAGACTCCCAACATTAATACAAAAATATAACATATATACACGCACTCGAAACTGCATAACATAGTAATAAGTTGGACCCAACAAGGGACCGAAAGCACTTGGTAGAAAGTGCCGATGAAGGAAGGCATACAAATATAAACAAATAATTCCTATTCACCTGTATATAGAAAGGAACACATGAAAAATACCCTCTGCACTTAATACTATATGGAGACACACACCCAAGTCATTGGCATCACATAGCATTTTGCACTGACCAAAATATTTTCCTAGGGAATTGTAATACCCACATCTTACAATAATAGTACTATGCAAATGAAACATGATATGGTTTTTTTAAATTAGTGCCAATTTCAAAAGTGCTTGAATCTCAAATTAGAGGGCGATATGTATGTCTAATGCTTAAGGGGGTCAAGTGTAAATAAGTTTTAAGTCAAATTGAGAAGATCACGACCTTAAACAAGGTGAAGAAGTGAGGTAATTGTAGGACTTAGGAAGCTAGCAGGTGAGTCACCTACCTGCTTAGCTTAAATTTGCTAGCTAAACGAAAACGAGGACGGACGTTGAATTTGTCCAAGTCTGATAATGAGTAAAGTCCGAGTTGAGAGCGTAACTTTAGCCCATGTTTTACCATCATAAATGGACAATAATTATAGCCAAAAATGAATAATAAAAGGGCCCAAGTACATCATAACCCACTTGACTAACTGGGCCCAAACTAAGTTAAGAGGAATTAGGAAAATAGCAGCCAAGGCCCATCAACTTTGAGATCCATTTAGGCTCAAGTGTGAGGGACAAGCTACTGCATCACAAGATTACTGATATATGTTAATATATGGTCAAAAGTTCAAGTAAAAGTCGTCCAAAGAGAACCTTTAAAAGGGCTAAAAAAAATAGCCCCTTAAATCATTTCACTTTGGAACAAATTTTCAGCTTCCTAAAGACTCTTCTTATCTCTTTGTTTCACTTCACAAAGCAGCCAATATAACCATCTAGGGTTCTTGAAGGCTAAGTTAAGTGAAAATATCCATGTATTTTTTATACTTATCCCATGATAAACAAGAAGTATATGCTAGTTATGCTTGTGCTGGAAATTTGGACAGCATGTGTCCTAAAGATTGTTGTGAACTTTTCTTGTTATTCAAAAGGATTTTCTCATCTTAGTTTGCTGAATAATGAAGTAAAACTTATGTTTTAGCTAGTTTTTTAGTGATGTAACTAAGCTGCTACACCACTTTTACAGTTTGCGAAAGTGAGTTCTTATGGTATATTGCAATTGTGTTCTTAGTACGAACTTGTAGGATGATGGATGGAAGGCTATTGCCTCACGTCCTTCATGGATGCTTTGGTACTATTCTAAGACTGTTTTAAGGCTTTTTCCATGTATAGATGTGTTGAGGATAGTTTGGGTAAAGTTGAAACAGGTTCGGGATTGTCGACGTCAAAATGTAGCGAAGGGATGTAACGTTATGCCACGTATTTATATGTTGCACAGAATTGTTATGTGTTGTGCTTTATGAGCTGTTATAAGACTGTTATGGCACTAAAACAGGTTGCACGTGATATTTATATGATAATGTGTATTAGAAAGTACGATTAGAGGCGGAAAGATTGAAAGAATACGCCCGGGTTTACAATTATATGCTTGCTACCCTTATGTTATTTTTTTATGAGATTGGGCTGCCAAGATGTATCTATTGGCTGCTAAATCTAGTTTTATCACCTACTATGTTGTAGATAAATATTTGGAGGAAGGGAAGGTTATTTCGAGGTAATAGCGAGGTTGTACAGCGTGGTATGTAAGGCTACTCGATTTCGTATTACTTGGCATGAAATCTAGATTCTTCCTTGGCACATAAAGGCACTTACCAACTCTGACACAACTAGTAATCGTGTCTCCACTCTTTCACATGTTCATATGTTTCCTATACATAGTCACCTTCAAATCTGCAAACATATGTGGATACCAAGTTATATGGGTTCTTGTTGCTAAATAAAGTTCACGTGTTGTTTCATCTCATTCGCATTTCACTATTTGTGTAACGAACTCTTTTCATTGTCATATTGTCTTGAATGATTATTTACATGTCACATGCTGCATATACAGCCCTACAACTCCAATACTGTGATCACGAAAAGAATCATCTCAAAGTTAATTGAAAGCTAAAGTATATTGCTTATTGATGGGTGGTAACCCGAGCAATGGAAGAATCACCTAGCCAGGAATGATCCTATCATGGGGGGTAGACCAAGGAGTTAAAGGAAAATCCTAGCCAGGGCCGATCCCGATATAGATTTACCACTGATCAGCTGGTCACTTGTATTACATGTTGTGCACAGATTATACAGTCAAAGGTAAAGTAACAAAAAGAACATAGAGTACATGATCCCAAAGTATGACTAAGGGTGGTCTCTTATCCTACACCAGTGCATAGTTTCATTTGAGTTGTTACTTCATAGATAGTATTTCCTGCCTTATATATTCAGTACATTATCTCGTACTGACGTCCTTTATGGGGGACCTGCATTTCATGCTGCAGGTACAGGTGCTAGTAGATCTCCCCAGTAGCAGTACAAGATATCAAACTACTGTTACCAAGCTCCAGGTTGCTTCGGAGCTTTGAGTGTCTAGAACTTATATTTTTGTATTGTATAATTAGTCAAGGCGGGGCCTGTTTCGACCCTTATCAGATACTTTTCCTTGTCTAGACGCTTTGTAGACTATGTAAATTAAAGTGTGGTCATGTCTCGTACTCTAGACACCATGGCCCCAACTGCCTAGCCATATGCATTTCCTTTTGGCTTGTTATTACTTTTTATTTTCTTAAAGGCATGTTGAATGCAACAATCCCTTGTAATATGTATAGAAAACATATAGATACAGGTTGGTTCTCCCTGTCCTTATTGGTAATGGGTGCCAGTCCGCGTTGACGGGATTTTGGGCGTGACAGGAATCAGTCACCAAGACCCATGAATGTTCCACTAATCATTATCCCCTCATAATTGCAAAATCAAAAGAAAATCGAAAACATTAGAGCAACTTTCAAGGTTACTTTCCCACTTATCCTCTTTTCTTTCTTTTTCAATTCTATTATGGTGTAGTACTATATTTGTACACATGTTGTGACAATATATACAAACGCAAAATGAAAATTACAGGGGAAATGTTTACTTGGAAGTACACTTTGTTTACTATTCGATGCTTGAACTACCGGACCTATCTTCTCTTCACGTTCTTGTTCTATTTCTTTTCCCCAATTAATCAATTCTTAGAAATTCACTAATTTAATCTAAAATACTTGGTCATGTGATGTAGGATTTTAAACTAATTTAAATGTAGTCCCCCAATTAATTCAACTATCAAGATTTACCCATAAACTAAATAACTGTAGTTATTGAATAGTCTAAATACGCATTTAAAATACTTTGAGATAAATCTTATAGGAAATCAAGAGGACTAATCCTCAAAATGGCCTAACAGGTCATTACAGATTCATAGTTTTCATAGTTCACATCATGTATTACTTTAATAGATATAAATAAACTCATCAAATGATATTAAAATAGATATTCATGCACAATCAATTAATACTTGATAACAACACAATTTATGTTCATAAATCATAATAAGAGATACCTATAAGTAATACAATTTGAATTCATGCAATTTTCATAAAATGAGAAAGTTGGGCTTCGTGGATGGAAAAACCTATGGATGAAAACCCACATACTTTAAACCTTGAGTTTCTTGGAATAGAATTGGAGAAGACTTGAAGCTTGCGATGGGTCCTTAAGTTCCAAAATCTGTGCTTGAAATCCTTGAATTGGAATGAGGGATTTGGTGATGTTTTTGGAGAGGTTTAGAGAGGGTTTTGTGAATGTTAGAGTTGAAAAATGACTAAGTATAGAGGATTTCATGTTAAATGGGCATTAGGTTATTACCCTAATGCCCCAAGACGAAATATGGAAAATAGGGGAAAAATTACACTGGTCCGTGTCTAGTCCGCGACACGGACCAATCGCGAAACACCAGTTGGGTCCGCGCCTAGGCCCCATCGCGCCTGGGCACGTATGCACACTGGAAATTGTTAATTAGTGAAAATTAATTTTCGCTATGGGTCTTCTAAAATTCAAATTTTACCCATTTTTCACTCAATTTTACTCTCTGATCAAGAATATGAATTCATATTTTTAAAATCAAGCACGATTTTTCATATATTAGGAAAATACAATTATGGGTCTTTCTGAAGAATATGATGGGTGTTTCACCCTAATTTTATGATGGTTATTTATCGTAATTCAAATTGAAACACCCTCATGTGCTTCATAATGCTCCATAATCGCAATTTCTATATATATTTCAAGATTCATGTGTGATTTTGGAAATCCGACTTCATATTCTGTATCAGGGGGCAAAATTGAGTGGGAAATAGGTATAACCCAAACTTTTGTAAGACCCGTAGCAAAAAAACTTTTTTGCTAATTTTTGATTTCCAGAGAGCATCCATGCCCCAGGCGCAACCTGGTTTCGGCATGGATTAGTATTGTTGTTGCTTCGCATTTGGTCTGCGTTGTGGACTGGACACGAACCAGTGTAGGATTTTCCTCAGTTGTCTTATTTTGTCCATGAGCATTGGGGTCATAACCCAATGCACATTTAAACGTGAAATCTTCCATACTTCGACATTTTTCAACTCTAGAATTCACAAAACCCCTCTAAAACCTGTCCAAGACTTTAGCAAATCTCTCATTCAAATTCAAGGATTTCAAGCCCAATTTTGGAACTCAAGAACCCATCTCAAGCTTCAAGTCTCCTTCAAGTTCATTTCAAGAAACTCAATGTTTAAGGTATGTGGGTCTTCATCCATGGGTCCTTTCACCCATGGAGCCCAACCTTCTCTTTTTATGAAGATTGCATGATTTTAAGTTGTATTACCTATGGGTATCTCTTATTATGAGTTATGAACATAAATTATGTTGGGGTTTATCAACTATTGATTGATTATGCATGAACATCTATATTAATATCATACTATGATTTGGTTTATACCTATGAACTATTGTGAGGTTTGAGGTGAATTTCAAGATACCCTAAATGAGGGTTTTACTACAATATTGGTGGATTGATTTAAATTGAGTTTACTCTTCTTGGTTTACTCTAGAGTTGCATGATTTTGAGCAAGTGTCATGAACCCACCATGTGTTTGACGAAATTACATGACAAGAATTTTCAAGTCATTAATGAGCTCTTACACTATGTTTATATGTTTGTGGATTGTGAAGCCTACTAGAAGGAACTATGAACTATGTTGTATGCCTCACCTTCTAGTACAAGACAAATATATACATGGAGGGGTTATGAACTATGTTGTGTGCCTCACCCTCATGTATGATTTGATACTATACATTACCTAACATGAAGGGGTTATGAACTATGTTGTATGCCTCACCCTCATGTATGGTTTAATGTAATCTTTATCTTATACTTACATGAAGGGGTTATGAACTATGTTGTATGTCTCACCCTCATGTACTATCCATTACCTACTAGAAGGGGTTATGAACTATGTTGTATGCCTCACCCTCATGTACTATCCATTACCTACTAGAAGGGATTATGAACTATGTTGTATGCCTCACCCTCTAGTTCAAGGTATTTTGATGGACTATGCATACCACTTTATAGTGTTGAGCAAGCTATGTAAGCATGATTCGTCGCAAACATGTTACAACTAAATATTTATTATACATGTCATATTGAACTTATGTTTATTGATTATGATTATGCATCTTGACTAGTATTTTCATGATTCTTGTTGCATTACATCTCGCATACTTAGTACATTCCAAGTAATAACATATACCCTATGCTTATATGATATTACTGTCATGCCCCGAGAGGGTACCCTTCGCGTGACCGACATCGGAGATTATTGCTAGCCCTTGAGAGAACCACGTAGCCTCGTCGTCACATCAAACTCAACAACGAAAGAATAATTCAATAAATAAGCATCACATATGTGTATATACATACATATAGAAATAACTCTACTTTATTATATTAGCAGTGAAAATAGTTTAGATACAGAGACTTAACTAAAACCTCTACTCAATTGTCTATGAAGCCTCTACTCGTTAGTCTAGAAATGTGTCATGACAGGCCATGGGTACTCTATCAAAGAAAGGAAAGTACTCAAGAATAATGAAAGATAAAAGCGCTTCCCTAGGATACTAGGAGGCCAAGCTCGAGGAATGTACTGATCCGGACCTCAACGATGCTCATGCTGAAGCCCTCTATCTGCTGTATCTACATCATAAAATGATGAAGGCCCAAAATGGACGTTAATACATAGGATATATTAGTATGTAAAATAGCTCAAGGAAAAATAAAGTTTGACTCAGTCATCTCGACTCAATGCTCATGATCAAGTCATTTTATGCAAGTTTAGATTAAATCATGCTTTTAAAATAATCTAATTATAATATGCTCATTTTTAAATTTCATGCTCAATCAATGTTACTTGGGAGTTTCTCTTAATCGACATCCTCATCCCACCACCTTAAGTTAGGTGATGCATAATGAATCAACATCGTTGCCACGCCGGCTCTTAACTTGCCATGGAAAAGGGCGACCATCTCTCTCTTGGATCCATAATAAGTGTCTACTTACGAGGCAAGAGCTGTTAGACTAGCTGTAAAGATTATCCTACACTGGCAATGTAGTTTTATGGTTTAAAGTAAAAGTATACTTGCTCTTTACTCGGTGCTCGAACTTCTCTCAAGACTAAAACATGCTCAACTCATCAATTAACTCATCATCGACTCATCATTATCATAACTCAACTCATCATCAACTCATAACTCAACTCAATAATTTAATCAATCAATGCAAATGATTAAATAGTCTTAGAATAAAACGATCATTTAGACTAATTCAATTAACTCATCGTGCAATATAATCAAGACATCATATTTTTCATAATGTATGTGACTCAATGCAACATACTCCTCATGCTCATGTATACTCAAGCTACTCAACTCAATGTGCATCAATCCACTTAATTCAGTATTCTCAATTTACCCAACTCAATATGCCCAATTTATGCATGAAATTCCATGGAAACATGTAAATTAATGTTCATACCATCAAGAATGAAAATACATGTATACATCTCACATTCATGCTCATGAAAACATAGGAATTATCTCATGTAATGTAATG
>JAPFFP010000012.1:12233668-12245190 GCA_026153255.1 Solanum medicagineum | reverse complement strand
GACCCCTATGTTTAAAAACATAGGGCGACTGTTTCCGGATGACCCATGATGAGCATCGAAAGTTGCATTGACTAACTACTACTTCATAATTGAAAGAAGCGCAGACAGTTTAAAGAGCTATTTTTGCTTTATTCCATCATACCCCAAAGCCAAAAAATAGTGAATCTTTGGCTCCATCCAAGATTGATGGAATTATTTTTGGTAGCAATTATTTTTATTTTAATTCACCTTACTGTGAGGTTAGTTTTGGTCCTCGTATTCTAGTTCTTAGAACATTAAAACTACCATGTAAGGTGAATCTTATCCATTTCTTGAATGAAGTCAGCAAAATTACATGATAAGCTCCATATCTGGCTTCCACCTCCATCCTCTTTCTTTGATATGGTCTATGCCATCATATCCCTCTTATACACTCTGATCTTGCCTCCAATGCCCAGAAGTAACTGTCTTCCTGGATAACTCACAAAAAAGTTGAGCAGGAATTCATAAAGAAGCGAAGCCGCTTATTTGAATTAGATGTAGGCGTTTGAGGATGTATGCAGTGGAAAGGGACCAAGGGCTATAAAAGATTAAGCTTTTTAATATCCTTTAGAATTTGTTGATTCTATTAGAGGAAGGACTAAAATTGTTTCTCTTACAAATTGAAGATCAGATATAGTTCAATAACACAGGAATTGAGATTCTCTCAAAGAGGACCCGAAGTGTAACCTACATAATGAACACGAATAGAATCTTAAAAGAATTACAACATCTTTTTGATACCATCAATAGGTTCCTTAAGATTTCATACCACCATTCTGAGTCATTTGAAGGACTAATGTCTTGCTATTGCCGTTGTGATGGCTTCTTTTTGCAATAGCTGCATGATCGGATGGCAAAGCAAGATTCACTAGTCTTGTCATGTACTTTTATTAGGGAGAGAGAGTATGAGCTTTATCAAATAAAAAAAAAAAAGTAGCAGGCATGAAAGATGAGAGTTGCAGGAAGTAACAGAAGAACAGTCATGGATATTTCATTTGTATAGTTACAGAACAAAAAACAATGGGAAGTAAATTAGTATGTTATGTTTTCCTTCCGCATGAATTCAACCTTGCTCAAACTAGGTGTAAGGAGAAAGTAAATGACGACAACATGACCATGGGCTTACATCATTAAGAAACTGGTAGGCTTTATGAAGGGTTGATCTAGAGTTGACCAAGTTTGATCGCATTGACCATGTGTTTGATCATCATTGATTGCGAGTTGACCACCATTAGAGTTTCCGGGATGATTCAAGCATGGTTCCACACTATTTTGCTCGGACTCTTCAAATATATCGAAGAGTGTGTGTCGGATCCTCCAAAAATAGTGTATTTTTGAAGGATCCGATACGGGTGCAGCAACATTATTGGGCAGTCGGAGCAACTTAGGTCCCACATGCCTTGCCAGTCTCACGACTCCTTTGGCTATGTTATGGCTGTTATTATTTTAAAGTACTTGGACTTGGTCCCAAACCCATCATTTTAGCTAGTCATAGGTGAGGTGATATAGGGTTTTGCGGAGTTTTGGATGCATCATTTGATGAAGAACATTTTTGAGAGAGCATGCGTTTGTGGGAATATCTTCATCCTATTCAATTGAACCTTTTTTTGGATTCATCTTGTAAATATTCATGTATGAGTTTAATTTCTCTTCTTCTTTGGATTGATTTCTTGTAGTTGGATTACTGATTAGTACGTTCAAGTATATGTTTCTTGGCTTGATTAATTGGTGAATTGCTGCTTCTGTTAGATTTTGTCCTATCTTTTCTTCTCATCTCTCTCTAGTTTTTAATTTTTAATTCGTTGTCAGTAAATGTCTCTTACTTTCATTCCCAATGACTGGTGAGATAGAGTAAGTAGTCTTGTGGAACAAAATCAAGAAGTTGGCGTTCCTCTTTCCTTGAACCAAGCATGTTCTTGGATAGAATGGTTTCTCAACAATCTAGTTAATGAGCACAAGTCAGTAGGCAAGTTGGTGTGGGTTCAACAAAAGATGAGTAAATTATATGTCTGCCCAGTGAAACTATATTTTAGAAGGGATCTATGCAAGTTGAATACTGACGACAAATTGCTTTGAGCTCTCAAACATGTATAATTCAGGCAAAGAATTGCAACTCAAAATTCATATTGTAGGTCTGTTCTTTTGTTGTGGTCTTGTGGATTGTAATGATCCATGTTCATTGGTACAGTCTTTTTGCAAGTTCTTGACTTCGCGATATATCCTGGTTTTGTTGTACATATAAAGCCGTGTCCTCCAAAGTATGACATTTCCCCTTTTTGCAGGTTCTTATTTCCAGTTGAAAGTATAAACTTCAGAGGTTCTTGGGCTTACCAACGGGTGAATTTCAATGTATTGCTGCTTCTGTAATTCACCGCTTAAGACCTGCTTTTTTAGTTTCCTGTCGTGTGAAAGACGACAATGGTTTGCAATGGCTTTAACTTCAGCCTTGCACTTGTTTATTTGAGGGACTATATTTCATAGTGGAAATAAAGGAAAAAACTCATTGTCTTCCTTATTGGTCTCCTGGTCTTTGTTCTATACTTCCTCTGTTGTGTGCATGATCTTAGTAGAGACAGTAACTTGTTTTCTGTGTTGTGTAATATTGGATCTCTCGAGAAAAATTATGCTCGCTATACTAACCTTAACTTGAGAGCTGACAGGCATTAAGTTCAACAATGCTCTCGAGGAGATTCATAAAATGGCTAGTTTTTGAGCGAGAGGGGGGGGGGGGAAGTAGCTTATGTCACCATTGACAAGCATACTTGTTGTGTTAATATTCTGTTGGAGACAACTTCAGAAAGCTTTTCACTAAGGTGGGAGACAATTTATGGAACGGTAGATACGTTCCGGTCTTAGCGCAGCCATATTGTCCGGGTTATACGCTAGTTCATCAAGTTTATGCGTTCACTCTGCTTGATTTGCATGGGTCAATTATCAAGAAGTCATTTAACTAGTTAAGCTCCTCTTTTATCAAATGCTGTTAGGTAACCTCAGATGATTTCATTAGGATCATAAGCAAACTCTTCATACCATTGGTTTTCATTAGTCTAAGTATTGGTGTGTAGAGTAACTGGATACCTGTGCTCGTGAGAGGCAATGAATACTTGTTGGACGAATGAGATGTGTACAAGTTAGGTCTAATAAAACCTCTGTAGAAAATGACCTTTCTTTGTTGAAGAAACAAGGTGAGAAGTAATCAGTTTTGCAGAAAACATGATGACAAGAGAGAAAAGGGCTGCAGAGAAATAGGAGAAAATAAATGATTGGTTCTGGCAGAAAATCTGATGGGAAGACTGGAGAGGATTGAAGAGGAATAAGAAAACAAAAACCCTGGACTGGAGAGAACTCTGGCATTTTTAAAACATATCTCTTGTTTTCAGCTTAAGGGAATTTTTCAAAAGAAGTATTGATAAAATAATTAATCAAAAGAGAACAAATCAGTCAGATGCATTATTTAAAATAAAATAAATGTTACCAAAGAGCTAGAATAGGGAAGGTAACAGTATTATTACTAGCGTGAGGGGAGATTATTATTCGGGTAAATTTTTATAAATGACAAACATATAAATCTTAATTATGCTTTATAGCTATAGTTTGGATAATTACATTACATAACTATAGTTATAGATGTTTGTATAAGTCGCGTATCCTTTGTATAATTCGCTAGACAATTTGCAATTGTTGTATAATATTTGTATATTTTTCTATATGATTTGTGCACAATGTTTGCACAATTTGCTGTACAATTCACAGTGTTTGTATATTTCGCTATATAATTTGATTCGCGTACAACTTTTATATAATCGTGCACAACGTTCATATAAATTGTTCGAATTATATAAAACTCAAACTGTAATTACAGCTAGGCGTTTGCTGCCTGCCTTAGTTAAGTCAAATTACAACTATGTTAGCTAATTAATTAGTATATATTTGCATATTCATGTGATTTTTAAAAATTTTTATTTTAGTATTAAGAAGAAAAACATGAGGAATGATTTCTAAATTTTTTCCTAATATTTTATTTCTTCATCTTGGACTTTATTTCTTTGGACATCAAGGAGCTGTTGCATAGTTTTGTTTGGACAAAATCCATCTCTATCTACTTAGATCTGATTCTTGGATTTAGAGGTGGATCCAATATTTAGAGGCTTCGGGTGCCACAGTTGTTTAAGAGAACGGATCGATTTCTTCGATTATGAGTTACATTTTGATTTTTCCTTCAATTTTTTAAAGAGTAGTAATTTCATATAATTATCTTTGTTAGCACGAAAGTCGGCAAAAAAATAAATTGATCCTTAAATTTAAAAATATTAGCATAATAATTCCATCATTTTTTAAAAAAAATTAATTTTTTTCACTATTTATATATATTTTTATTAATATTTATATGACATTTATAACTTTAGGACTAACTAATATTAGATAAATATGCAACACTTTTATCAAGAGTTTAATACTTAGGGGGTGTTTGGTAGGATGAATTAGGGGATATAGTCCATGGATAAGTTAGTGATAGTAATTATTACCATGTTTAGTAGAAATTCTGTACCATGTATAACTAATCCATGGTATTAGTTAATAATAACACATACATGATATTAGCTAATGCCTTCCATTTTGTGGTATTAGCTAATACCTTTGATTAATACCATGAGATTAAATACATAAATAAACAAATATCCCTCAAATTCTTTTACATTTTTTTTCTTGATTTTATATTCAAATATTTGTAGTTTTGTACTAGTAAATTTATTTTGAATAAAATAGCTCACAGATTTTATTTATTTGTGGCTTCATATTTTCATAATATAAAAATAAATAAATTTACCATGTCAAATTTTTAAATTTACTTATTTGTAGTTTCATATTTACGTAATACACACACAAAAAAAAAATTTTGACATGTCAATTTTTTTGTTATAACTAATTTTAGTTGAGTGGTTCTATTGATACAATATAAAGTCCAATAATGTTAGATATATTCTCAAAGTTGAGTGACCTTGTAAGATATAAACACTATATTAAAATTACAACTTCCAAATTTTTGTGTGTAAATATAGATTGTCTATTTTATAATTGTTTACCATCTTTTCTATTTTAATAATAGATGGTCTATCTTTATGAAATTAAATATTGACATTTTATTAGTGATGAATTTATTAAGATTACAATTATTTATTCTCAAATAATTCAAGTGAGAAAATAACAAACATAACGACAAATTGTTATTTTCCTAACTAGTTAGAAGTCAAAAAAATAATCTACTTTGATCTAATTACATGAAATAGAAAATCTCACAATAGATCAAGGGTATAATTGAAAAGAAACTTTTTATACAATTTTAAACCAAGTACAAAATTAAATTGAAAACAATAAACCAAACATGAGATAAAAAATAATCCCAGCATTACTAATCCCTGCATAACTAATCCCTAAATTAATAATCTCTACATTATTCATTTTTGTACCAAATGATTCCTTAGCGAGAGAGAAAAAAGTTAATAGTTAATTAGAGAAGAAAAGAGTCAATTTAAATTAATAAACAACTAGTTGCAATGAAGAATTAATGAAAAAAGACCCCCCCCCGCCCCCCTCACAAAAAAAAAAAAAAGAAAAAAAGAAAGAAAGAAGGAAGGAAGATTGAAGTCCTTTCTCTTGGCAACAAGCAAAAGAACAAGTCAATGCTACTTGGCCAGAGTTTGAATGCTCATCAACTGGGTGGCAGGTTTCACACTATCACTGACACATTTCAACTTTTAGTTATTCCACGTGATAGGTCTAATGTATATTATATTTCTTATACTTATATACACAAAGTTTCAATCTAGGCATAAGTTGTCGTGACACCCCCTCCGTTACACATAGATTCGCCCTTGGATGGAATTGAAACAAACTCACATGACGATTCTGGTGAATATATCAGTTTAACATCAAAGATGAAACAGGGAAACAAAGTGAAGAAAGGATCATGCCCTAATTTGCTCTACTTACAAATGTTTAAATTGGAGATTCATATACAATACACCTCACTTTTACACGAAGAAAGATCACAACTGCAGCGATGACTTATATGAGTCCGCCACAAGTCGACCTAAGAACAACTACGAAATAGATGGAAAATAACAACAAGAAGTAAATCGCACATGCTGTTTATGTGAAAACCTCCTTAATCAAGAGAGGAAAAATCACGTCTTGTCTCATAGGATTTCACCAACAACTTCACTAACAATAAGACAAGATTCAAATTTACAAACTCCTGCAGCCTAGGAATTAAATTCTTAATCCTTTTGCCCTTGTAACGCCCTTATTACAAGACCACTAAACTAACTAACTCTAGCTAATGGATACTTCGACAATAGCCAACCTTGTAACACCTTTATTGCAAGATATACAAGAAATAACTCACCCACTAGATTAACTAACTCTAGATAATATATACTTTACTAACATCCACAATTAACTTTAGCCATAAACTCGAATCTCGACAAAGAGAGAAGAACTGGTCTATTGTCCTTTATAACATAGGAGTAGATCTACAATATAAAGCCATAAGACCCTAAGCTCAAGATACAACTCAAGACTCTGCAACACTCAATATCACGATCCAAGTCAGGGCCTAGTCATGACATGACAAATAATGATCCTAAAAGACCCTCATCCAAGGCTCTTAACATTTTACACATACATTAGGTAATTAAGCATCAATTTAAACAAAGCAAGTAGATTTAATTCTTAAAATCTAATCTTAGAATACAAGACAAGAACTTCCCCCATTACAGGGGTTACATAATCTTGGTCCAAAACATTCTTCTGCTTGTCTAGATCTTGGCGGGGACTAGAACATGCTACTAGCTCACTCAAATAAAAAAAATAAAGTACAAAGAGTCTCAAGATAGCTATATAAAAGCATGAATGTTAAGGGCTTGTTCCTGAAGCATGGGAACTTACCAAATATTTTCGATGTAGAATCCAGATCTAGCCACAATAAGTAGGTGTAGAATCATCATATATGCCTACATTGTTGTAATGACCTGAACATGGGGCCTAGTCATCATATAACAAATGAGATACCCTAAGGCACCTCACCCAAACCATCTCTAGTATCTTAAGAATTAAGTAAACTTTTGCAGAAAAAGCAAGGAAAAATGGACTAAGGGCTAATTTGACAATGAAACAACATTAAAATATAGTGGAATACTACAATCAACTTATTTGTCCATATGCATACCATCTACATCATAGACGGATGAGATCAGTATCAGCCGATCTCCATCAAATAGAAAGAAGTCTAATACAGTGCAACATATAAAGTAAAAGCCTCAGAAGGACTACAAATACATTATCTCAAACAATGCAAACATACAAAGGAGAAGGAAAAAGTGGAGGAGTCTCGAATTAAGGGCTCACCATGAACAATAAAGCTAGTCTTGAATGCTGAGTACTATTCACGAGCCAGTGGAGGAGTGCTTGTCCCTACATGGTTAAATCATGTAGGCCAAATATGCGTTAGTATGTTTGAATATACTATGTATGTGAGATGCAATGCATGGATGAAATTATAATGCCATCCTTATTAAACATAACATGTAGGGCTATATATATATGATAAGAGATACATAAATAAGCTTAAATATGCATAAGGAATATGGCTCAAGATCAATATGAGACAATGCATAAGAAAGCACATAAAGTGAAAACATAGAATAAGACCATAAGCTTGTGGGAATGGACCTTAATCAACATATGAGACCATGTGAGCTACGACATGGAATACAACATAACCCCCTACGTTGGCATGGGGAGACCACTTACCGGCTGGAGCTTCTTCAACCTTAGCATGCATCATAATAACATAAATGGCCTACGTGGATCCTCTAGCCTAGCCTACAAGAGCCCCTATGGTGGCACGTTGTTAATGTGACAAAGGATTTCTTCTAAGGTTCCCTCACCCAACCTCACCACAAGGTCACATTTGGTGCTAAGTCATCTCACGGAATCTTTAAAGTTCAACTTAGAATCATAAGTAACAATCATAGGAGTAACTTAAAATTAGGAACCTCCAAGTGAGAATTGTCTTTTCATCCTGTGGACCTTTATTAAATATCTTTTAGGGAAATTAACATCAAACTCATATCTTTGATATACTTAACTTTAAAATATTTTATTAATGCCCTAATCATAATTATAAGTCATAAAAAGCTTTACTTAAAAATTAGGTGGGCTTCATTTTGTCATGGAACAATTATAAATTACGTAAGCAATAGATAATTTCTTTTAAGAGGAACATTGAAAATGCCCAACCTTAATCATATCGAAAATCATCCTGGAATCAACATCATTCTTCCAGTATGTATATATTTACTTAACAAAATAATTGCTAATTTCATAAGCATCATATAATAACATACATATCATGAAATCATCATATAAACATGCATATTAACTTGAGGAACTTAAAAAAAAAGATAAAATACTTAATAGGGAATTTGATGGGTGAGAGAAAACCCATAAATCAACTCACATACCTGGGGGTAACCGGAGAAAAACAAACTTGTAGGATTGAGAAAGAAACTGAAAACCCTAATTCTTTAGAGCTTCTTTCTTGCCTCAGAATTTTTTAGATTAAAGAATGAGGGAATGAATAAAGGGATAAGGGCTTTGAGAGTTATATAAGACCCCTTTTCCATCCTCAAAATGATATAGTTTAGGAATAAAAAAGACGAAAACGACAAAATTGCCCCTTATTAAATTGCCAAAATCGACCTACGAGACCCCGCTTATGGGTCATAAATGTAACACCTGGTAGAATTATCAAAATACCCCTAGAATGTAGATGTGCGCGCAACACATCTTCCCATGCTTCATTGCGAATCCGAGATAGGCTATGCAATTAGCATGAAACATTGAGTAGGAAAATAGTCTCGCTCAGATTTTAGAGCCATCTGATCGAAAAATAATTTTTTGTAATTAATTCTGAAACAGTGTTGGTGTGCGCCCAAGGCCAGGGACACGGACCAATGCTTCCATTTTTTTGATTTTTTTCGATGGGAATTGAAAACTCATTCGTAAACAAAGATTGAAAAAAATACATGGGTTCCATGGCGGACTGGGCATTTTTGGGATGAACTTTCTCTTTTTAATTTGAGGGGGCATTCCGATCAATTCCCAACTCCTCCTAAACTCGAAACACGATCAAATTAGGCCATTTTTATGAGTAAAAAGGGTCTAAGACCTCATTCTAAGTCCTTTTCTAAACACTTGAAAGACTAGGACTTGAGAGAGAAAAAGAGGAAGGCTAGATTGAAGAATTCAAGGAGAATTCTTGACGGTTGCTTGGAAAAGCTTTATTCGAGGCATGTAAGGCTAAACTAATAGCATGAAATTGTTCTCTCATGTGCCCCATAGATTTTCTTTGAAACGCCCAGAAAATTCCCCAAAAATATTATTCGAAAATACCCATAATCGTAGTTTCTATATATCTCAAAATCCGTGATATCGAAAATCCGACTTCATATTCTTGATCAGGGGGAAAAATTGAGTGGGAAATGGGTATAACCCTGATTTTAGAGGACCTGTAGCGAAAAATAATTTTCATAAAATTTCCTTATACAATGCCTGTCCACGCCCTGCATGCGATGAGCCAGTGGCGCAGAGTAGTACAAACTAGGCCTGCGCGACGGGTTCGTGTAGCGGAACTAACACGGACTAGTGTGAGATTTTTCTAAATTTTTCATTTCGGCCCAAGGGCATTGGGGTCATAGCCCCATGCCCACTTATGCATGAAAACACCTATACTTAGCCATTTTTCAACTCTGTATCACTCAAGACCCTCTCAAAACCCTCTCTAAGACTTAACCAAATATCTCATTCAAATTTCAAAGTTTTCAAGCCTAAATTTGGAACTCAAGGATTCTCTTCAAGCTCTAAGTTCTGTTTAAGCTCATCTCAAGAAAATCCAAGTTTGAGGTGTGGGCTTTCATCCATTGGGTCCTTTCACCCATGGAGCCCAATCTCCTTTTCAATGAAAATTACATGTTTTCAAGTTGTATCATTTATGGATATCTCTTATTATGGATTTTGATTATAAATTATGTTGGGGTTTTATGAAATGTTGATTGAATATGCATATTTATATATTTCAAGCTTATACTATGAATTGGTTTTGCCTATTGAGACTATGCATGTTTTGAACTATGAAACTATGATCTATTATGAGATTTGAGGATGAATTTCAAGGTATCTTACATGAGAGTTTTACTATATGTTAGTGGGTTGATTTACTTGAGTTTTCTCAAATTACTTCACCCTTGAATTGCATGATTTTGAACTAGCATTACACATCCACCAAGTGTTTGATAAAATGACTTGGCAAGGATTCTCAAGTTATTGATGAACCACTACATGATTTATAAGTGATGTCGCTTTATGATGATTAAGGAATTGTATGTATGCATCGAATTCATGAAAAGTATCTATAGTGTTGCAAGTTGACCAGACCTTGTTGGGGGTGACATGCCCAATCACCTTGTTGAGGGGGTGACATACTTCAATCACCTTGTTGGGGGGTGACATGCCCATGCTACCACGTTGAGGGGTAGATACCTCGACCACCTTGTTGGGGGGTAACATGCCCATACCACCATATTGAGGGTGGATATCTCAATCACCTTCCAAGTTGGTGAACTGCCTTGCATTCCAAGTAATAGTTGCTTGGTCTATGATTATGGTCTCTTCCCACACATGTATTATGTTCTATACAAGTTATATGAATCACAAACATGTTCCACTTCAAGCATTGATCATGCATGTCATATTGATATTATACTTATCCATCGCTTATGATTATGCATTTTGAATATGTTGACTATATCTTGTTGCATTGCATCCTATATACTTAGTACATTCGAACGTACTAACACATATTCTATGCCCACATGATGTTACCATGTAGGAACTAGAGCATCTATCGATCATCCTCCATGTGGCTAGTTTTGGCATTTCGGAAGATAAGCTTTGGTGAGTCCTCAAGTTCGGGGACACAAGCTATGCTACTCTTGCTATTTGTTATCTCTTTATGTCAAATACTTGATACTATGAGGGTGAGCTCGGAAAGTGTCTTGGCCCCCGGTCCAATCTATGTTAGAGGTGTTATTGGAACAATTGATGTACTTATGCTATGAGCTTGACTCTTGAGTATTTTATGATTATCAAAGACTTCCCTTAGTCTTATTCACCTTATTTATATATCTTGTTGTTTTTATTATGCTTCTGCGACCAAGGATGTGTGATTGATATGCTAAGAGGCTTGTTTGGGGTTCCTTCGTGTTCCCCATTCGCAGTGGCACGTGTAGGTCCTAGGTTTTAGCCATGACAAACTTGGTATTAAAGCACTAGGTTGTTAATGGTCTTCGAAATCCAACACAAAATGTCGATTAGAGACTTATTCATGGTTGTGAAGCGCTCCACAACTATGAATGAGAGTCTATGATATGTTTTAGGAG
>JAPFFP010000012.1:12222664-12233568 GCA_026153255.1 Solanum medicagineum | reverse complement strand
AAACACCATCAGGATCAAGTATTGCTTCCTTAGCCTCTCCTCTGGTCACTTTATGTTTGATGAGACATAACTTCTCATCCTTAAGTTGGCGCTCACAAATCTGATCTATCAAGGAAGAGCGGGCCTCAATAAAAGTACACTACCCTCATCCAAAAGTTGTAGCCTGACGAGACCATTAGCTAGACACTGAACATCTATGACCAAATGTCGTTCCTCAACTCATATGGCAGCTAGACTTCCCATACTAGAAGTCCTTCTACTCAAGGCATTAGCCACCACATTATCCTTCCCTGGATGATATAAGATGGTCAAGTCATAGTGCTTTAGCAATTCAATCCACTTAATATTCCTTAAGTTCAGATCCCTTTGACTAAAAATATACTAAATACGCCTATGATCAGTGAAGACCTCACAATGTACACCATACACGTAATGACGCCACAACTTAAGCAGAAAAACCACTGTTACCAACTTTAATTCATGGACAAGATAGTTCATCTCATGAACCTTCAACTGTCTAAAAGCATAAACAATCACTTTACCCTTTTGCATCAACACACTACCTAAACCAACTTCTGGAACATCACAATACATCGTAAAGTCCAGACCTGCCTCAGGTAATGTCAAAATGGGAGTTGAAGTCCACATAGTCTTGAGCTTTTAGAAGTTCACGTCACACTCATCGAAACAATGCTTTTGAGTTAATCTGGTTAGGGAGCTGCAATGGAAGAAAAACCCTGAACAAAACCATCGATAATATCTGATTAACCCCACAAAGTTGTGACTCTTAGTAGCTGAAGTAGGTCATGGTCCAACCTCTAACTACCTTAACCTTAGCTGGATCCACTCTAATCCCCTGTTTGGACACCATATGCCCCAAGAATATAACCAAATTAAGCAAGAACTCACACTTGGGGAACTTCACATATAACTTTTCCTCCCTCTACCTCTGAAGTACCATCTGTAAGTGACGAACATGATCAACCTCAGTTTTGAAATGTACCAAGATGTCATCAATAAATACTATCACAAAGGAATCCAAGTATGGATAAGATACCCTATTCATCAACTCTGTGAATGTTGTAGGGGCATTAGTTAACCCAAAGGAAATCACTAAAAACTCAAGTGGCCATAACGAGTTCGAAAAGTTTTCTTAGGGATATCTGAGGATCTAGTCGTTAGTTGATGATAATCGGACCTCAAGTCAATCTTAGAGAACAAAGCCGCTCCTTGAAGCTGATTAAACAAGTCATCAATACGGGAAAGAGGATATTTGTTCTTAATAGTCACTTTGTTTAGATGCCTGTAATCAATACACATCCTCATAGACCCATCTTTCTTATTTACAAACACGACTGGAGCACCCCAAGGTGACACACTAGGATGAATAAAACATTCGCTCAACAAATCGTTGCTCCTTTAATTCTTTCAACTCATGTAGAGCCATTCGATATGGAGGGATGGAGATGGGCTTCGTGCCCGGCTCTAGGTTAATAGAAAAGCCAATATCCCTATCGGGAGGAACACCTGGAAGATCAGTAGGAAACACATCGACAAACTCCTGAACCACAAGAATGGACTCTATAGAAGGTGGTTCAATATTAGTATCCCGAATGAAAGTGTAACGACCCGTAAAGTCGTTTTGAGATATAGAGCTTCTTATATTATAATGAACCTATCTCGTTTTTAATGGATCTTTTGGATTATTTCATAATTTTTTATATTAATTAGTTGAGGGGTAATTTTATATAATTAAATTAACTAGTGGGTTAAATTGATAGTTTAGGTAATACCTTATACCACATATCCTAAACTAATTTAAAATAAGTAGTAGAATTTATTAATTTATTATATAAAAAAATAAAAAAAATCATAAAATATAATTAAAAAATAAAAAAAGGGAGATAAGGGGTGAATGCCCAATAGAAAGAAACAAAATATGAGAAGCGCACGCAGAAAACTAAAAATGACACACGGAAAAAGAGAAAAAGAAACGAGCAAGAGGAAAACGAAATATAATATTTTGTTTCAGTTAAGTACTTTGCTTTATTTTAACACTACTTGTTTAGCATTAAATTATAGTATAAATTTGATATGGATTAAATTGTAGAAATTTGTTTAAAATGGCATGGGAATGAAATTGCAAAACACATATATTTCTATATATATGACAAAAGGGAGACGAGGATTGGTTTTTACGTATATAAATATTTTAGTGGCTAATGATGGCATATGATTATACTTAATCATTGGGGTGAATGTATTAGGTCGTTTAGGTTAATTTCCAGAGAACAATATGTTGTGCCATTTTAATTTGACTAAAGGATTTTTATTGTTATTTCTTTTCTATAGTTATCATATTATGATTTATGTTTTGAAATATTGGTATGGATAATTACATATTAGGTGTGTAGTATCATATAAATAATATTAGAGTTAGATTATTTGAAGAAATTATGATTTAACCTTAGTCTTGTGATTTAGAAAGTATGATTATAGAATACGTAAGTTTTTGGGTTTAGGCTAGACATATAGTGACATGGGTGTCTATGAATTCGTTCTCTTACGAATATTATATTTGTTAGATTGGAAATGTTCGGAGGTATTGGAGAAAAAAATGCAGTGGTGAACTAGCTTGACTTCGATTCTTCGGTTTGAGGTTGATTATAGTTTATTCTATGTGTTAGAAAGACTCTTAATAGTGAATGATATACATTGAGTATTATCGTAAAATATTCTATGTATTTATTTTTGTGGTTTGGGCAATTGAATTACTGTGATTGGTTTGTAATCCCAAGACCATGAAATCCATAATCTTGAACTAATCTTATCAAAGTGATGCCTTGAATAAAGAAGGCTTGATGAAAATATCATTAATAAAGTGGAAGTAATAAAAAATGATGAAGTAAATATGATTGGATCGGGTGTCACATTGTAACACCGTATAATTGGATTGGATGTCATGTTCTGAGACGGTATAATTGGACTGGGTGTCACATTCCGACACGATATTATGGGATCGAGTGTCACATTCCAATACAATATATATTGGAGCGAGTGTCACGTTCTAACATGATATAATTGGATTTGGTGTCATGTTTCGTCACAGTATAATTGGACTGAGTGTCACATTCTAACATAATATAATTAGATTGGGTGTCACATTCTGATATGGTATATTTGTATTATGTGTCATGTTTTGACACGGTATAATTGGATCGAGTGTCATGTTCCAACACAGTATTATTGGATCAGGTGTTACATTTTGACACGGTATAATTGGATCAGGTGTCACATTGGAACACAATATTGCGAATCTGACGTGAACCCTTTCTAGACCTACAAAACATCCTTTCTTTTTATTTGAGGTTACTTTTATCTTAAAACCTTTGGGGGTCTATTTAAGGTCCCAAAATGCATAAAATGTGAGTACTTCATAAGTAAACCCCTCTCCTTCACTACTAAGCATAAACGTTCAAGAATCATCAAGAAAATCATCAAGTTAGGGTTAGCTTTCAAGATTCATCATCAAGGTAAGTTATTCTTCATAAATTTCAAGCTACTCAACCCAAATTTCTTCATCTATTCATGAATCAATAATAGAATCTTAAATCATAACCTAGGGTTTCAAGAAAACGAATTCAAGAATTTCAAGAAAGGATTTCTTGATTTTTCTTTTTCAAGAATTAGGGTTCTTCATCAAGAACTATAAAGATTCTAAGTAAAGAATTCAAGAATCAAAGAGAATTTCTTCAAGCAATATCCTTCCAAGTTCTTTCACTTTAAAAGAACTACCAAGATCGAGGACTTTCTCGAAGAAAGTTAGCATTCATCAAATTTCAATTGTAATATCAATTTTCTAGTATGTAAGGCTAAACTAATGCATGAGATTGTTCTCCCATGTACCCCATTGATGGTAATAGAGGAGTTGAGAGTCGATGAGTCAAGATACATGTTTCTTGAAATACTTTCCTGATTATTTTCCTAAAAATTATATCTATTACATGTATTTTCATATGTTAATGATCATCATAAACTGGTTTTCTTAAGTTGAATGCTTTTCATGAGACATTGTATAAACCCTATCTGATATTTGTGAAAGCATACATGAATAAAACTTAGGGATGGAGTCTAAAAACTTGACATGAGCATATTGATTGAAACCTTGATGTGAGTATGAGGTTGAGTTAATTGAGCTTGATGATCCTATTAGTCTTTATAACTGAATTCATGAATTTGTCTAAATTTCTTCCTCAAAAAAATGATGATCTGAGTCCTTGAGTTCTTAAACTGAGAATTGCGTTAATTGAGATGAGTTAAAGTCCTTGAAAATAATAGAGGACTTTAGAATTTGAGTTAATGAGATGATGAGAGTCTCCATGAGACCAAGTGAGTTGATGAGTGCCTCCATAAGGATAATTGAGACGAGGAGGAGTCTTATGATTATTGAATCTTGGGAAGAGTATTGAGCAATGAAATGGGTAAGAGTGAGTCCCACTAACACCCATTAATTACGTCGCCAAGTGTAGGATTAGGATTGAACCATTACATCGCATGATCCCCTATTGAGGAGAAGTCCTTGAAACAATCGAGGACTATATGTCACAACCCAAGCTTAGGGTCTAGATGTGACCTACAAATGAGGAAGCCGAAGGAACCCCGAATAAGCGTCATAGCATATCATTACACATCCTTGGTCGCGGAAGCAATTAGAATGACAACAAGAGTTAAATGTAAACAAAGGGAATTAGGATTAAGGACAGACTCCCATATCATAAACATCAAAAGTCACTAGAGTAAAGCTCATAGCATAGGTACATAACATGTCCAACAACACTTCTACTACATAGAAAAGAGCGGGGGCCAAGACAAAGCAACTGGGATCACCCTCAAAGTCAATACATAAGTCAAAGAGAGAAAGTCTTAATACATAGCAATAAATTATATGTTCCCGAATGGAGGACTCACCAATAAGTTTGATAGAAGTCGTACTAGCCACAGGGAAGAGGATGATCAATTGGTACACCGGTTCCTACATGGTGACATCATGTAGGCATAAAGTATGCGTTAATACGTTTGAATGTACTGAGAATATAGGATGCAATGCAATAAGAGATAGATATCATGGGCAAAAAGCATAATCACAAACAATAAATAGCATACTAATAATATGATATCTATGAATGATACTTGAAGAAAAACCATACTTATATAGAACATAATACGAGTTTAAGAAGTGACCATTATAGTGCAAGCCAAGGCCTACCACCCCTTTAGATAGGTGCATGAGGTACTAACTCCTTCATGAGGTTGATAAAGTACAAACCCCCACCGAGGTTGATGGAGTACAAATCCCCTATCGAGGTTGACAGAGTATAAACCCCCTATCAAGGTTGATGGGTACCAACCCCCAACAAGGTTACCCGAGCCAATCACCTCTCGATCTAGTCGACCAAGGTACCAACCTCTCGATAGGTTACTCAGGCCTACAACCCCCAAGCTAGGCTTGGTGATCCCCAACACTATATAGAGATAATATCAAAAATATATGTATGTGCGTGTGTGTGTGTGTGTGTATAGAAAGCGAGTCGATTTTTTCATCCTATCAACCACAACCCAAATGGAATCAAAACCCCTTCTAGTCTTGGGCAACCCAATCACAAAATCCATATTTATCTCTTCCACTTCCAAGTAGGAACCTCAATGCCTTGGGATAGGCCACCCGGTCTTTGATGTTCGGCTTTGACTTGTTGACAAGTATGACAACCGGAAACGAATTTGGCAATGTCGCTCTTCATTCCTCCCTACCATTACACATCCCTCAAGTCTCTATACATTTTGATGGAATGGGGGTGGGTAGAATAAGAAGAGTTATGGACCTCATCAAGGATCTTTTCTATCAAACCATCAACACAGGGTACACACAACCTATCTTGGTACCTAAGGGCACCATCTCCCCCTTTGGAGAAAACCTCCACCTTGCTCTCTTTCACCAAGGCCTTCAATTTTAACAAGGAGGGATCAAGGTCTTATTTTTCCATCACCTCATGAACCAAAGAAGACTTAGAACCATCAACAATAACAACATCACCACTACCAATGTCGTCCAATCTAACCCCCAACCTAGCCAACCGATGCACTTCCCTAGCCATCTCCTTCTTACTACCATCAACATGAGCTAGGCTACCCATGGACACCCTACTCAAAGCATCCGCCACCACATTTGCCTTACCTGGATGATAATGCACATCATATCATAGTCTTTAAGAAGTTCTAACCACCTCCTTTTCCTCAAGTTGAGATCTTTTGGAGTGAAAACATATTGGAGGCTCTTATGATAGGTGAACACAATAACATGCACCCCATACAAGTAGTGACGCCAAATCTATAATGCAAACACAACAGCGGCTAACTTTAGAGCATGGGTAGGGTAGTTCCTTTCATGTACCTTGAGTTGTCTAGAAGCATAAGCTATAACCTTACCATTTTGAAATGACACACAACCCAAAACAACTCGGGAAGAATACAATACACCATAAATCCCTCTAGCCTATCCGGTAGTGATAATATAGGAGCGAACACAAACTTGTCTTTCAATGTTTGGAAACTCCTTTCACATTAATCGGACCACACAAACTTGGCCTTCTTTTGAGTCAATTTTTTCATAAGAGAAGCGATAGAAGAGAAACCATTCACAAACCTCCAATAATACCCCGCTAAGCCCAAGAAACTCTTAATATCCGATGGGGTCAATGGTGTAGGCCAATTTCTAATCACATCGTTCTTATTTGGATCCACCTTAATACCATCCTCCGACACCACATGCCCTAGGAAAGCAACCTCCCTCAACAAAAATTCATACTTTTCATATTTAGCATACAATTGCTCCTCTCTTAATCTTTGCAACACAACTCTTAAATGAGCTCTATGCTCTTTTACACCACGAGAATATATCAAAATGTCATCAATGAAGACCACAACAAAGGAATCAAGGTAGGATTTAAAGATCCTATTCATAAGGTCCATGAAGATGGCTAGTGCATTGGTCAACCTAAAAGACATCACAAACTCATAATGCCAATATCTAGTCTAGAAGGTCGTCTTGGGAATATCACACTCCCTCACCTTCACTTGATGATTCCCGGTCCGAAGATCAATCTTAGAGAAATGGCTAGCCCCTTGCAATTGGTCAAACAAGTCGCCAATCCTTGGAAGAGGATACCTATTCTTGATGGTAACCCTATTTAGTTGTCTGTAGTCAACACACATCCTAAGGGACCCATCCTTCTTTTTCACAAACAACACCGGAGCAGCCCAAGGTGATTGGCTAGGTCTACAAAATCCCTTCTTTAATAAGTCCCTCAATTGTTACTTCAACTCCACCGGGGCCATACAGTAAGGGGGAATAGAAATGGATTGAGTATCGGGGAGGAGGTCTATCCCAAATCTATTTCCCTTTGGAGAGGAATACCGGGAAGGTCATTTGGGAAGACATCAAGAAATTTATTTATAACCGGAACCGACTCTATGGGAAGGACTTTATACACCACATCCCTAACCCTCACAAGATGGTAAAGACACCCTTCAGAGATCATCTTAAAGGCTTTAATGCGAGAAATGAACCTGCCCTTGACCACCACATCTTGACTTTCCCACTCAAGGATGGGTTCATTTGGAAATTGGAATTTGACCCTATGGGTTCTACAATCAATAGAAGCATAGTAGGTATGCAACTAATCCATCTAAAAAGTGACATCAAAATCAACCATGTCTAATTCAACAAGATCATAAGGCAACAATTTTTGCAAGATGCAAATAGGACAACTTTTATAAACTTTTCTAGTAACAATAGATGCACCAATAGGACTAGACACTTCATTTGACTCATGCAACAACTCAAGGTCAACATGGAACTTTTGGGCAACAAAGGGGGTGAGAAAAGAAAGAGTGGCAGTCAGATCAATCAATGCATATACATCAAAGTCAAAGATTTTCAATATACCAGTAAAAACATCGAGGACTTCATCAACCCCATGCCTCCTATGCAAAGCGTAGAACTGATTGTGCCTTGGGACACCATCATGTTGGCCACCTCTCCCCAATGGGACCACATTAGCACCTTGTGGACGAACCTCCTTTCCCTTGTTGCAGTTTCAAGGGCAATATATCGCCTTATGCTCCATTTCTCCACAACCATAACAAGAACTAGTATTCCTCAAACATAGGCCACCATGTCCCTTACCACACTTCAAACACACATCAATAGGTGCCACACCCCTTACACCTTGGGACCTCGAAAGATCATATGCAATCCTTTTATCAAATGCATGAGTAGGCCTTTGGCCTTGGTGGAACCGGCCACTCCTTTGGAACTTACAATCAAAACGAGTCCTCTTGGCCTCATTCCGCCTTCTCTTCCTCAATTTCTCCTCTTCTATTTACTAAGCATAGGTCATCAGACGTGGCAAGTCCATGTCACTAATCAACATAGCAGACTGACATTCTTCACTAACCAAGTCGGAAACACCCATAACAAAATCATTCATTCTCGACCTTTGGTTGGCAATCAAGTGAGGAGCAAACTTTGAAAGTTGAGTGAACTTGAGGATATACTCCCTCACACTCATGGAACCTTGTCTCAATTTCATGAATTCCACCAACTTAGCTTCCCTAAGTTCAAGGGGGAAGAACCGATTAAGGAAGGCCACATTGAACTCCTCCCAAAGTACCACATAGCCAAATCCCTTCTCATCCTTCAATTGGTTGTACCATATTTATGCTATCCCTTTGAGTTGGTAGGCACCAACTCTGCCTTATCCTTCGGCCTCACAGCCATGATAGACAAAATTTTGTAGACCTCATCAATGAACTCTTGGAGGTCCTCACTCACCTTTGACCTATGGAATTCTGTGGGATTCATTCTCATGAAGTGTCTTAGCCGAGAGGTCGGTGTAGGAGCATGAGGGGCTTGGGCACCGTGGTTGGCTTAATTATCCACCACTTGTGCCAGCAAGGTGAGAGCATCCCTAAGATCTCTATTGGCCGATTACTCCTCGGCATGCAGGCTCACGTTCCCCTCGCATTAGGCATGATCTAGCATAATAAGGAACAATTGTTAGGGGGTAAAACTTAGTCAACTCTGTAGCACGACTTAGAATCATGAAGAAGGGAAACATTTCCTAAACTCCTCATTGCCACCTACTCATAGTTTTGGCGCAAAACACAACCATGAATATGACTCTAATCAACATGCTGTGTTGGACTTCGATAATCTAACAACCTAGTGAACTGATACCACCTTTGTCACGACCTAATCCTAGGTCCTAGACGTGACCAGCGAATGAGGAACCCGAAGGAACCCCAAACAAGTATTATAGCATATCATATTACATATCCTTGTTCGCGGAAGCAATTAGAAAAACAACAAGAGATAAATGTAAACAAGCGGAATTTGGATTAAGAAAAAACTCACATATCATAAACATCAAAAGTCAATAGAGTCAAACTCATAGCATAGGTAAATAACATATCCAACAATACTTCTACTACATAGATAAGAGCGGGGGCTAATACGAAGCAACCGGGCTCACCCTCTTAGTCAATACATAAGTCCAAGAGAGAAAGTCTTAATACATAGCAATAGATCATAAGTAATGTCCCCAGAATGGAGGACTTATCAACAAGCTTGGTAGAAGTCGTACTAGCCACGTGGAGGAGGATGATCAATCGGTATATTGGTTCCTACATGGTGACATCATGTAGATATAGAGTATGCATTAGTACATTTGAATGTACTACGAATGTAGGAAGCATTGCAACAAGAGATAGACATCATGGGAAAAAATGCATAATCACAAACAATAGATAGCATGCTAACAATATGACACGTATGAATGATACTTGAAGTAAAACCATGCTTATATAAAACATAATATGAATGTAAGAAATGACCATTACAGTGCAAGCCAAGGCCTACCACCCCTTTGGATAGGCGCATGAGGTACTAATCCCTTCATGTGGTTGATGGAGTACAAACCCCCCACCGAGGTTGACGGAGTACAAATCCCCTATCGAGGTTGACAAAATACAAACCCTCTATAAAGGTTGATGGGTACCAAGCCCCAACAAGGTTACCTGAGCCAACAACCCCCCGAGCTAGGCGACCAAGGTACCAACCCCTTGATAGGTTACTCAGGCCTACAACCCTCCAAGCTAGGCTTGGTCATCCCCACCACTATATAGAGATAATATAAAAAAAAGTATATATATATAGAAACAAACACACCAACACACTCCATTCATCATCATATACATTTATCCCTTTTCATCATGATTCCATCATCATTTAGTCACTCAACTCATAAGACATACATTGGAATTTCAATTCTTCAAGAATCAATAATCAGACATTTTATCAAACACCTAGAGGGTGTGTGATGCCAGTGTAAAACCATGCAATTCAAAAGTAAGATCATGCTAGCCAAATCAGTGTAAATCCATCAATAGATACTTTGGTCACACCATCAAATATTTAGATTCATAGCCCCGAACATAGTAAAACAATCAGAATTTAATAGATCGAACATAGTGTGTAGTGATTTTCATAATAGATAAGACCTATGAATAAATCAATTTTAAATCATGCAATTTTTGAGTAAAGAGAGATTGGGTATCATGGGGGAAAGGAACCCATGAAAGAATCCCGCACACCTTAGCTTTGGAGATGAACTTGATGAAGATTGGAGATAGAGACTTGAGAATCTTAAGAGGAAATCCTTAGATCCAGAGAGGGTTTTGAGTCTTTAGTTAGGAGAGAAAATATTGGCAAAGTGTTTGAATGAGTATTGGGGAATGTTTAGAATGATATGAGGGTGAAAAATGGTTAAGTATAGGCATTTTCACGT
>JAPFFP010000012.1:12182791-12207771 GCA_026153255.1 Solanum medicagineum | reverse complement strand
GGCCTGAGCCCAACCAGACCAAGTAGAGTAAAGGAGATAAGTCCTCTAGCTATACACTATCTTCGACCAGTGCATCAGCCCCTAGCCACAAATATGATGAGAGGCCCCAAGGTCAACCAAACTTTAGGGCACAGGGTGCACAGTCTCAAGCCAGTATGACTCTTAGCTCTAAAGAAAAGCCACCTTGTAGGAAATGTGGCAGGATACATATGGGAGAATGTAGGATGGAGGGAATGGTTGCTACAAGTATGGCCAACAGGGCCATTTTCAGAGGGAGTATCCGATGTGGGGCAACAAAGCCCAATCCTCTACCACAACACCACTAGCGAGGGGTAACTAAAAAGGTGCAGCACTAGGGGCAGGAGATGGGACAAACTGTTTGTATGTGATGGGGAACCGACAGGACCGAGAGTTTTCACCAGATGTTGTGATGGGTATGCTTTGAGTTTTTACCTTTCCTTGCTATACTTTACTTTATCTAGGTGCAGCTTGTTCTTTTGTGACGCTATATGTAGCTGGTAGATGTGAGATCCTTCCTGAGTGTTTGATTGAACCATTTTCTATTTCTACTCCTGTTGGTGACTCTATTCGAGCCGAGAGAATCTATAGAGATTATGTGGTGTCCATCTATCACAGGGATACTCTTGCCAATTTGATTGAGTTAGAGATGTTCGATTTTAATATGATCCTTTGTATGAACTAGCTTCACGCCTGTTATGCCTCTGTTGATTGCAGAAACCAAACTGTAAAATTTCAGTTTTAAATGAGTCGGTTATTGAGTGGAAGGGAGATTCTACTGCGCCAAAGGGTAAGTTATTTCTTACCTCAAGGCCCGAAGACTGATCTCTAAGGGATGTATCTACCAATTCGTGCGACTCAAGTTTGATGATGTTGAGCTCCCTTCTCTTGGGTCTGTCCTAATTGTGAGTGAGTTTCCGGATGTATTTCCTAAGGATCTACTCGGAGTCCCTCCTGATAGGGAGATCAACTTCAAAATGGATGTTCTTCTTGACACCTAGCCTATTTCTATTCCACCATATAGGATGGCCTTACGGAGTTGAAAGAGTTGAAGGAGCAGCTGAGGACTTGCTAAAAAAGGGATTCATAAGGCCGAGGATCTCTCCAAGGGGTGCTTAAGTCTTGTTCATGTGAAAGAAGGATGGTTCCTTAAGGATGTGTATTGACTACTGTCAGTTGAATAAGGTCACAATGAAGAATAAGTATCCTTTTCCTAGGATTAATGATTTGTTCAACCAACTTTAGGGTGCCACTATTTTCTCTAAGATAGACCTCAGATCAGGTTATCACCAATTGAAAGTGAGAGAATGTGACATCCCAAAGATGGCTTTTCAAACACGATATGGTCACTTTGAGTTTTTGGTGATGTTGTTTGGGTTGAAAAATGCACCTGCAGCCTTTATGGACCTAATGAATAAAGTATTCAGACAATATCTTGACATTTCGTGATCATGTTCATCGATGATATTCTGGTGTATTCCAAGGATAAGAAGGAGCATGTCAATCATCTTAGAATCGCTTTGTAGACGTTTGGAGATAATGAGTTATGTGCAAAATTTTTGTAAGTGTGAATTTTGGCTCAAATTCGTGGCTTTCTTTGGCCATGTGATTTCTGGAGATAAAATTCGAGTGGATGCTCAAAAGATCGAGACGATTAAGAATTGGCCAAGACTAACCTCACCGACCGAGATAAGGAGTTTTCTGGGATTGGCTGGCTATTATTGGAGGTTTGTTAATGGGTTTTCTTCCCTATCTGCACCGTTAACTAAATTGACTTAGAAGAAGGTCAAGTTTCAATGGTTGGACGAGTGTGGGAGAAGTTTCCATAAGCTGAAGACGAGGTTGACTATTGCACCAGTGTTGACCTTGCCTAATGGGATGGATGGATCTGTCATCTACTGCGATGCTTCGAGAGTGGGAGTGGGATGTGTGTTGATGCAGAGGGGTAGGGTTGTTGCCTACGCTTCTAGATAACTTAAGGTGCATGAAAAGAACTATCTCACTCATGACTTGGAGTTAGTAGCGATGGTGTTTGCTCTCCAACTATAGCGCCACTATTTATATGGAGCACATGTTGATGTATTCACAGACTACAAGAGCCTGCAATACGTCTTTACCTAGAAGAAGCTTAACTTGAGATAGAGGAGGTGGCTTGAGTTGCTCAAAGACTATGACATGAGCATCCTCAACCACCCAGGTATAGCTAATCTAGTTGCTGATGCTCTTAGCAGGTTATCCATGGGGAGCACCGCCTATGTGGAGGAAGAGAAGAGGGAGTTAGCAAATGAGATTCATAAACTGGCTCGATTGGGGGTCCAATTAGATAAATCAGGCAAAGGAGGAGTTATTGTGCATAATGGGTCTTTATCATCTCTAGTAGTAAAGGTGAAGGAGAAATAAGATCAAGATCCTGTTTTATTACAATTGAAGGAGGATGTACATAAGCAGAAGGTGATGGCTTTCACCAAAGGGGGAGATGGGGTATTGAGGTATCAAGGCAGACTGTGTGTTCAAAATGTTGATCATGTTCAAGGGAGCATCAGGTCAGAGGCCCACAGTTCCAGATAATCCATCCATCCAGGGCCTACCAAGATGTACCATGACTTGAGAGAAGTCTATTGGTGGAGTGGAATGAAGAAAGATATTGTTGAGTTCGTTTCTAAGTACCCGAATTGCCAACAAGTTAAAGTTGAGCACCAAAGGCCATGTTGAATAGCTCAGAATTTTGAGATTCCAGAGTGGGAATGGGAGATGATTAACATGGACTTTCTCACCAGCTTACTGAGGTCCCGCAGACAACATGATTCAATTTGGGTGATAGCTGATTGGATGACAAAATTTGCACACTTTTTGGCACTCAAGACGATTGACAACGCGGAGGATTAAGCCCGACCATACATAAGGGAGATTGTTAGACTATATAGAGTCCCTTTTTCCACCGTCTCGGATAGAGGAGCTCAGTTTACTGCTCAATTTTAGAGATCATTTTAGAAGGGCTTGGGTACGAGCACCTTAGCACTGTTTTTCACCCGTAGACAGATGGCCAAGCAGAGTGAACAATTCAGGCGTTGGAGGATATGTTGAGGGTCTGTGCCATTGACTTTAAAGGTAATTGGGATGACCTATTGCCTTTAATAGAGTTTTCTTACAACAACAACTTCTATTCGAGCATTCAAATGGACCCATATGAGGCACTCCATGGGAGAAGGTGTAGGTCCCCGATTGGATGGTTTGATGTAAGTGAAGTAGAGTTGATTGGGACAGACTTGGTTCATCATGCTATGGAGAAGGTGAAGATTATTTGAGAAAGGTTGAGGACTGCACAAAGTCAGCAAAAATCCTATATAGATGTCAGAAGAAGAGACTTAGAGTTTGAGGTCAATGATTGGGTGTATTTGAAAGTGTCGCCCATGAAAGGTGTGATGAGGTTCCGAAAGAAGGAAAATTTGAGTCTGACATACATTGACCCCTATCAAATCATAAAGAGAGTGGGCAATGTGGCTTATGACTTAGAGTTACCAGTAGAATTAGCGGTCATCCACCCAGTCTTCCACATTTCTATGCTCAAGAAGTGTTTGGGAGATCCACAGTTGGTAGTGCCTGTCGAGAGTATTGGAGAGAAATAAGAAGATTCCTGTCCAAATCCTTGATCGCCAGTTTCACAAGTTAAGAACCAAATAGATTGCATCTATCAAAGTATTATGGAGGAACCAATTCGTAGAAGAAGCTACTTCGGAGGTGGGGGAGGATATGAAGGCCAAATACCCTCATTTATTCTTATTTGCTAATGATGAGAGAGTTGATGGTAATGATTTCTCTCTAAACTTTCGAATCCCTATTCCTTGAGTTCTCTTTCATTCCCAGTATGATAGACGATAGAGCTCTAGAGTCCGAGTGAGGATTGATGTGATGTGTTGATTATTTGATTGCTTTACTTGCTGAATTTCATGATTTATTGATTGCATGGGTGAGATGAGGGCTGGTTGATTGTTAGAATCCATAGAACGATTCGTGCCTTGACTTAAATCCCTAGATTTCTCATCATTTGAGGACGAATGATCCCAAGGGAGAGATAATGTAACACCCCCTAATTCTTTTTACCTAATTTGAAGTAGATGCATAGAGGATGCAGAAAAAAGACTAAGAAAAACTACAGAAGAAGGTTTATGAGGGACAATTAGTATCGTAGACAGGTCTACGACTTATAGAATGAGTCATGTAAAACCCCCAGATGACTTGGTGAAATTTTATAAGTTTGAGGCCTATATATGAGATGGTATACGACCCATAAAGTATTTCACGGCTCATAGATTGGTTTCGTGAATTAATGGTCCAAACATCAACTTTTCAGTATCTTGAATTACGAGTTAGCAGACGACTCATAGAATATTTTACAACTTGTATAGGAGGTTACATGACAAACTTCAATAACTCAAATTTCAAGACCTCTAGTTTACGAGAGGTCGTCTTCGACTCATAAAATGGTCTACGACCCAAGATGGGGTCTCGTAGACTTAGGCTACAGTTTTAATCAGGGTTATTTTTGTCTATTCTAATTCCTGTTTAATTAAATTCTTGGTCATTTTAAGCTTGAATAAAGCCTTAAAACAAAACCCTAGGTGTATTATTCATCATTCTTAACCATAAGAGTTTCTTGAGAACACTAGAAGAGGGAGAAGAGCAATAGTTCTTGATTTTAGCACGACGATCTACTCGAGTTTAATTTTTCCTTCCATCCCCAGGTATGTAAGACTTACTAAAGTGTGGAACCACATCTGTTCACATGCCCCTCTCATCTACTTGATCGAAAATTAGAAAGAGTTGAGATTTGGGAAACCCTGTTTTCATATTATTGAAATTCTTTATTTATTATGAATTTTCCTGATAATGTATGAGGTACTTGCTGCATTGCATGGTTTTGATATGATATTGGGGGTAAAGTTCCACACTTGGTAGCATGAACCCTAAATTGCATAATTCTATAAAATTCTATGCATGTATTGAGTTGAGGTTAAATTGATGAGTTGAGAAATTTAAGCATCATCGAACACGAGAAGCACAATCAATGTGACTAATTATACTACCATGAAACTTACTTGAGTTGCATGATCAGTCAAGTTGAGTGTTTAAATGGTCGTCTGAGTCTGAGTTGAATTTGATTTTCTGCATTGATTGAATGAGTTAATGAGTAACTGCGATGAGTTGATATGAGGTAACCCAATGAGGTTGAGATTTTGATGTGATTGGTGTGATTGATTGGGCATTTGAGGATTGAGTTGATTGATTGAGTTGAGCATGTTTTAATCTTGGGAGGAGTATCAAGCATCAAGCTAGGAGTGAGTAAATAACTACTTTAACCCACAAAACTATGTCGTTAGTATAGGATAGTCATACAACACATTCTGGCGACTCTTATATAAAAAGTGGACATTTACTTTGGATCCATGAGAGAGAGTTGATCGCCCTTTTCCATGGAAAGTTTAGGGCGGGCGTGGCAACGACATCACCTTTGTTGTGCATCACTAAACTAATGGTGATGGGATTAGATGTGGTTAAGAGAAACTCCTAAGTCATATTGATTGAGCATGATATTTTAAACTGAGCTTATTTCTACTGATCATATTTTAAAAGCATGATTTACTTTTAAACTTGCATGTGATGAGTTGAACATGAGTTGTTGAGTCAAGGTGAGTGAGTTAAGATTTACTTTCTTGAGCTATTTTACATACTAGTATATTCCATTTACTGACGTCTATTTGGGCCTACATCGTTATATCATGCAGATACATGTGGTAGAGAACTCTAGCCCGCGCATCGTTGAGGTCCGGGTCAGTACACTCCCAGAGTAAGTGAGCCCTCCTTCCTTTCTAAAGGAGCCCTTTTTCTTCTTATTTTCATTGAGTACTTTATTTTCATTGAAATGAGGTTCCCATGGTCTGTCATGGTACCATCTAGATTGTTGAGTAGAGGCTTCATAGACACTGAATAGTGAATATTATTGAGTATTTTGTATTCCAAACATATTCATTGGAAACTATGAGTTAGTTGAGTTATATTTTATCCATATTATGCCTTTCCTTTTAAGTTATTCTTTCGTTGTTGAGTTGATGATGTGACGATGAGGCCAGGTGGTTCTCTTGGGGAATCAATAATTATTCTTCAAGTGCCGGCTACACCAACGGTACCCTCTCGAGGAGTGACAAATAGCTCGCTTGGTCTTAATCTTGTCGGTTGACGTCACATCCCCACTATATATGAGCATTGCATTTTATGCATCATTAGTTTCATGGCATATTGTATACTACTCCCTTGATATATGATCTTTTCTATATTATGTGTCATTGTCATCTAATATTGGAGTGCAGGTTTGGTAAGAAATATGCATTTCATCCTGCATACTTAGTACATTGAAACGTACTTAGACATACTTTTACCTACATGATCTCACGATGTAAAGACCAAGGAGTACATTCATCCATCGAACGACATTTAGTTCGGATCTCAAGTCTTACTTGTCGTGGTGACTCCTATCTTCCAAGGACAAACCACTCTACCTATGGTATTTTTGTGTATTTTACTTACTTTGAGGGTGAGCCCGAGGTATATCTTGGGCCTTGACCTATCTTATGTTTAAAGGCATTGTTGGATATCTTGTAAACTCCTTTATGATCTTATGCTATGTGATATAATTGGGGGTTATGTTATGACTTGGTTACATATTGGATATCGTATGTGATTTGGCTATGAGTCTTATGACTTGATTACATGATATGATGAGACAGATCCTAAGTCCCGAATTGCCCCCATAGCGTGGGTCATACTTACCCCATAGTCTCATGTGCTACGTAGTATGTGAATCCATGTAAATCAATTTCTTTGTGATATCCCTATAGCGTGTGTCCTACTTTTTTGTCCCTTAGAACTATGTGTTTACTATTTGAATATGCTTTTCGAACCTATAATGTGAATTTGGATACTTGGAGGATCATTTGGGAACTCTAGGGTTTTCATTCGCCATCTCACTCCTAGACCCTAAGTTTGGGTCATGACAGAGATGGTATCAGAGCACTAGGTTTGTAAATGATCCTCGGAGTCCAATATGCCACGTCAAGTAGAGTCCTATTCATGAGTGTGAAGTGCACCATGCTTATGAGTAGGAGGCTGCGAAGGTGTTCTAGGAATTGTGTCACCTCTTCATGTTATGTCGTGCTATGGTTCGTATATATGGTTTCTTTATCTTGATGGTGTCCTTACCTCATTACAGAGGATGCCTCGAGGAAGAACTTCTAGATTAGCCCTGGCCAATGAGGGTTAGGCATCTCAAGGGCCTATGGATGAGCCTATCTCTAATGGTGAATTTCATATGGCCTTTTCTGTGCTTGACCAGGTAGTGACATCTCAGACTAGGCAGGCTAATCTTCCACAGGATCCCACTCCAGCTTCTAGTGTGAGGGATTTCACCGGGATGAATCCTCTTGAGTTTTATGGGTCAAAGACTGATGAGGATGCTTAGGATTTTATTGATGAGCTCACCAAGGCATTGAATGTTATGAGTGTCACTTCAGAGGAGAAAGAGGAATTGGCTGTCTACTAGTTGAAGGAGGTGGCTAGGTGTGTACACCCAATGGTCTATGGAGAGGGTTTGTGGTAATGTTGTCAATTGGGAGGAGTTCAAGCTTACCATTCTGGAGTGTTTCTTTCCACTTGAGTTTAGGGAAGCCAAGATGACTGAATTTATCAACCTTAAGCAAGGGAATATGAGTGTGAGGGACTATGCCCTCAAATTTACTAAGCTCTCCAAGTATGCTCCAACACTTGTGGTTGATCCTCATGCAAGAATGCACAAGTTCATTTCTAGTATCTCTGACTTGCTTGTGAAAAAATGTCGTACAACCATGCTCATACGAGATATGGATATTTCTAGACTCATGGTATATGCCGAGCAGATCAAAGTGGAGAAACTTAAGGAGAGGAGGGTACATGATCTTAAGAGGGCCCATTTTGATGGTGGGTTCTTCGGTTCTCAAGATGGTGGTTTTGGTCGCTTCCAATAGGGCCAAGGTTCTGGTGCTCAGGTCACTAATGCTAGAGTGCCTCTTCCTAGGGCACTGGTTGGTGGTGGACTAGGGTATACTCCACGTGACAAGTGTGGGAAGCCCCACACAGGTACTTGTTGGAAACATTTGGGTGCTTGCTTTAGGTGTGGTGATAAGAACCACAAGGGTGCTGATCGTCCTAAAAATGTTCATAGGGGCTAAGATCAAGTGGCTTAGGGTGGTCAAGGCCAGCAAAGAGCTCCTCAAGTTGTTTCCCCAAGGAACAACAGGTTCTATGCTCTTCATGCACTTCAGGAAGATGAGGAGGCTCCGGATGTTGTGACTGGTATGTTAAAAATCTTTGATTTTGATGCTTATGCTTTGTTTGACCAGGGTGCAAACTTGTCTTTTATGACTCCTCTGCTGGCTATTAAGTTTAGTTTGAGTCCTGAAATCTTGAGGGACCCCTTTTCAGTTTATACTCCTGTGGGTGAGGTTGTTACTCACAGGGTTTATCGTGGTTATCCTATTTCTGTATTGCATAAAGTCTTTCCATTTTATCATGTAGAACTTGAGATGTTTGATATTGATGTGATTCTTAGGATGGATTGGTTGTATGCATCGTATGCCTCTATAGATTGTAGAACCCGAAAGGTCAAGTTCCAACCTCCCGATGAGCCTTTTTTTGAATGGAAGGGTAGTGGCTCCGCCATTAAGAGTCGATTTATTTCCTAACTTAAGGCCCGAAATATAATCTGCAAGGGGTGTCTTTATCACATTGTGAGGGTCCAGGATATGGAGTCTGAATCACCTACTCTCGAGTCAGTTTCGGTGGTGAATGAGCTTTTGGATGTGTTCCCCGAAGAATTGCCTGGTATTCCTCCCGAAAGGGAAGTAGATTTTGGCATAGACCTTCTTCCAGATACTCAACCTACCTATATTACTCCCTATCTTATGGCACCGACTGAGTTGAAGGAGTTGAATGATCAGTTGAAAGATTTGTTGGAGAAGGGCTTCATTAGGCCAACTATATTTCCCTGGGGTGTTCCAATATTATTTGTATGGAAGAAAGATTCTTCGGATGTGCATTGATTATAGGCAATTGAATAAGGTGACCATTAAAAATAAGTATTTGTTGCCTAGGATCGATGACTTGTTTGACCAACTTCAAGGGGCTACCCACCTACCAAAGATTGACCTCCGTTCCGGGTATCATCAGTTAAAGGTTAAAGAGTGTGATATCCCTAGAATGGCTTTCTGGACTTAGTATAGACACTTTGAATTTGTGATGATGTCATTTAGCTTAACTAATGCTCCGCCATGTTTATGCATCTCATGAATCGGGTGTTCAAGCCCTTCCTTGATAGTTTTATGGTTGTCTTCATTGATGATACTCTCATTTATTCCCGAAGTGAGCAGGAGCATATGGATCATCTGAGGTTGGTTCAACAAACTTTGAAGGAGAAGAAGTTGTATGACAAGTTTAGCAAATGTGAGTTTTGGTTGGGTGAAGTAGCTTTTCTTGGCCATGTGGTGTCCAGTGATGGTATAAAGGTGGATCCGAAGAACTCTGAGGTCGTGAAGAATTGGCCTAGACTGTTGACTCCTTCGGACATTTGAAGTTTTCTTGGGTTGGCTGGCTATTACAAGAGGTTTGCTGAATGGTTCTCATCCATTGCATCTCTGTTGACTAAGTTGACCTAAAAGAAGGTCAAGTTTGTGCGGTCGGATAAATGCGAAAGAAGTTTTCAAACTTTGAAGGATCAACTTACATTGACTCCTGTTTTGACTCTACCAAATGGTTTAGACGGGTTTATGGTGTATTGTGACGCTTCTCGGATTGGGTTGGGTTGCGTACTTATGCAACATAGTAAGGTAATAGCATATGCATCAAGGCAATTGAAAGCGCATGAGTGTAATTACTCGACTCACGATCTTGAGTTAGCGGTGGTGGTATTTGCCTTGAAGATTTGGAGACACTACTTGTATGGGGTATATGTTGATGTTTTCATCAATCACAAGAGTTTGCAATATGTTTTCACTTAAAAGGATCTTAACTTGAGGAAAAAGAGATAGTTGGAACTCCTAAGGACTGCGATATAAGTGTTCAATATCATCTCGGTAAGGCCAATATTGTAGTTGATGCTCTTAGTAGGCTATTTATGGGAACCATGGCTCATGTTGAGGAGGAGAAGAAGGATTTGGCAAAGGATGTTCACCAGTTGGCTAGATTGGGTGTTAGGTTGGCTGACTCTAATGATGGTGGTATTCATGTTCGAAATGGGGCCGAATCCTCGGTGGTTGTTGATGTGAAAGATAAGCAAGATCTAGATCAATCATTGGTTGAATTGAAGAAATTGGTTGCCAAAAAGAAAATTGAGGTGTTCTCCCAAGGGGGAGATGGTGTACTTCGGTACCAAGACCGACTATGTGTTCCCGATGTGGATGGTCTTAGAAGGGTGATCATGAGTGAAGCTCATAACTCTCATTATTCTATTCATCCAGGATCTACTAAGATGTATGGGCATTTGAAGGGGGTGTATTGGTGGCAAGGTATGAAGAAAAATATAGGCAAGTTCGTATTTGAATGCCCTAATTGTCAACAAGTGAAAGTAGAGCACCAAAGGCCTGGTCGCTTGACTCAAGACATTGAGATTCCTACTTGGAAGTGGGAAGATGTGAACATGGATTTTTTAGTTGGTTCGCCTCAGACCCAAAAGCAATCCGAATCCATATGGGTTATCGTCAATCGGATAAGTAAGTCAGCTCATTTTCTACTGGGTCAAAACTACTTTTAGTGCCGAAGATTATGCAAGGTTGTACATCCAAGAGTTAGGTTGTATGGTGTGACTAGATCTCTCATATCGGATCATGGTACCCAATCCACTTCTCACTTTTAGAGGTCGTTTCAAAAGGAATTTGGTACTAAGGTTAAGTTGAGGACTACCTTTCATCCTTAAACCGATGGACAACCCAAGAGGACAATTCAAACCTTGGAGGATATGTTGAGGACTTGTCTGTTGAAGTTCTGAAACGATCCTGAAAAGTGCCCGAAAATGTGCCTTGAAAGTGCCCGAAATCGTAATTTCCATATAGCTCAAAATCCATGCATAATATTATAAATCTGTCTTGATTAGGGGGCAAAATTGAGTGGAAAATAAGTCTAATCCCGATTTTTGAGCAACCTTATCAAAATTGAAAATCGCAAAATGTGATTTCCAGAGAGCAGTGCGCGCCCCTGGCACGACGCGGCCATTTCACGCCACTGTGTATTTTTGCCCAGTTATTTTTAGTTCAGTCCAAGACTTTTGAGTCTTGGGCCTAAGTCTTTTTATATATGAAAATACCTATACTTAGCCATATTTCAACACCATATCATACTAGACATTCCCTAATACTGTCTAAATCACTTAGACAAATATTTCACCTAAAATTCAAGTGCCAAAACTCATTTCGGATCTTAAGGATTTCACTCAAGCTTCAAATCTCCATTCCAATTTTCATTAAGAAATTTTCCAAAGTCAAGGTATGCGGGTTTTAACCATTGGGTCCTTTCACCCATGGTGCCCAAGCTTCCATTTTACATGAAGGTCATGTTTCTAAGTTAATTTACTTATGGGTCTTACTTACTATGAATTTGACTATGAATATATTGGGGTTTCATAAAAGTGTGACTCTTTAAGCATGTTTTGAGCTATGAATCTTTGATCTATCTTTAGACTTAATGAAGGATTTGATGTATATTTCTTGAGGGCACTACCAAGTGTTAGTGGGTGGTTTTACATCGAATATACTTGCATGATTTCACTCTTTAATTGCATGATTTTATACTAGTATTGCACACGCACCAAGTGTTTGATCAAATATCTGGTTAATGCTCCTTAAGTTGTTGAAGGCCTAAAGCATGGTATATGACTTAAGTGATTTTATGATGATGAAAGAGATGTGTATATATGTTGATTTCATGAATGGTATTTATAGTGTTGGAAGTTGATCAATTGCCTCGTTTGGGGGGTAGTAGGCCCGAACTACCATGTTGGAGGGTATATACCTCAATTGCCTCGCTAGGGAGGTAGTAGGCTCGTGCAACCATGTTGGGGGTTGTGTACCTCAATTGCCTCGTTCGGGAGTTAGTAGGCCTGTGCAACCATGTTTGGGGGTTTGTACCTCAATTGTCTCGCTCGGGAGATAGTAGTCCTGTGCAACCATGTTGAGGGATTTGTACCTCAATCGCCTCGTCAAGGAGGTGGTAGGCCTTGGTTACTAATGATGGTCTCTTCCTACATACGTAAAATGTTCTATGTTAGCATGTTTTACTACAAGCATCATTCATGCATGCCATATTGCAATATGCTCATTTATTGCCTAAATATGTATTTCGATTATGTTGTCTATCTCTTGTTGCATTGCATCCTACATACTTAGTACATTCAAACATACTAACACATACTCTATGCCTACATGATGTTACAATGTAGGGACCGGAGCTCCATTTGATCATCCTCGTCCTCCACGTGGCTAGTATGATTTCTGTCAAAGCAAGTTGGTGAGTCCTCAACTCCGAGGACATACTTATCTTGATTATGCTATGTATTAACTCCTTTTTATGTTGGATACTTATGACTATGAGGGTGAGCCTGGTTACTTGTCTTGGCCCTCGCTAAGTTCTATGTTTAGAGGTGTTATTGGACAAGTTATGTAATGATGCTATGAGTTTGATTCTCTCTGACTCTCTTGATGTTTTATGATTTGAAAGATGTCTCATAGCCATGTTATCCCTATTTACTATTCTTTATTGTTATTTATTATTTCCGCGACCAAGGATGTGTAATGATATGTTAAGAGGCTTACTTGGGGTCCCTTTAGGTTCCCCATGTGTCATGTCAAGTCTAGGCCCTAGGCTTAGGTCGTGACAAGTTCAAGGGTAATTGGGATGATAATGTTCTACTCATTGAATTTGCCTATAATAATAGTTTTCATGCTAGCATTGGTATGGCACTGTTTGAGGTCTTGTATGGGAGAAGGGGTAGGTCACCGGTAAGATGGTTTGAGTTGGGAGAGATAACATTGATTGGACCGAATTTGGTGTTGTAGGCCATGGAGAAAGTGAAGTTAATTAGGGAGAGGTTAAAGACGGCGTAAGTCGCCAAAATTCCCATTCGGATGTTAGAAAGAGGGACCTTGATTTCCACAGTGGAGATTAGGTGTTTGTGAAGGTCTTACCTATGAAGGGAGTGATTCGCTTTGGCAAAAAAGGAAAACTAAGTCCTCGGTATGTAGGCCCTTATGAGGTTGTTGAGCAGATTGAGCACATGGCTTATAGGTTGGATTTTCCTCCAGATTTGAGCTCTATCTACCCGGTCTTCCATGTGTCTATGTTGAGAAAGATGGTTAGTGTTCCTAGTACTATTGTACCTTTGGAAGACATTGAGGTCGAGGAGAACTTGTCTTATAAGAAAGTTCCGATGGAGATTTTAGATAGACAAGTGAAACGGCTCTGTAACAAGGATGTAGCTTTGGTGAAGGTACTTGGAGGAATCAACACATGGAGAGTTCTACGTGAGAGGCGGAGTTAGACATGATGAAACGATATCCCCATCTTTTTCAATCTACTTAAGCTTAAGGTATTAAAATCTTCTTTTTCTAAGTGGTCCTAACTTTCATTCTTGAGTCGCATGATATGACATGCATACATGTGCACCAAAATGATTTTGTGATGTTTTAAATGATTTGAATGTATTTGATGAGATTTCTAATGACTATACGATTTTCAAATGATAAATTATGCATTGTGTCTTGTGTTTGGAAGTTTCATGTTCTAAGTTAAGCTTTTCAAGCCTTATTCTTGCACATTCGAGAATGAATGTTCCCAAGGGGGAGATGATGTAATGAACCAGGTGTGTACGACTTCGTGGGAGCTTGAAAATTTTGACTTCGGAATGTTTTGTACCAAGGTGACACTTCAAGGGAGACCTCATGATTCATGTGAGGTCACACGACCCATGTGGCCTCCAGTGAGGTGACCCTTGGCCTCAAAAACTTATGTTGACCCTTGGTGTGAAGTTACAAGCTAAGGCACGCCACACTTGGACCCCACACGAGTCGTGTGACACTTCACGGACCGTGTGGAGGGCAGTGTGGTGGCCTTGAGCTGAAACCCTACCGTTTGGGGCTAAGTGAAGGCACACGGCCTCTCACGCGGCTCATGTGACTTGACACGAGTCGTGAGACCCATCCGTATAGCTTCTGGAATGAAAAAAATTTTATGTATAGGATCACCGTCTCGTAACTCCATTGTAGAAGATTTTTGGCCAAGGGAGGTGACAGGGGCAGTGTCATGGACCATGTGACACCACACAGCCTGTGTGGCCCTTCTGTGTGGCTAATATTTCATAAAAAATTTCTAAGTGTTGGGTTATGGTTTCGAACCTTCGTCAAGAGGAAAATTTGTCTAAGTGAGGGTTCACGGGTTGGTTCATGGACCGTGTAGTCCCACATGACCCATGTACTTCTCCTTGAGGTGGTGACATCCAATATTTCCATCTGTTTCATTAATGAAGTTTTCGTAAAATCGATTTATCCTAATGGTCTTTTGGAACTTCCTATGCTATCTAAAGACTTCCTAACATCCTAAACTCTATTCCTAACATTCAAAATTCACTCCTCACATTTTAAACTCTCTCAAACTCCTCTCAAAGAACTCTTGTGGATTGCAAACTTGGGAATCAAGGAAAACTCATTTCTTCTTCAAATTTCTCTTGGGACTTCTTCATTTGGTGAAATTATGTGGGGTTTGGTTCTTGGTCCCTTTCAACCAAGAAGACCCAAACTCTTTTCAAATAATTTTCATAAATTTAAACTTACTTTAAATATGAGTTTTCATTATTATAATTTATTAAATTCAATTGATGTATGGGCTATGTTTATTTAATGATTTTAAGTTGATTTAAGCCTAATACGATGGTTTGCATTGAGATTATGAAGTCATGAAAGTGCATGTCCCCTTTTAAAGTTTCATTTGTGCATGATTGATCTATATTATGACTTAATTGTGGATTTAATAATGGATTTACTTCAATTTTCATATTATATTGTTGATTTTAGATTGAATCTCAGTTACCATGCTATTCTCACATCATTCATAGCATATTCATTAAGAGCATTTGATTTCATGAAAATTATGAAGTGGGTTAAGCCCAATTATGTTTTATGAAATGGTTTTGATAAGATTATGGTTATGACAAAAATGTGATCACATGAATATCTATTACTATGGCTCTTTGAGCACTTTGGGTGCTTGCATCATTTCATATATGTAAGTGAGTTATTCCTATGAATAAATATTATGGCTATGAACTATGTTTTGGCTTTTGAGCCTAAATGTGTATTGAAAGAATTGAAAATGACTATTGCCTCTTTTGAAAGTATGTATATATATACGTATATATATTCTTGTGGGATGACGACTTAGCACCAATGGACTGGCGGCTCCCTCTCTTTCCTTGAACTATGTGTCTAGCATAGGTTATGTGAAAATCCTATCCTAAATAGGGATGCCCGTAAGGAAGATTGACTCCGAAATAGGGATGCCCGTAAGGAGAAAAATGATATGATATGCTATATGTGAAAATCTATTCGAAACGGGGATGCCCGTAAGGAAAGTTGTTTTATACGAAATGGAGATGCACCTAAGGTGAAGTATGATTTACCTTTGGCAAGTAGACCATCTCTTTACCGGTGAAGGAATTTCATCGAGATTCTAAGTAATAGCTCGCTTGGTCTTACTCTTGTCAGTTGAGGTCACATCCCCACTATATATGAGCATTGCATTTCATGTATCATTAGTTTGATGGCATATTGTATACTACTCTCTCGATATATGATCTTTTCTATATTGTGTGTTCTCGTCATCTACCATTAGAGTGCAAGTTTGGTAAGGCATGCATTGCATCCCGCATGCTTAGTACATTCAAACATACTAATACATACTTTTGACTACATGATCTCACCATGTAGGGACCAAGGAGTACATTCATCCACCGTACGACATTTAGTTCGGATCTCAAGTTTTGCTTGTTGTGGTGAGTCCTATCTTCCAAGCACAAACCACCATCCTTCTACCTATGGTATTTTTATCTATTTTACTTACTTTGACGGTGAGCCCGGGGTATGTCTTGGCCCCCGACCTATCTTATGTTTAAAGGTTGTTGGACATATTGTAAACTCCATTACGATCTTATGCTATGTGATATTGTTGGGGATTATGTTATGACTTGGTTACATATTGGATATCGTATGTGATTTGGCTATGAATCTTATGACTTGATTACATGATATGATGAGAAAGACCCTAAGTCCCAAATTTCCCCCACAGCGTGAGTCATACTTATCCCCTAGTCTTATGTGCTACATATTATATGAATCCATATAAATTCCTTTCCTTGTGATATCCCCACAGCATGAGTCCTACTTTTCTGTCCCTTAGAACTATGTGTTTACTATTTGAATACACCTTCGGACCAATGATGTGAATTTGGATACTTTGAGGCTTGTTTGGAAACTCTCAGGTTTCCATTCGCTATGTCACTCGTTGACCCTAGGTCCGGGTCATGACAATTGAGTTACGTTTTGCTTTTAATGAAAAGTTATTGTATTCTGCATAATTTTGACTTAGTTAAAACGATGAAATTATTGTTCATTAAGTAGAACATGTTGTTCAAAAATCCTTGGGCTAAGTGTTGCCTATAAGACAAGAGTTATAAAACATAACATAAATCAAGATATAATGTGATAGTAAATTTTTTCTATAGGGAGCAACTTGTTATTTTGAAATTCTTAGTCTAAGTCTTGCCTCTAATGTAAGAGTTATAGAGCATCACATAAGTTAGACATAGTGAAATAATGTAAACTATTGCCAATGAGGCATATATTTTTATAACCCCTGAGTTATGTCTTGGCTCTAAGGGAAAAGTTAATTTGTTCTCCATAAGTTAGATTTAGTAAAAATGGTGTAAAGTGTTGCCCATGAATCGCAACTTGTTCTTTGAAGTCCATGGATTAAGTCTTACATCTAAGGCACGAGTATAAAACATCTAATAAATCAATACATAATGTGATTGTATCAGGTTTTGCCCATAGGTCTTAACCTGTTGTTTAAAAGTCCTTAGACTAGTACTTCTTACCTTTAGGGTAATAGTTATTGAATACCTCATAAATCAAAACAAAATAAGATATTGTCGAGTCTCGCCCATGTGACTTAACTTATTATTTGAAAGTCCTTGGACTAAGAGACAAGAACTATAGAACATATAATAAATCAAGAAATAATATAGTAATGACAAGTCGTCCCACGAAGTGTAACTTGTGAAGTTATTGGTTTAAGTCTTGCCACTAAGGCAAGATTTATAGAACATCACATAAGTTAAACATAACAAAATAGTATAAACTATTGCCCATGAGGCATATTTGTTTAACCCCGGAGCTATATTCTGCCTCGAAGGAAAAGTTAATGTATTCTCCATAAGTTAGACTTACTAAAAATAACGTAAAATGTTACATAAGAGGCGCAACTTGTTTTTTGAAGTCTTTGGGCTAAGTCTTACATCTAAAAAAGAATTATGGAACATCTAATAAATCAATACATAATGTGGTAGTATCAAGTCTTGCATATAGAGTTTAACTTGTTGTTTGAAAGCCTTTGGACTAACAACTCTTGCTTATAGGACAATAGTTATGGAATATCTCAATAAATTAAGCTTTAGAAATCTTCATATGGATTGATACAATTAGAACAGATGTGGTATAATTGTGTTAGCGAATATTTATCAAAAAAGGGTACAAAAATGATCTTATTTGTTCTTGTATCTTTATATGAAGGTCAGGATCTGAATTTGTTATAATATATGTATAGGTTTATGACTTGAATATCGTTGGCACTCCTAAGGAGCTTTCAAAAGTTGTTGACTATTTGAAGTAACAAGTCGAAAGAAAAGATCTTAGTAAGATAAGGTTTTATCTTGGCCTACAAATTAAACATTTGACAAATGGGAATTTAACCATCAATCAACATACACTAAAAAGGTTTGATGTGATTTTATATGGATAAATCACTCACACTGAGTACCCCATGATCATGAGATCGTTCAATATAAATAAAGATTTATTTTGACCTCAAGAAACGATAAAAAGATTCTTGGTGATAAAACTTCACATATCAGTGTTATTGGGGCACTAAGTGTACCTTGCCAACAATACACGACCAAATATTTATTTTTGCAGTAAGTTTAATTATTGGCGTGATTTAGCTCATGTATAACAAAAAGACAGTGAAAAGCTGTTAAACGTGTATTCAAATATCTTCTGGGAATAATTGATATGAAATTATTGTATTCTAATGTATTCAAATAAGAAATGATCAGTTACGCAAATGCAGGATATTTGTCTGATCCACATAAAGCACGATCTTAGACAAGTTATTTATTCACATATAGAGGTATAGCTATATAATTAAAGCAAACAATAGTTGTCACTTCTTCAAATCATGTACAGATAATAGCCATTAATGAAGACAATCGAGAGTGTGTATGGTCAAGATCAACGACTCAGCATATTTTACAGCTATGTGGTCTTTCTATGTAAATAAAGATTTTAACAATATCAAAAATAATGTTGCTTGTACAGCTCAATTGAGGGGATGATACATCAAAGGAGACCAAACAAAGCATATTTTCACCTAACTTCTTTTTTACACACGATCTTCGATAAAATAGTGAGATAAATATTGAACAAATGTGTTCAAATGATAATCTTGCAGAATTTTCACTAAGGTATTACCAACACCAATATTTGAAAAGCTAAAATATAAGATTGCAATGTGACATCTCCAATGTATCAAATAAGTTTTTATTGGGGAGTATAATACTCATTGTATTCTATTTTCTTAACCAAAGTTTTTTCCCATTAGATTTTTTGGTAAAATTTTTTCTGAGGTATTGCTTAAGGCTTATTACAAGATATGCGCACTCTTTTATCTTTGCTAGGCTTTTTTCCACTAATTTTTTCCTAATAAATTTTAATGAGTCACATTATCTATAAACATCTTAGAGAGAGTGTTATGAATTTGTTCATTTTGTGGATGTTTCATTCACTTAATGCTATTTTTTTATTTAATATATTACTTAAGTATTAACTAACGATTGTAAAATGGATGGAGTGTACATCCTATAAAATGGTATTCTTCACCATTGTAATAGATATAATTGAAGAGATTAAAATAGCTCTCTATATTACACTGTACATTATTACTATCTTTCTTTCTTCTTTAATATTCTTATTTTTTTTACAACATATGTGAATTTATGTTAAGTTTAGACTTTTTTTTTTCAGGATCTCAGATATTAGGAAGATAAATAAAATAATTTATTCATTTAACATCTAAAAGTTTGTCCAGCCCTAAAGAAATAACTTGCAATGAACATGTGCATGCAAAAAAAATAGAGAGAGAAATATGTGTTTTTCGTAATATGATGATTATTCTAGGTGGTGAATAATAAAGAAGATATATAAAGACCTTTTCATGAATTTATAGATTTAAATTTCAATTAAAGATCGTCAAATAATTTTGCTTCCTTTATTTTCTTGTCGAGACAAAATCTCAGATTTTTGAAAACGCTTGATTTCATAATGAGGATGCTTGAACTTTTTCATTTTGTATGTTTTGATTTTAAATAAAAATATAAGAATATATTTTAATTTTTCATAATCCAATTTTTGAAGAATCAAATCCAACCATACCTCCATGTTTAGTGAGATTTTTCATGAACGTCCAAAATACAAACAAATTTATTAGTGGCTAAGTAAATTAGTAGCTTCACATATGAGCTAATGTTTAATAGGTAGGGCATTGAACTTATAAGTGCTAAAAATATGTGTATAAATAGATCAGGCTATGCTATAACAAATAAGGCATGTCTTAATTAGGCGCCCAAAATTTTTACCATGAATAAATTATATATTAATTTTATTATAAAAAATTAATTATTTATGACAAAATTATAATAATTTCAAAGGTCATTTCCAAACTTTTAAAAAATTATTGTTTACCTTTCTCTATGTGGTTCCAAGTCATATTGATCCGTTTATGAAGTCAGTTTTGCCATTTTATTGAAACGCTAGACAATTTAAAAGTTTTAGAGTTTTGAAGTCTTAAGTTATTCAAAAGTAATTCTTAGTGACAATCGGAGTTACAAGTCTACGAATAAATTTCCACCAATTTCATCTAATCTAGGAGAGTTGCTGGTTTCAAATTCAGAGTTATTTCGTGGTTTTGAGAAGTTAAGTTAGAAGTTTATAAAATTTGAGTCTTTAAGTTGACTTTGGTCAACATTTGAAGTTAGAATGCTCGAAATGAATTTTTAATGATTTTGTTAGATTCAGAAGGTGATTATAGGCCTGGATAGAATCTCAGATTATTTTTCAATAATTCCAAAGGTAATTCGATCTTTTGAACCTTAAATTAGTTTTATGGCGTTAAAACGACCTCAAATTCATGTTCCGACAGTTTCATGGAGTCTAAAATTCAGAGAGTCTTGTCCGTGTTCGCGAATGATAAGGTCGTCAAGCTCTATATTTCACATTTTGGGAGCTGAGTGGATTAACCTTCGCACATTCGTGAAGGAGGTTGATGTCAACCTTCGCATTTGGAAAGTGGCGCTCACATTCATAAATGGTAAATGCCGGTACAGATTAAATTGTTTCAAAATTAGAGCTTATCATTGTTTAGTCTTGTAAGCTCGGCAGGGCAATTTCAAAGAGAATTTTCAAGATAAAACTATTGAATAAGTGACGGTAACTTAGATTCTTCTCCTTCTTTTTTCATTAATTATATCATGATCTTAACCTTTAATTCTTGATTTTGAAATTCAAGTTTATGAAGTTTTCCAAGAACTTCAAATTTTGATAAGTTAATGATTATGGATTAATTTCAGCTCCATTTTAAAAATAATTTTTACGATTGATCTCCAAATGTTTTGGTTCCCCCACAAGCCCTACTAGCGTAGTAAATCTAGTTCAATTCAAGATTCTCGCTCCTGAAAATGGATATTAAACAAAGGACATAGTGGGTTAGGTAAAACCTATTTTGAGAGGAGAAATCTATCAAAGCCAAAGGTTTTTTTTTCAATGCATATGCTTTAAAAGTCAGACTTGGAATATATTATTTATATGTACTTTATTAAATTAATGGGATAGGAATTCGTAGTGGCACGTTCTTTTCGTAGATCCTTCAGGCAAGAAAGGTGCTACGCTAGGGCCTCCTCAAGGTCATTCGGAACCACTTTAAGGTTGTTTATTGACTATAACAACGCAATGTTCAGTGGTGGGGCAAAGCACTAGCGAGAAGCTTCTATGAAGTTGAAGAAAACATAAATGCAAGTTTATGGTGAGCACATGTACGACAGAAGAGGGAACTGGAGGAGAAGCGCGATGAAAAACAAGAAATTCTGAAGTTTAAGGATTAATTTCTACCAAGTGATATCAAAGCGGAATTCATAAATAAGTTTAACAATTTGAAACAAGGGTTTTTCAAAATTTCTGTGAGAAAGTACATGAAGGAGTTTAGCCTATTGGGCACCCTTTCGAGAAAAAGAAAAGTCAAACGGCACCTTCTTAAAGCGTCTGCCCGACTTTCAGGTCGTTTGTGAAGGGAACAAAGCTTAGGGCTCAAAGAAGTCCTCTCATCCTGAGGTGAGGGTGGCATGCCTATCGAAATCAGAAAAGAAGGAATAGACTATCTACATCCAATTCAAAGTTTCTTGCATTTTTCGATGTAGTTGGTGAAGTATTTATGTACTTTTTCAAATTTATCCTTCAATTCTCAAATTGGATTTTGTGCCAATTTTATCCATTTTGCCAAAAAAATTATTGATATGGATCATAGTTCTGAATTCTTATAATGATTTTATTATTAAATAGACTTTATTGATTTAGAGACCTATCTAAGAGGGAAGGCTCAAATTAGGGTAATTAGTTGTTTAATTAAATTGAGGCAAGTGAATTTCTAAATATTAGTTGATGTGATGACCCTCTGAGGCATCTTCTTTGTTTTACAATCTTTTCAATAGTTAGAGTTTTGTTGTAGTGATCCCAAGTCATTTATAACTTGCTAGCACTGTCATTTCGGACACCTGATCATGTATTTAGAATTTGTGCAAGTTTTTATGTTTTGGAGCTTTTAGAACTTGAATAGTTGACATTGGTCAAATGATTTGTCAAATTGGCAAATTAGCTAATGCAACTCAACTAGTGCAGGTCAAATGACCTTTGCATTCGCATGCCTCGATGGCTGATAAGTAGTGAAAATACAACTTTTACGATGCTCTAAACGTGAGATTTTTGCGAGTTCTTGAGCAATTTTGTGGGTTTGATGTGTGTTTTGTGTTAATGTACTATAAAATAAGAAAAGCATGGAAAATTGGGCGAAATGCAGGAAAATGAGCAAAAACTAGTCGAAGTGTTATTGTACGGGCACTTTCACAAGTCGTGCACCACTTCATGGACCGTGGAAGCTATTATGAACCTACCATGGAGAAGAAGCCGAAGAAAAAGTGTCAAGTGAGGGTCCATGGACACTCTCACGGCCTAAGAACCTCTTCACGGTCCATAGAGTTAGTTGTGACTAGGATGGCATCAGGACCGGTACCGGCAATAAAAGGATGAAATTTCGCCGGTACCGGTACCGGCAGTATTGGGAAAATATAACGTTACCTTACCGATTCGGTACTAACCGGTCCCCGGACCAGACCTGATTTACCGAAACTATCTTTTTTTTTTTAAAAATTTTTGTACCTTTTAAAATTTTATTCTTTTAAGCTAAAACATGATAAAAAATTAAGTTTATAAGTTTAAATTTTAATTACATAAATTTTTTAAAGTTTGAAGTTTGAACTTTGAAGTTTAATTTTTAAGTTTTTAAAGTTTAAAATAATAAAATTTATAGACTTTAAAGTTTAAACTTTAAAGTTAAATTTCAAATTTTCTAAGTTCTCAAATTTAAATATTCAAAAATTTAACTTTTGACTTTAAAAGTTTAAATTTCAATTTTTTTAACTATAAAATTTAAATTTTAAAGTTTTTTTTTTTGAATGTTTGATTTTATATTTTAAAGTGAATATATATTAAAGATTTGAGAAATAAGGAGGGTTAATATATATTAAAAAAATTATAATCTTAAAGTTGTAAATTCAAGATAATAATAATTAAAAAAAATAAGGCGAATAGCCTATAAATTTATTATGTTACTAAAGAAGTTGTAGTGTTGTACAGATATTAGAGAAAAACCTAATTTACACAGCCACCTTCTAGGAGGGATTCTGTTTCAATTAGGCACCTAATTTACGCAAATACCTTTTAGGAAGGGTTCTATTTCAATTAAATCTTGTTTATTACAATTTATAATATACTAATATCTTATAGCATTTTGAAAATTTTTCCTAAGTTGTTCCAACATATTGTCTGGAATCTCAACTTGCGCTTGTTGTTCCATGAAATCCATGTCGTCTTTACTTGATTCCAATAAAATATTATCTACGTCGACTTCAAATTGAGACGACAGATTTGGATATCCTTCCTCCACTCCGCATTTATCCAATTTCTGAATAAAACTAATATTTCCAAGTTGTCTGTTGCTAGTGAATGTCGAAAGTCCCCAAGTTGGTATCTTGTCGCGCTAAAAAAGCCTTCCAAAGTTACCGACGATGCTTGAATAACTAGAATATCACGGGCCACCTACTGAAGTCTTAGAAAAGATTTGCTCTGATTCCTCCACCAGTCCAAAAGTTGCGGCTTCCCCAGTGCATCTTTAATATTTTCTGTAGCCTGATTAGATATTCATCAAAATCATTATGATCGTTAGTACTAGGACCAAGGTTATATTCTACCATAGCATCAATGTCATCATCATATCTACAACTATATGGTTCTGATTGTTGAAATTGTACATCATCTAAAGTAGAAGCATATAAATCATATACTTTCCTAGCCTCTGATCTAATGCTACTTTTAATAAAAAATAAATTATGTGAAAGATTTTGTTCATCGTCTACAATTTCTAAATGTCTATATATGTTATCTAGCAATCTAGATACACCTACTTCCTTGTAAGTCGGGTTTAATAAACATGCAGTTAAATAAATTTGAGGAATTGAAAAAAAATATTTTTTAAATTTATCAATCATTTTGTTAACCGGTTCTTCAAATTTTAGATTATTTTTAAACTGAGCAAATTTATAAGAAATAACATAATATTTGGTAAAACAGAAGAAATAGTAGGGTAATAAAGACCCGAAATTTGTTTGGTAGCTAAGTAAAAAACTTTTAAAAAATCAATTAGTTCTTTTATATCTTTCCAATCATTTTCATCAAGTCGAAAATCCATATCAGAATTATGTGCATTCCAAACCATTTGAAGGGGTCTCCTATACTTATAAGCTACTTGAAGCATGTCATATAAAGAATTTCACCTAGTAGCTACCGTTTTTAGAATTTTTCGAACAGGCAAATTGCATTCAATACACCTATTCTCAAATTCTTTACTTTAGCCTAACCTGACATTTAAAAATAAAATGGTATGCTAATTCAACTTTATTAGAACAATTATCAAATAAAGAAACACCATCTCTAACAATTAAATTATATATATGTGCAACACATTTTATATGGAAACTGTTAGACCCCGAAAGTTAAAGTAAGTGGGGGTGAAACGTAATTTTAATAAGAAAAATATGTAGCGATTATTGCGTATACCAATGAGAGTATGTTACGGTGTAATTATTAAGTTTTGGAGTAGTGGAAAAAAAAATGAATTTTTAGAATTGAAGTCGGAAATGGATATAAGGAATTAATTGAAAAAGTTCGGGGACTTGAGTGTTT
>JAPFFP010000012.1:12157102-12167532 GCA_026153255.1 Solanum medicagineum | reverse complement strand
TATATATATATGTTAGGCCCACGTGCATTCTCTCATATAATTGTTATTTATTTTTCTTAAATAATTCAATAATTTAAAAATCAATTAAATAACCAATAGACATTAACAAAACTCAAAAGACATCATTTCTAATTAAACTATACTTTATCCTGTCCCAACTATTCAAAAAAGTCATAATCATTCGGAAAACTAACAACCCTTCACAAAAGTCACAACCCTTCAAAAATATCACAACCATTTGAAAAAGTTATAACCCTTCAAAAACATCATAACTTTCCAAAAAAATCACTACTCCTTGAAAAAGCCATAACCTTTTGAAAAACCCTGCGAAAAAGTCACAATCTTTCGAAAATGTTGCAACCCTCCGAAAAAGTCATAACCCTTTGAAAACATCATAACTTTCTGAAAAATTCACAAATTTGAAAAAGTCAAAACCTTTCAAAAAAAAGTCACAATTCATAACTCTTCAAAAAAGTCACAACTTTTTGAAAAGCTCATAACTCTTCGAAAAGGTTACAACCCTTCGAAAAGTCACATCCCTTCGAAAAAGTAATAATCCTTCGAGAAAGGCCCAACTCTACGAAAAAGTCACAATCTTTTGAAAAATTCACAATCCTTTAATGTGAAACATTATAAGTTTTCAATATAATATAACGCAATTAAATAAATATAATATAGAATATAAAAAGTATATTAAATTAATTTTTAAGTTGGGGGTATTATAGTAATTTAATATTCAAGTTAGAGAGTTCAAGCACTATTGACAAGCCAATTATATGAAGAAATAATGTTAGAATCCAAAAATATTTAAAGATAACTAGGACTTTGGCAATATTACATTAGTAAAAGTTCATAAGATAAATAGATAGTGCAAAATTTTCAATGTAGAAAGAACTTAATAACTTTACAGTATTTTATTAGTTTTAATATTAAGATTTATAAACTTAATTAGATTACTAATGACCCTGCAAAAAGCATGGACTAATTACCTAGTTAAAAACTAATTAAAATGAAAAAACTAGTAATAAACGTTCACAGTATAGGTTTCTCTTTCGTAAATAACTCTTATTTATGTCAAATCATCATGGATCCCACAATCATTAGTCGTAGAATTAAGATACTCCTGATAATTGAAACAAAACAAGAAATTTCATTCATTAAATAAGAATTTGCTTACAAAATTAAAGACAATCCACTACGGGAAAAAACTTAAATTATGGGAGTTCTTATTACAGAGGTTAATAATAGCCCCCAAAAATTGATTAAATTACAGGGGTAAAGTTATCCATCATGCTCCGGGAGGGTACCCTTGGTGTGGCCGGCACTTGAAGAACCATTGCTGATTTCTCAAGAGAACCACCTGACCTCATCGTCACATCAACTCAACAGGCGAAGAAAATACTCAAATAAAAGGCATCATATGGATAGATATAACTCTACTAAAACATAATTTCCAATGAATAAGTTTGGAAATAAATAATACCCAATAAATTCTCTACTCAATGTCTATGAAGGTTCTAGTCGATAATCTAGATGGTACCATGACAGGACATGGATACCCCAATCAAAGAAATAAAGTCTAATCGAAAATTAGAAAATAAAAGGGCTCCTTCAGAAAGCAGGGCGAGGGTTCACCAACTCTGGGAGTGCACTGAACTGGACCTCAATGATGCGCGAGTTGAAGTGTTCTATCGCCTTTATCTGCATCATGAGACGATGAGGCGCAAATGGATGTCAGTACATGAAATATACTGGCATATAAGATGACTCTAGAAAGTAAATCTCAGCTCAAACAACTCATAACTCATCTTAGTAGAAATGCAAGTTTAAAATAAATCATGTTTTTTAAAAAACAGATCAGTAGTATTAAGCTCAGTTAAAAATATCATGCTCAATTAGTGTTTACTTAGTAGTTTCTCTTAACCGACATCCAAGCCCACCACCTTTAGTTTGGTGATGCACAACGAAGGCGACATCGTTGTCACACCCGTCCTGAACTTGTCAAGGTAATAGACGATCAACTCTCTTGTGGATCCATAATAAATGTCTATCTTTTGGGACAAGAGTCGCCAGAACGTGTTGCACTATTATCCTACGCTGGTAACATAGTTTTATAGGTTAGAGTAGTTATTTACTCGCTCACAGCTCGGTGCTCGATACTCCTCCCAAGGCTAAAATATGCTCAACTTATCAATCAACTCAAATCTCAACCTCATTGGGTTATCTCAACTCAACTCATCTCAGTTTCTCAGCAACTCAGTCAATCAAGGAAATCAATCAGACTCAACTCAAACTGAAATGGTTATTCGGACTCACTCAATTAGACTCATCATCGAATGCAAGCAAAATACATCTACGGACATGCAATTATAATACTATATGCTCCTCATGCTCAATTATGCTCAATTTACTCAACTCAGACAATCAAACTCAAACTCAACTCAGTCCATGCACAGAATTTCACAAATCATGCAATTTGAAGTTCATGATGTCAATGCATAAAGTTATATCTCAATCTCATGTCAACAATAGTATAACGCATCAATTATTCAGTTCATAATCATGAGAACTCAAAGTAAACACAGAAAATCTAGTAGGAAGTACGATTTAGAGTCTTTTGTAAAATTACAATGACTTCTAGTGACCAAAAATTTTACAAACTTTGTGAACCTCAGCCACAAAGTTGTCTACGACCCATGGTTTGATCCATGAGCCGTAGATTGGCTCATATAGTTAGTCCAGTTCAAAATTTATGTAACATATCCATTCTTTAGGCTTTTCAATATACGGAGTATTACAAAGATATTTCTTACTATGACTACTAATATTATTCATAAAGCTCATGCTTCTCTTATTATGGCTTAAAGTCATTACACTATCATGAAAGGTTTTACTTACTCGTTTTGGAATGACCATGTTCCATAATTTACAAAATATTTCAAATGGTTGCATTACTTTAGCTTGACCTGTTGCATTGAATTATCATACCATGAAATGCTATATTCCATGCTCAATTCTTTGTACATTCAAAGTACTAACACATACTTTTGCCTACATTGTTTCATAATGTAGCGGTAGACTTTATCACTACATCACACACTCATAACTAGGAGCAAAGTTAATACGCTTGATTGGTGAATCCTCATGATCCGAAGGCAACCTTGTGAGTTTAGATTTTATTGCTATCTTTTAGACTATGTTGTTTCTTAAGACCATCTCTTTTCTTTTGTTTGGTTGAGTTATTGGTTTGTTCTATGCCCTAACCTATATATGCTAGTATAGTAGAGGCATGTCTAGACAAACATAATGTGTAAGTTCGTTTATTTAGTCCTAAGCTTTACCCTTACTTTACACTTTATTTTGAGACTTACCTATCATTTTACTTCCTATTGTTAATGTACTTACCTTATGTGTGCGCTTGATATGCTAAAATAGTTTGGCTAGGATTTCTTCAGAAATCCGAATCGTCATGTCACACCCAAAGCCTAAGTTGGGTCATGACATCAACCAAGCCAAAGGTTCATTTGGGACTAGAAATGATTTTCGCATGCCTGCCACATGTAGGGGGTAGACTTGGAGCGTGATAGCTAACACCATGATTTTAATTATCAGTACATTGGTGAGTAAGATCATTCTATCCTGACAGAATATATTCCTTTAATCTCAAGTACTTGAGGGGAATAACTTTCTTAAAGATACACTGTGTATTCAGTGGGCTCAAATTTTTTCAATATTCTTTATAATTTGTTGCAAATTATATTTTCTTCATTGGTTTTGTTTTTGTGGTTTTGAAACTACACTTTAAACTTTGTTGTTTCTTACAAAGTTGTTGTTCTAAGTATCTTAGTAACGTAGATTCGACAACAGATAATACATTGCACAACTAATGAGAAAGAATAACGTAATATATAACATGCATCTGTTTCCTAGTTACTCCAATATCAGCTACGTATTTTATTATAAGTACATGAAAATATACATATTTATCCGGATCTCATGGTTTAAACTAGAGAACAGAAAAATCAGGACATATTTGCTCTCTCTGGAGTCTGTATGCATCTATTGTTGTTCATTTTCCTATTTGTCCATAAATGCAAGAGTGGGACCAAACCAAAAGATATAGCTTTTCCTTTAGGATAAACCCTCCCTAATAAAAAAGCTCTAAAAAGAAGTAAAGCTACTGATCCTCATCCACGTTCCTTTGCCCTTTGCTTCTTTTCTCTTTTTGCTTAATTACTCCCATTAACTCACTTTTTCATTGTTTTCCTCCCATATATATGTACGTAACTTTTATTTCTGGCCCACCCTTGTTGCAGTATATTGAGGATATTCATCTGCATGGCACATTCATGATCTAGTCATCAAAGTAAAATGGATCACTTTACTTAATGCTAGGTGGGATCCTCATGACTACTGTGCTGGAAAGAAAAGTGGTGAAGAATCTCTTTGTAATTTGCCATCAGATATTCTTACTTTGCTCATTTTGTCTTCACACCAATGCAACTGTTCATCACTCACTTGCCTCATTCTCAATACCCTCGACACTAATTTCAAGTCTATTAAAGACATCAATATCTCCATCTCTTCTTGGTCTCCTAATCGTCTTTTCTTTTTAAAGCACATTCCTGATCGCCGTAGATCTTTCACCTTTGATTTTGTCTGCGCAAAATATATAAGGTTTACGTTATGTGCATGCATGATCAATAGAAAGCGTTATTACTATGTTATAGGGTGTAACTAGTTATCAGGTAAGAATTAGTAACATGAAACTCAAGTGTACCCCTATTGATTGGAAAAATACTGTATGTACTTGATAATATAATATATACAATCCTTTACTCTATCAAGTGTATATTATAATAATGACACATTATATAATATTAAATCCCAATATCATAAACTATAGAGTTGTGAACTTAAATGCATAGTTTATTTTTAATTGAGAAAAGCGTAAGTTAATCAGTTAGGTACTTGCCTTTTTGTTTAGTTTCTTTAGCAAGAAGAGAAGAGCAGCATTAGGTGAAAGTCTCCTTTTTCTCCGAAGGAAAGCTGACAGTAATATTTGGCAACGATTCTCCTTGTCTGCGTTTAGGAAATTCATAAAGGTTCTGATTGCTTCTTTCATTATCTCATGAAATGAATCTGAAGATATTCTTGAGCGATAATAATCTTCATCTGCCCCTTTATCCTCCTCTGAATCTAATCAAAATAAGTAAACAAATATAATTATATGATATCTCATGCTTCTTCAAAGGAAGAATATCAATTTCTAAGGTTAGTTTTCACACCGTATATTTCCATCTCATATATATATATATCAAAATAAGCAGTTGATTGTTTTCTCTAATATTCAACTTAATTTAGAAAGCAAATAATTATCGAATAATTAGTTCACATTTGTATATTCTAGTACTAATTATGTGCACAAGTCATCCATCTTGAATAACAGGCAAATTTGGTCAAAGTGCTATGGTGTGTGGATGTGGCGCTGCTTTCCTGGTCATCAAAATACCCAAGGTCACATTCATTCGTTTCCTAATTCTCTACACTACTGAAAAGTGAACATCTGAATTATTCTTAAAAAAATTACAAATAAATGAGTTGAAATTTCTAATATATGCTAAAAATAATAACACACTACAAAAAGTTTGTTATGCCACCAAGTCATTAAATTACAGGTAACACCCCATGGATGTATGACATGAAAAATAAGTTCAATAGATGATTAAATAGCACTGACTACCAATATTTAAGAAATTCATTACACCAATAATAAATGTAATTTTGTTGACCATATATATATATATATAACATGGACCTTTTGATATATACCGTTTTAAGAGGTAGAGAGATTTTGTACCTCGATATTGAGGGACTTGAAGCAACTTAGGAGCTAAGCTTCTCATCCTAGCATAAATTTCTGGTCTCCTCCCATTTTCATATGGCTCATTCTCAACGTACCTTTGTAAAAGAACTTGAAACTCCTGGAAATGTTGTGCTACATAAGCAGGACAACCTGGGTCCTTCCATTCCTTGTTATTACTACGGAAACCTCGTAGACGTTGGAAGCATTTGTAATTCCAACTCAGAGCTTCCCATGCTAAGCATACTTGTGCTACGTAAGCAGCCTCCAATTCATTATGTTGCCGTGGCTTCTTATTTATGAACAACTTATGAACAATTCTATCTGATAATGATCTCGGACATGCTTGAATTGACCTTAAAGATTCTGAAAATCAATTGGTTGCTTCATTAGTTAATAATGGAAACAAAACACAATAATTTTTCGTGAACATGGGGGTTAATCTCACTTGTGGTCCCTCAGTTTTACCCACTCCTACCATTCTAATTTTATGTATGATGATGCACTTCAACTGGAACGTAACATAGAGTTGGAAAAAGATATTTTTATTTTTATTTTTTGTAAAAAAAAATTATGTCATATCTATTAATGTAATTATAAATCATCTGTCTAATAATCAATGATAAATAAAAAGTTTAAAATGAATTTATTTTTAAAGATAGAAGATATCTTTCTTTTAGAAAAGATGAAAAAGATATTCAAGGGAGTATAATAGTAAGTTAAAACACTCCAAAAATCAGTAAAGTTGAAATAATATTATCTTTATCACATTGCAATAACTAATCAAGGGTGAATTTCTCATAAAAAGAATGTCTAAGAGATCAAATTCAGTGCAGAAGTATGACTCATCACTTGCCACGTCTGTAATTCCATCTTAAGAAATTGAAAAAGAAATTGCAGTGCAATGTTTTACCTATCCGTCATTTAATAAAAGCAATTGAAAAAGAAAACATTTAATAACACATTTAGAAGAATACATAGAAGTCCTTCACTTACAAAATTCCTAATCCAACCGTAGAAATTTCACTTTTCCCGTTATTTGTATTTTCTAAAGAATTCTCATCATATTTTAATGTGATGAAATTGTTTTGTGATTTTATTATTATAACATATAAAATGATAGAACGATGGAGATATACCTGTTTCATGCAGTTTTTGTGCAGTAATTCTATCAAAAAACAACATTTCCTCATCATATTTTTGGAAGATTGTATAAGACTCCCATTTGGGGCAACTTCTCCTTGATGAAGAAGATGGATCATCAGTTGTTGAGTCTTTAATTGAGCTTCTCCATTCAGTAGAGCTCTTTGAAGTAGAGCCATTAGTACAAGAATCCCCAAATATTTCATGATCTTCATTTTCTTGTTCTTGAACTAATTGGAACATCTTCTTATTGCTCTCTAACTTTGATGATGCTGCATTAACAAAAATATTTTCCTCTCTAGTACACAAATTAATCTCTGTCACTTTCTTCTCTTTAATGTAACAATTTCCTGTAACATCAACATAACAAATTAAGCATATATAATCATCATGGTACATGTCTTTTTAGAAAATAAGATGATAATCAATACGTACCATGATTCATGTCCTTATCGACCATGCTCGTTAATAAATTTGTATTCATGTCCCTGGGTTGAGGTGAGGTGGACCCAACTTTGTTGATTTCACAATCAGAATCAGAATTAGAATCATCATCTATTATTTCTTTAACTTCCACTTCATCATCATCACTATAAATAGATTCCGAATCCAGTACTGAGCTATAAATAGACTCTTCTTCATCATCAGTGCTACAACTTTCTTCTCTCTCTTTCTCATAACCAAGAAATTCATCACCTATGAAATGATTTCCTTCCACTGGCTCAAAATTATTATGATGATAATACTCATTTTCGTCCTCCATTTCTTCCTCATCAGAAAATTCAGCAAATTCATATCCATCTTGATTCCTAGAAAAACACCTTTTTTTGGTCAAAATGTAATACTTGAAATTAAAAGAAGAGTAAGGGGAAAATTACAAGTACCTCCACAAAAATGGATTTCCACCAAGGAAGTGGAAAATTTTGGCAAGCAAAATGGAAGTGAAATAGGTGAAGAGTAGGAAAATATGAAAACAGCTGGAGACATTGTAGAACAAACTAGCAATAGTTTCTTCTGAACATTGCATCTTCTTTGTTTTTCTTTTCTATAAGATTGAAGGCTTACAAAGGTTTTCGAGTCTCTATCGATTTGTGCACAAAGCAAAGTAGCACTAGGAAAAAAGGTGTTAACTTTAATTGCTTTATAAAAATATTTGTTTGTCACAAGATGGTCCCTTGCTTTTCTTATGGAGTTTACTTAAATATCCTCTATACTTAAAGACTAATTTTTTTGGTGTCAAATACGCGCTATTAACTTTACTTAGGGGATATTGATGGAAAATCTACAAAAACGCCAACTTTTTGTCCCAAATTACATATGTTTTTTTAATTCCAAATCTATCAACTTAATTACAAAAATACTAACATTGAAAATCGATTCCAACAGAAAAAGAAATTATTTGACTGGGTGATTAAACTCACATGAATGACCTTTGATTGATGATTGCTGCTCGTCTGCTGCGCCCACACCGTTTACCTATGTTTGCACCTCCATTTTTTAAATTTTGTTCAACAAAAATCAATTGAAAAAGTTGGTTTTTAACATTATACATTCTTTTATTCCAAATATCTCCCATCCATCACCCTTCTATGTCAAACCTTCCCATTCTAGAAGAAAATATTTATTGAAGAAAACGGTTCTTCAAAGTTCTTGGCTACAACTCATCAAGTTTTTTCAAGTAAGTGTAACGTCTATATATTCTTTTCAAATAAAAACTTTCGATTGTTTGAATGATTTCAAATCCCTGTTGTTTTTTTCAAAAAAAAAATTCTTCATATTTATGTAGTTTTTTCCATAAGGGAAAAGGAAGAATAAATATGAAAGTTACACCTACTCGTAAAAGCCCAAGATTTCAAAGAAAGGATATTAGTCCTCATTGTTGTTCTAGACCGTCTTTTGAGTTAAATACATACACCCCTTCACCATAAAAAAAACGATGACGGTTTGGTTGTTAGCCAAAGAAGGATCCTCGGAAGAGTAATGCTAATATATATTTCAAAAGCAAGGGCAAGGAACCTAATTTTGAGTTGAATGCTTACACATCATCACTACCAAAAAAGGACGACGGGAAGTAAGACTAATGTAAATTTTGTGAAATGTATTACAATGGGTATCATAAATTTTTTACTATTAATGTCTTTGTTAATTTCTTTTATGGGGATATTAATTACACTACATAATAGTATTATAGATAGTATTTTAGGATGGTGCATGTTCTATCCTTTTATTGGTATTGTGGGTTAGTTTTAAAATGTACAATGGTATTCAAGATGGTGAACATTATGTATTTTAATAGTGTCAATATAGTTTGTTATTCATGGTTAGATCTTCGGTTAAAATGTTGATATATTTGTTAGTTTTCGTACTGGTGCACAATTATTTTGGTACTGAGATTTAACATTTTGGTATAACTGCTTGGTGTCTTGGTTATATTTTTTTCCCTGTGGTTGTTAGTTATACGACTTCATGGTCTTCTGGATGCTATTTAGCATGCTGAATGTTGTGCCCCTTTATTGGTATTCTGATTAGTTGTTGAAATATGTAATGATTTTTAGCATGGTGACTTTTCTGTTTTTTTTTTTTTTTGGAGGTAGAAATAGTTTGCTACTCAGCGTGACATAATTTACCAATCATTGTATCAAAAACGTGTGACATAATTTAACACCTTTATGCAACCGTTTATATACCAATCTATGTGAATTATATAACCAATTAACTGTTTTATAGTTGTATAAACAAAAAATAAAACTATCAACAAAACTTACACCAATCTATCAAGTTGTTTGTAATTTTAAATCGTCAATACTTTCACCAATTTATAGTCCCGAACACACCAAAACAAATTTAAATGTCTAATTTTAAACAACCAAAATAATTTTTCTATATATAGTTGCACAAATCAAAAATATTATTATCACAAAACTTACACTAAACAATCAAATTGTTTTGATATTAACTAATCTCGCGTTATTTACTACATATTGTATCATCAAATTGATGCATGTCATGCCCACCCCTATTTGTGAAGCAATGAGTCTCACCAAACCGTCATAATTTGATGACATATCATATAACACTCCTTTTTATAATCAATGTAGTTACCTGTTCACATTTCACAATATATACCAACAAGAACACCATATTATGAATACACCAAAATTCAAACATTTGTCACATTTACAATACAATGCAGCTTATCAAAAACAAAATTAACCACATTGATTTCCTACCATTACACAGACCAACCATCCCCACACTGAAATGGTTTAATGTACCAAACACCAACTACATAACCATACTTAACCCCCATTTTTACGCATGTTATATCATGTTAGGCCCCGTATATTTTTGAACTAAGCATAAGTGTACGATTGGGAGAATTGGAGGTAGTGGTCTTTTAATGATAAGTTAAGTGGATTAGTGG
>JAPFFP010000012.1:12139564-12153198 GCA_026153255.1 Solanum medicagineum | reverse complement strand
TATTTTCTCCTGTTGTGAAATTAACTACTATCAGAATCCTTTTGAGTATTGTTGCATCAGAGAATTTGCATCTTGAGCAAATGGATGTAAAAACGGCATTCTTACATGGAGATTTGGATAAAGAAATCGATATGCAACAACCTGGAGGATTTGTAGTTCCAAGAAAGGAACACATGGTGTGCAAGCTTAGCAGGAGTTTGTATCGGCTGAAGCAAGCACCTCGACAGTGGTATATGAAGTTCCACTCCTTCATGTGCAAGCATGGTTTTCATAGGACTGAAAAGGATTAGTGTTGTTACTTCAAGAAATACACTGATTCTTATGTGTTTCTACTTTTGTATGTGGATGACATGTTGATTGCAGGACCAAGTATGATGGAGATAAACTCTCTGAAGGCAACCTTATGATCAGAGTTTGAGATGAAAGACTTAGGTGCAGCGAAGCAGATTCTGGGGATGAGGATTTCTCGGGATACATCAGTCGACACCTTAAATCTGTTCCAAGACTAGTACATTGACAAGGTATTGTCCAGATTCCGGATGAATGATGCTAAACCCTAGACTACTCCTTTGGCAAACCATTTAAAATTGTCAAAAGAGCAGTCACCAAAGACAACTGAGGAGCGTGAACACATGGAACAAGTTCCATATGCTTCTGCAGTTGGGAGCTTGATGTATGTTATTGTCTACACTAGACCTGATATAGCACATGTAGTGGGAGTTGTTAGTAGGTTCATGGAAAATCCTGTGGAAGAGCATTGGAAAGCAATGAAGTGGCTTCTGAGATACTTAAAAGGTACATCTAATACTTCACTTTGTTATGGTAATGGCAAGGTAGTTCTACAGGGTTTTGTGGATGCTGATCTAAGTGGAGATGTGGATTCGAGCAAGAGCACATCCGGGTACATCTACACTTTAGATGGAACAGCAGTAAGCTGTATGTCTAAGCTTTAGAAGTGTGTTGCCCTCTCGTCGAATGAAGCTGAGTACATAGCAATAGCTGAAGCTGGGAAAGAAATGATATGGCTGGTGGATTATTTGGAAGAATTAGGCAGAAAGCAGCACAACAAAATTCTTTATACAGATAGTCAAAGTGCCATATAGTTGGTGAAAAATCCAGTATATCATTCGAAGACAAAGCACATCCAAAGACGGTACCATTTCACTCGGAGGTCAGTGGAAGATGTTGACATGTGTTTGGAGAAGATAGAGGGTGCAAAGAATCCAGCAGACATGTTGACCAAGTGTGTTGGTGTTGAAAAACTAAGGTTGTGCAAAGCCTTAGTTGGTCTTCTGTAGGCTGTACAGAAGAAAGTGTTGCGATGGTATGAAAATATTGATGATAGAGGAACTAGTTTTTTTGAACACATGTATTGTGTGTTTGGAGGCACTCCACTACGACTCATTTGTTACATCGATATTCTTTGCTTACACTATGTATGGTTGGTTTCTTATGCATAATTTTCCTAAGAGTTCTACATTCTTAAATGTTTACCCTATTTTGGTGTTTGAGTTTTCGTTACCCTGTTCCATACTCTCATATCTAATGAATAGCAACTACTTGCAGCTTTCATCTACTGTCTCACTTTTGGTCATGTGTTGTATTTCCTTCATTTTTGCATCCCAAAATTGGTAATACTTCTTAAATTTGTACTTACATTATTCTTTAAATTAATAGTATGCTTATACTACTGTTAGTTGAAGTTACTTACTTTTTAAACCAAATCTAAAATATTAGTATGAATTTGGTGCATATTAAATTTTCGAAAATTAGTATCAAAAATTACCTGAAAGGTGCTAATGAGCCAGAGATAAGCCATTTGTCCATCACAAATATATTGTGTTAGTATACTATAGCAGCTACAAGAATACAATGACATGTGTAGAAGAGTTAGAAAGTAAATGCGTACCTATTAGCAAGTTGACGAGAGCCTCAAGAGCATGTGTGATTAAAGTGTTAGTCATCCATCATGGATTAACAAAAGAGTACAAAAATGTCAATAGAGAGAGTATTCGTTGGCAACTAGTATTCGTAGATGAAGAGGTACATTTATTTTAGCAGTGTATTATATTCATTAAGTATTTTTTAAACTATTTTAATGACTTTAATGTTATTCATCTTGGAGCAGGGAACAAAAATACAAGTAACTCTTTTCAACAAAGATGTTCACATATGGAACAAATCTTTTGAACTCAACCAAAGCTACTATATTATAAATGGAAAGCTAAATGGAGTTAATCCAAATTTCCTGTCTGTGCATATACGATGTAGCGTTCAACCACCTCACCGAGGTCATACAATGTGAAAGCCAATTTAATACTCAACAATTGTCAAATGGTTTTATTTCCTTTGACAAAGCCGAGAGGATCACCTATGGGACTTTCTTTGGTAAATATTTATAAATATTTATTTGGTATTATGCACAAAAACTTTACCTATATGTAATAATATGGATTTTCTACAGATTTAGTGTGTATTTTAATAAAATTAAAATCACTAAATGGAGAAGGACGAAGCAAAAGGTGAGAAGTAATAGTGTCAAACGAAATGTAAGCTCATACTTACTTTGCATCTGTGTTATAGACAATTTCACATGAAAAAAAGTTGTCCATAAAGATGATGAATTTCGCATACATAGATACGATAGAAACATTATGACTTTATGGGGAGATTTCGCTGAGATAGATGGTGAATTACTAAAGAACCTTGAAAATGTCAAATTGGTGCTCGCCTTCTGTGACATTAAATTCTCTATTTATCAAGGTATAAATCGCCAATATTATATATTTGAATATTGTTTTACACTATGTAAAGGCATCACTAAATTATTATTCTTTTCCAAATAAGGGATTTCGTTCTTTCCATGACTCCGATTAGTAGTTTGCTAATCAGTCCCCCATTTGAAAAGGCTAAGGATCTCCAACTACGGTACAAATACATCTTATTACCTTCCACTTAATAATAGCCTTCACATATGCAATTTATCTGTACTTAATTTTATATTTTTCCCATTTGAATTACAGGCATGTGGGATAAATGCCGCAAATATAGACATAAGTTTAATGCCAAGTAAAGTAATGCGAACAACTCGGGAAGTGAGAATTGGAGATATTTTAAACAGTTCGCTTGCAAATGTGAAGGTACGTTCCCTTCCTAATATATCAATGAGTAGTAAATTTATATGTTTAACATGCAACAAATTGACTGTGCTAATTTGTGTATAGGACATGTACGGTAAGATTGACGCTACGGTATTCGGTGTTGACATTAATCATGAGCCGTAGTATCATGCCTGCAAGAAATGCTATAGGCGAGTGAATATTGTAAAGAGCAGTGCAAGTTGTGGCTATTGTAGGAGTGAAGATATTGATTATGAGGAGAGGTGAAATACATAAAGAATTAACAAAATGTTTACTCAGCACAACAAACAAATAAAGTTGATGATTACATTTTCAAATGTATTTCAGGTATAGGCTAATTATTGATGTCACTGCTGAGGAACAATATCTAAGTATTACAATGTTTGATGCGGACGAATACTTTTTTGGTTATGACGTAAAAGAGTATGTTCAATCGATATGTAAAAGGTAAATCAAGTACATTAAAGAACAACCAATCTAAACAACTTAACCCCATTCTTAGTGAACATTTATACTAATATATATTGGTTATTTTATCCCACAGAAAGAAGAATCTGTGTACTACCGCAAGATGGTATTAGGTAAGGACAAAGAATTTAGTATCCTTGTGACGCTTGATCATCATTTTCCAAAGATAGATTCAAATATGACTTTGATAGTTGTGGAAATACATGAGGTTGAAAATAAAGATGCAGCTGATAAAAGTGAGGTTACAATCCCCATTAAAAAGCAAAGAACCCAGAGGGCAAAGAATGTAAAAGCAAAAAGTGGGAAGCAACATCATTTAGAAGACGTGAAAGTGATAGCTGCTGAAACAATTAGCAACATCAGTGACATTCAAACTCCAAGAATAACACAGATAACAAAGAGGGCAAAGAAACTCGAAGATGCCATTACAAAGGAACCTCTAATTCTTGATAAAACGAGTCAGATAGTTGCAGACAGACATGATGTTGCAAAACAAAATAGCTCATATGATAGTGACGATGAGACCCCGATAACTAAGCTACGAAGCAGAAGTACTAGCAAGCTCAAACCCAAGAGTGCAGAGCAACCTTCGATGATTTTAAAAAAGATCAACATGGAAAAAGATTAATAGAAAGTTGATTGAATAATTCGCTACAGTCAACTACCTTTACTATCTTCCTAATATAATATTAAATTAATAAGTTGTTTACTATTCTTATTTAGCAACTTCAACTAACAGTACTTTTATTATTAACTTTCTTTCCATGTGTTAATGAATTTTGATTTAGTAATTTCATACAAAATCAACATGTTCACATTGTTTTTACAAACATACCAACTACACTTTTTTGTGGAAATATAGACTTCATATAATTGAAGAACTTAGCGATGCATCCTACACTATAGGTATTTATTAATTCTATATACAAATAGTAACACTATATTACTGTACGTACTCATTACCTGCATATGAAACAAACAACATTAAAGAAAGTAACAATTTATGTTCATCATTTCACTATGTTATAGATCATGGAAAATTGTCTATACACATTGGGTGTAGAGAAGCCAAGTCAACTATCTTAATTTGACTCCACAATTCAACAAATGATGGCCAATCAATATAAAGGTATATTACATATATTGACAACTTATTATTCATCATAATGAAATTTAACAGTTGTGCACAAATAATATTGCAGGTGATAAAAGAAAAGGAATTGTTTCTATTAGTAAAAATGACCACCATGACATCCATCCAAGACATGATGTAATCCATACACCTAACAACTGAAATATTCATATAAATTAAATCCACATACCTGATAATTGGAGGGTCATATTGACATGCATATCTAAGTATTACATATTTTATCTAAATATATTACTTTTTGTTTCTATTATAGCGGAAGTTGAATTGCGTAGCGCATTGCGAAGGGTCAATAAATATATAGCAGCAAGCCAAACAATAGCAGATCTACAAGGTGAACAATCACGTTTGAAGAAGCAACCTAAAATAAATTGGCTTTTTAGAGCATTATCCAAAGAGTCATAAGATAGAGGTAAACTAAAAAAAGAAACTATTTACATGCTACATAACTTTTACATTCATTACTTATTGGATATTAGTGATTTAACATACCAATATATATATATAGGAACTATTGCTTATAACTTAGCAGTATCACATCTGCATGAGTTAAAAATAGTCCCCTAATGCATTTATTGTGATGCCAAAAGATTTGAACATGAACCTCCCCTGTGCAAATGGATATGTCAAATTGGCAAATGTTGAGCCTCCAAAAGAACTACATGAAATGTTTGTGGCTGATACAGATGACGCCATAGAGTTCAGAAAAAATGTTCAGGCATATAATAGCATCTTTGCTTTTACATATTTTGGTGTAAATATTGATAAGGAAATAGCATCTACAAGGAAAGGAGTATACACATTCAGGGCACAAGGACAAATATATCACGATCTACCATCATTGCTACCACGTGATAACAATCCATGCTATTTTAAACTGTATTTCTTTGATACAGATAATGTGTTAGCCAATAGGATATGAAAAGTGAAAGAAGGACTTTTGTCAGACAAAATTGCAAGGAACATTAAACAAATAATAGAGGGAAATCCATATGCACAAATCTTTCGCCAATTGAATGATCATTTCAGTTCCCACAATTTCCAACTTCAAATTGCCTGTAAATGTATCCTTGGATCAACGATTGTACAACACCCCGTCGGTAGATCAAGTGGCAGCAATTTGGATAGATGGAAACAATCCTAATACCCTTTTTGAGCGAGAGATTATTGTTCACGATCATTCAGGATACAAGCATCGAGTCAAACATTACTATGGTTGTTATGAACCCCTACAATATCCTTTGATCTTTCCAAGAGGGGAAGGTGGATGGAATCAAGGAATAGCAAAACAAAATAAAAGATATCACCATACAAGAAGCAGCTAGGTCACAAGTAGCACCAGTAGTATTCCAACATTTACATCAGCAGATGCAATATTTGCCAACGAGGACCGAGGTAACATCTACTACAATAATTATCAATACCTAAACTTTTCACCTATATTGTATCCTATTGAATCACTTTGAATTGTTTGTTATAACACTTATTAAATGCCATAAGATTTAGCTAATAAAATGTCAACATGATATTTTTGTAGGGTTAATGTTTTCGCTGTACTATAACCTTGATTGCTAATTATGAAAGTGTGTCATTGGTTAGTTCCTATATTAATTTTTTTAGTTAGATTAATGATTTAGCATTTTATTACCCTGTATCCAAATATGACTCCTAATAGTTTTAATACTTTAACACTTTTGAGACATCTTATTCATAACCATCCATGATTAATCTTTTATATTAAACATCAACATAGAGAAAAGTCAATACTAATACATAAATCCTATATATACCATAGTAAAAAAATAAACAACAGAAAATAGGACATACTATTATCAAATTTATAGACAATACGACCTATTTTAAATATATGATATGATATCTAACACTTATAGTTGTCCGTCGTGAGTCAAAAGGAGTTGTCTCTTGTAAAGAGTGCTACTGTTATAAGCTGCAAGTACGAGAAGCAGAGACATCAGTATTGCTGTTATGTGGAAGATTACTACAACAATTTGTGGTTGATATGTACATAAAATTGAAAACAACAAGGCTAGAATATTTCAGAAAAGAACAATCCAACTTTAGAAGAGAGGTTTATCAAGGTATCATTGATAGTGTCATGGTAGGAGAAAATAGGGGAGATTGAATTGGTCAAAGAATTCTACTTCCATCATCTTTTAATGGGGGCCTGTGATATATGCAAAGACGGTATATAGACGTAATGGCTTTGGTTCAGCATTTTGGAAGACTCGATTTTTTCATAACAATAATGTGCAACACTGATTGGGTTGATATCCAATGAGAACTAAGCCCCGGCCAGACTACTCAAGACAGACCTGACTTGGTCACAAGAGTATTCCGAGCAAAGTTGCAAGATCTTAAAGATCAAGTTTTTAAGAAAGAAATATTTGAAATTGTGCCTTCTCATGTATTTGTGGTAGACTTTCAAAAATGAGGACTACCACACATACATCTTTTGCTCATACTAAAGGAGACTCACAAGATAAAATCAGCAGATCATTATGATAAGTTTATTTCTGCAGAGATTCCTGACGAATAAAAATATCTCCTCTTGCGTGAATTAGTACCCAAGCATATGATGCATGGTCCATGTGGAAATACGAAGACAACAAATCCGTGCATGCAAAATGTCCAATACAAATATCTTTATCCCCAGCCTTACAATAACAAGTCGATTCAAGCAAAGGATGGATATCCCATTTACAAAAGGAGAAGGGATGGAAGGACAGAGAGTTTGCGGAATGAATAAGGATAACCAATGGGTGGTACCTTACAACCCTTATTTCCTTATAAGATACAATTATCACATTGATGTCGAGGTTTGTTCTGGTGTGAAAGCAATAAAGTATCTCTATAAGTGTATGTATAGGGGCCATGATAGCTGTGTTGTTTATATTGAGTCTGATGATGGTGCAAAAATTATTGATAAGATACAAACTTTTCAAGATGTGCAGTGGGTATCACCTCCTGAAGCACTATGGAGAATTTATGTAACTCAATATGAGCGAAATGCAACCTCCCTGGAACTCACGCAAAACACATATATGTATGGAACAAAAACATAATTTATTTGAAAAATATTAAAAAACTCAAAATAATATGGATACTAACTTTATAACAATTTATAGTATTTTATTAGAAGAAGCAAAACTTGCAAAATGTCATCGCTTGGGATGGTGTCAGGCAAACAATGTTGAGTGAGTATTTTAAAATGTGCGCCAACGACGCCGAAGCACGTACATATCTTTACAGAGAATTTCCTGAGCATTATGTTTGGAATCCACAGGAGAAAACTTGGACAAAAAGGAAAACCCATTGCAACCGATAAGGCATATTTACTAAGCTCAACCTTCATACACAACTTCAACATTTAAACTAAAAACTTAGCAACTCTTAAATTTTACGGCTAATCCTACAGAAGGGGAACGATATTATGAATGGCTCTTACTAAATCATATAAGAGGACCAATGTCATTTGAGGACTTGCTCACTTTTAATGGAAGGCAATGTGAAACCTTTAAAGAAGCAACCAAAGAAAGAGGGTTACTAGAGTCGGACAACAGCATATCAGAATGTTTACTGAGGTTGTCCATTTCAAAATGCCACCATCTCTCTAAAGTTTGTTTACAACAATTCTGGTTCACTATAATCCAACTGATGTTAGAAAACTATGGGATACTTATTTTGAGCATATGTCTGACGACTTTAACAGAATGCATGGCAGCTCACCTAATGTCATACACTAATGTACACTAAAGAGTTTTAATTATTTTTGGAAAGTATGGGCAAAAACATAAGCATATATGATCTTCCTAACCTCGATAGCTCCTTCTATGAAGTTGAGACATCAGAATGTAGAAAAATAGAAGAAGAAAGGTCTGTGCAAGTACTTATTGAAGATTTTGACGCACATGCAAAAGTAAATCCGGAACAAGAGCAGGCTTTTGAAAAAATATTGCAAGTAATCAACTGTGGTAGAGAAGGGATATTCTTTATCGATGGGCCTAGTGGAACTGGAAAAACATACCTATATTGTGCATTGCTGGCCAATATCAGATCAAGAGGTATGATAGCCTTGGCAACAGCTACAAGTGGTGTCGCAACTTCAATTTTACCTGGAGGCCATACAACTCACTCGAGGTTTGGGATCCCCTTGCAAACAAATGATTCAAGTATGATAGACATGTCACAACAAAGTGGTGCTGCCAAATTGATTAAAAAAGCAAAACTCATTATATGGGATGAAGCTACGATGGCCAAGCGACAAACAATAGAAACAGTCGACAGGAGCTTCAGAGATATAATGGATGTCGATAAACCATTTAGGGGAAAAGTCATGGTGTTTTGGAGGAGATTTCTGATAGGTCTTACCGGTCGTTTCTAAATCAACAAGATCAGAAACTGTTAATGCCAACTTGGTGAAATCATATCTCTCACTTTTCATGGACAAGATCCAATTAACAAGAAATATGAGAGCAAGAACTAATCCAACATTTAATGACTTCTTACTCAGTGTGGGTAATGGAGAAGAACCAACAATAAGAGACTATTTAATTCTCCTTTTGGAACAATTGATTGTTAAGCATTGTAGTGATGGAATACCTCAAGAATGCTTAAAAAAATAGATATTTCCAAACCTACACGAAAATGCTAGGAATGCAAAATATGTAACAAAATGGGCAATTCTAGCAAGTAGAAATGAGACATGTGGATAAGTTGAATCACAAGCTAATAACCAATTTATAAGTTTTGACTCAGCAGAAGATGATCCCAGCAACTATTACCAAGAAGAATATCACAATACTCTAACGCCAAATGGACTCCCACCACAATGGTATTACATGAATACAATATGCATTACTATTGAAAGAATATACTTACAAATAACAATACAACTACACTTAAACACATTGTTTTAAATGTAGGTTAATATGCACCCATCATGCTACTAAGGAATTTAGATCCTTCAAATGGCTTATGTAATGGCACAAGAATGATATGTAAAGGCTTTAACAATAATGCCATCCATGCTGAAATTACGAGTGGTCATTGTGCAACTAAGCGTGTCTATCTTCCACGAATTCAATTGTCACCACTTGAAAATGAAGGGTATCCGTTCAAATTTATTCGGAAGCAGTTTCCAGTGCGCCTTTGCTTTGCAATGAACATAAATAAAGCATAAGGACAAACAATTCCCACTGTTTGCTTGTACTTGCCCCAAAATGTTTTCTCACATGGTCAATTGTACGTTGCACTATCGAGAGGCATATCGATGTCCACAACCAAAGTTTTGGTTCTAACAGAGCAACCAAAACATCAAAGTGGTACATACATGAAGAACATCGTCTATAAAGAAGTTTTACGTATGTGACCTACATATAATATGTTTCTCTATGATAATAGAAAAAAGATCTCCTTACACATTCTACAATACTAACAACATAAAATGATTTAAATTTACAGGTTAGGATGGTATTCACTTACCTACACGGGAGAATCAACTAATCACCACCTCAACACCGTTCTTCAAATTGCCACACCAATTTGTGCAGTTATTATATAAATTATTTGTAAGGAATAAATTTTATTAATAGGATGGGTATATTTTCCTTAAGTTTGATAAACAACAAGTAAAATGAATATTCTATTTAAGTTTTTTCCCCTCAAATTATGTACATGATTAAAAAACAAAAGTGAAGAAAACAAATATTTGTCAGATATTAATCATTCTACTTCTAAAGCATCTATATAGGACATTAAAACAACTCAAACTACTTAACACATGACATACGTGCAATGCACGTGTCCAAAACGAGTCATAATGAAGTGTGCGGGTAGGCAGCCTATTAATCAAGAATGTGGCTTGTTGAGAAAGCAAAGGACCAAAATATTGGAGGCATGGAGGCTTGGTGTAAAATGGTTTTTGTTGTTTCAATGATGTGTTGATGTCTACATTCATCCATAGCTACTCGTTGTGGTGTGTAGGGTGGTGATACAAGGTGTTCAATACCATTGGTGTGAAGAAATGACTTGAGACCTTCAAACTCACCACCGCCATCAATGTAGACTGAAAGTATTTTATATGAAAATAATTTCAACAAGGGATTTAAATTTAGAGAAAATTATTTGGACCTCACTTTTATTTTTAAGTGTGTAAGCAAAATGTATTGTGTAAATTGATCAACAAAAACTATAATATAATTTTTTATCAATTGACAAAATAGGTGATGTGCCCTATACATCGCTAAAAATAATTTGTAAAGGTTTTTGCTCTCCAGAGTATTCTCAAAAAAAGGTTGCTGATGGCTTTTATTTGAAGTGCAGGAATTACAAAGATCAACCATTTCCAAATTTGAAACTGGAAATTGATAACTTTTGTAAGAGTGTTGAAGCACTCTTTTATTTGGGTGTCCTAATTTTCTATGCCAGGATTGTTGAGATTCAGCCATATAGTATTGGTAGCTCAGATTGCATCGGGATCCTCCTGCTGGCCACTCATAAAGTCCTTCTTTATTCTGGACTCGTGCCAGCTGTGCCCCTGTACTCAGATCCTTCATAAGAAAATCAAAAGAAAATTTCTTTATGGACGTCAGATTATCTTTGCAAAAGTGAGACACAGATATATGGTTACGTTTGATCTCTGGTGCACACAAAGTATTTGAAGAGATGAAACTTTTTATTTGAAGCATTTATTTGAACATGACCGGTGGGAGTTATAGAAATTTTATTATCATTTCCCATGGAAATATCGTCAGTACCAGTGTAGTCATCCGAGCGTTGAAGATTTTTAGAATCAGAAGTTATACGATGTGATGCTCCTGAATCTACAACCCAAGGCATAGAAGCAAAGTTTGCTTTGGATTCCAAGTGACTGTGGGAGCATGAATGACACACATTTGCAGTATGGTCGGTGCGACCACATAGTTGACAAACTTGACGACCTTGTTGGAAGCTGTTAGATGCCAATTTGGTGATGTGGCTGGTGCATCCGCTGGACACCAATTTGGTGATGAGGAGTTTGGTGCATTTTGCTGCTTGGGATGTTCTGATCGCCATGGTTGTCCTCTTTTATTATTGCATTGTGTAGAATTATTTGGCAATGGTTTCTGTGCCACTGCAGCTGTGAATGAGGCCTGATTGGGCTCTTTATGCTTGACGAGAAGCTCTCTATTGAGAAGCTTATTGTATACTTCCTCACACGAGATAGGTGTATCTCGCGCTTGGATAGCCGCTGAAATTGAATCATACTCGGGTCCTAAACCATTGAGTATTTTGACAGCAAGTTTATCATCTGGAATTGGAGTTCCAGCCATTGCGAGTTCATCAGCAACATTCCCGATCTCACGCAGGTACTCTGTCATACTACGAGGGTTTTTTGTGATTTTAGCCAGAGAGTTTCGAAGACTAAAAACCCTCGTATGTGATTTGTTGGCATTATGGTTAAGCAGTGTGTCCCACACTTGCTTCGAGGTGGAAGTTTTGGCGATAGCAGAGGTAATTGTAGAATCAACAGATGCCATTAAGGCATTGCAAATCAACTGGTCTTGATGAAACCAGAATTTGTACTTGGGATTAGGCACCTATTGGCCGTTGAGCGTTATTGTTTTTGATGTTGCTGTCAAGATTCCATCAAGAGAGCCGTAGAGATCATGACCGAACATGAGGGACTCACCTGCGCTTTCCAGATGACAACCAGTAAGTTATAGGGGAAGTTGGGAACTGGGGTTGAACTGCACCAGATGGCTAGTGTTATCAGCAGGAACAATAGAATCACTTGGATTCACCATGGATGCCATAGAACTGGTAGAAGAATTGAAAGAGATGAGAAGACTCCTTGGAGTTTAGAAAGGCGCTGATACCATAAAGGCTCTAGAGTTGGAGAAGGAAGTGATTTCAGACTTGTATTACAGAACAATATATACAAGTAATACATCAACATTAACTCTTAAATTATATCACTATAAAGCTTTAATTGACAACTAGTATACATCTAATTATGTGCAAATGAAGGAAAGAAGATCTGCAGAATCAGTCATGTCCTTGAGTAGTCTTCCTTTCAAATCAAAATTTGGACAAGTCTAAATAAATTCCAGAATAACCTTCGGTGCAGGCAAAACAAAATGTCACTAACTTTTCTTTTGATAAGTGGTCACGAACTACCAAAGTATCATCGTATTTATTGCATCAAAAGGCGCTAAGAACAAGAATAAACACTGCATCAACATACATACTGCTGATACCATCCATAAATTCTGGGACTCGAAGCAATGGAGCAGTGCAAGAGAAAAAGACACCCTCACGGCTTCACTGAATAAACAAAAGAATTCAAAAGGAAAATGTAGTGGTGATCTTAGAGTCCCTGATTGGGGTCTAGGCTGCTTCCTAGGCTCTGATTCTTTTCATTTTTCTGAGAAAACTTTGTGGTCACTGGCCTGCGAGTACATATTGTCATTGTTGTCCTCATGAGTCTTGATTTTCCTGTGATTCACTTTGCATTGTCAGTTCTTGTGATGGTTCATTTCGACTTTCTTCTAGATAAAGATTTCTCTCAATGGATTGTGTAGGTAGTTCATCTTAACAGCAAGTTCATCATCTGGAATTGGAGTTCCAGTCGTTGCGAGTTCATCAGCAACATTCCCGATCTCATGCAGGTACTCTGTCATACTGCGAGAGTTTTTTGTGATTGTAGCCAGAGAGTTTTGAAGACTAAAACCCTCGTATGTGATTTGTTCGCATACTGGTTATGCAGTGTGTCCCACGCTTGCTTCGAGGTGGAAGTTTTGGTGATAGCAGAGGTAATTGTAGAATCAACAGATGCCATTAAGGCATTACGAATCAACTGGTCTTGATGAAACAAG
>JAPFFP010000012.1:12111755-12130744 GCA_026153255.1 Solanum medicagineum | reverse complement strand
CCTGAATGATATATGGTCGGCACTGCCGCCTAAGTATTATTGTGCACTAAGGATTTATAAAATCAAAGGCCAACCAGAGTCAAAGAGTTGGTGTAGTATGTGTAGTACATTCTAGGTCCTCTATAGTAGGTGAGTTGGGCTCGTAAAAGTTTTCAACAGAGTCAATAGATATTTTATAACATTTATTGATGATAGTTCTAAACACTTATGTATACATTTATTCAGAAACAAAGATGAGCTTTTAATACTGCTAAGAATTATAACCCCCGAAGTGAAAAATTAATTAGGGAGGAGAATATTTTTGTCAAAAATTTGCTACTTTTCGTGAAGAAAGTAATATGCGATATATGATTCATAAGCGCAAAATATGAAAATTAGAACACTTTCCTTTCTAATTCAGATGGTCATGTGCAGTATTTTAATTCAGATATGGCGAAACTTGATCTCACCGAGGACATGACCTTAGATAAAAATGAGTGGAGGTTGCAAATTAGAGTAGCAGACTAATTGGTTGGTAGGAATAAGTTAGTAGAATTAGTCGGGTCTTTATATCCTGTGGTGTCAGTATTTGTCCTATGTGTGTTAATTTTATTGTATTTACTTTCTATTATTGCTTTGCGTTGTTAGTTGTCCATTTTATTTCATTCCTTTTCCTTTCCATTTTGTCCATATCTAGTTTATTCTACTTATGGATTTTTGAGACAAGGGTTCCCAAGAAACAATCTCTCTATCTCTATGAGGTAATGGGTATGTTGTTGTTGTTATATTGATGTTGAACTGCATTTTTACAAATTTCATTCCATATCGTCTCGAATAGCTTTGCATTCTTGTGAAGTTTCCTCTGTTTTCTTAACTTTGTGATTTCTTGAATAAGCTAGAAATCTTTTGTTCTATATACAACGGAGTTAGAAGTAGTAATTTGTAAAAAATTGGTAGATAGTGACATTGCTTCATGGAAGGACTTACGAGTGATGAATGAAGAATACGAAAGTACTTGTGTTCAAGTAACAAAAACTTTTGCAATAAACAAAATTTTTGTGGTATAAACTTTTGCAGGAATTTTTTTTTTTTTTTTTTTTTTTTTGTAAAAGAAAACTTTTGTAGAACAAAACTTTGTGAAAACAATAACCAAAAGGTTCTAATCAAGTGTTCAAAACTAGGAAATCAGAAGTTAATAAAAAGATGAAAAAGAAGAAGTATCCGAGTCCACAAAATTCACTGTATGTCCTTAAGAAATTTAATCCCCTCACCGTTCCCAAGGTTGTGGATTATTTCCTCCCAGGATAAAATGAATATACTTGTTAAAGAAGTAGCGGTACCTCAAACTTCAATAACTTCAGCGAACTCAAAAAGCAGCAAGGAAATCACACTAAGACTTTATTTTTATTTGAAAGAAATGTATGCAGATGAAGGAAATGTTATATCCAAAAATAAGAGAAGACCTCTCTATTTATAGCTAACAAAGGATGCTTATTGTGCCTTTTTAAAAAGGTCACACCTGTCTGGAAAAGACCTAATCTTTTAGAAAGGTCACCAATCTTAGAAAAGCTATGATCCTTTAGAAAAGTCACAAGCATTCATTTCTATTCACACCTAAAAACCCAACAGAAACATGAATCCCCTCCTTGCTCTACCCGACACTATTCTTATAACGGATGAGTTAAATGAGGAATGAGAGATGGAAGTGGTGAAAAGAAGTGATGGTCCATATATCATTAGTGATTGGTATATCTTTGTTTTCAGTCATCAACTTAAAACAGACAATACCGTCAAAATGTGAAAATGGCAAAGCGATATCATCAATAACAGATTCCATATCACAATCCAGAGAGATGATAACTCTTCTACTGAGAGCAAGTAATGTGGATCATCTTCTTCTTTGCAATATTTGGTGACACTTTAGGAATTATACAGTCGGTTTGTGGTCTACGTAGCAACATGTTGTAAGTCAATGTTGAATGATGGGGACCATATACATTTAGGTTCAAAGTTTTTGTTTCTATGTTAGCCATCATTAACATAACATTGAATTTCCTTTAAATGGTGAATTTTCTTTAATGAACTAAGCAATCTGAAAATGTTAAACCAATTAGGCAATTCCTTACTTCAGGTTGTAAATTTAAACTTGTATAAAATTGAATAGATATACACATGTGTCCTACATGACATGATACACATAGGACGCTACGTAGTATGCGAATTGGCCAAACAGGATGTCATATAAGATGCATATGTCTACCTATTCAAGAGTATACAAGTTTAAGTGCTTACTTATGCACACCAAAAATTGTAAGACATAGATATAAACTGAAGCCAAGTTAAAGGGCACATTTAGCTATTATGCCCATTTAGAATGGAGAAGGTGTCACATAAGCCTAATTTTGAACCAGTAGTTTTACAATGTCAAGTCCAATTCTCAAAAGGATCTGCAACTATCTTTGTGTATCGGATTCATGCTATCAATTATAGACTGAATCAAAGACTCCGATGCTAGGTTGATTCTATGCTACTACAAACTAAAACACCAAATCTTCCTTGTCGCATGACTATCTATCTGATTTCATTAGCTTAGGTGGAAACGGGGAATTCCTCGTTCTGCACCAATAATGTCAAAATGAATCAATTACACACAAATAAATGACAAGGTACAAAAAAGAAAAGAATCTGTTCATTGAACCTAACCAAATGAATACAATACCATTTATAAAGAAACTGGTGGGTGACTTCCAGCAGCAACAAGAATAAAGCTAAATGCACGTGAATCCACATATATTTTACGACGTATAGGGAGGGGGTTTTTTTCACTGAAGCACCCCATGGTGTTGAAAGGAAAGCTACAGGTTGAGCGCTAGGGATAAATTTTCTATGCTGGGAGTAACAAATGACATTCTAATGCATAATGATAAAAGAAAAAATTTATACTGGCAAATAGATAAATAAACTTTAGAATTGAGTAAGTGCATCTGATTTGAAAATAGTGACAAATTAGCTGCATCGCCAATCTAATAAAAAAATAGACTTTCTTCCTCTCCATAAGGGTGCTTATTGCCAGCTCCCCGCCACTTCTGAGTTCCAGCGGTTCATTTTTCTCATCAAAAGCCTCTATTTTTATTAGTTGAGAAGAAGCAAGACTTGAATTCATTGTGTACATTAATAAACGATGCATGAAGCATGTAATCATTTTAATACTTGAGTGTAGATTGAGTCTCCTAGGATGACAACTCCGTAACAAAGCGTCCACAAACATTGGGCACTCCTCATTCTGCCATAGAATATCGACATCTAAAACATCCACCTGGGGGTTAGCAACTTTGTGGTGCCATGGCAGATCTTTCATGTTGATCATATCGCAGTTGGGAAAATAAAGGGAAACTTGAGACCAAGATGTCGAATTGGATAGAAACTTCCTCAACTCACAAAACCATGCATCATTTAAAGCATCAAAGCACTGAAGAACAATTTTTGAGTGCTTCAATTTTCTCGACTCTCTTAAAATAATAAGTTGAGGAATTTGATCTCCCGTATACTCAAATGATACCAAATTTGGAGAATCAACCTCCGTTATTCCCTCATAACATTGAATCTTCAAGACCTCTAGGGGTTGAAATCGAGAAATAAGGCGCTGCAGAAATCCATCATATGTCGACACATATAATAGATCCAAAACTTTCAAATTCGGACATTCAATAACATTCAATTCATCCAAAAATAACAAGAATAAGATAAGTGTTCAAGAGTTGGTGCTCAAATCTTACGAGGACACTCTGTTCGTTTTGAAATGGAAACTGACTTAATTTTTTGAAGATTCAACAACTCAATCTTTTCTAACCCTGAACAATACTCAAAGATGAAACTGGCAATCAAGGGACAACTATTAAGCAAAGTCTGAAACATGTTTTTGTCTAAATGGACCAAACTTAGAGAAAGCTTTCTCAAAGAATAGCAAATCGCTGCCACAAGACCACTAGATAACGAAATAGCCATGAGAGTACAGCCCTCGAGAACCAATTCTCGTAAAGATTTTACTTCAAAGATAGTCAAAATAGGCAATGAAACTGTACCTGCAGATACTGATAACTTAAACTTTTCTATAGGGATTTTTCTGTCCCTATACCTCTCCATGATAGTATCCACTATTTTTATATTGCCTGGATTAACTACGAATTCCAAGTTGGGATGAGTCAACCAGGCTCGCCACCAAGTTTTCGGGAGAATGCTGTTCGGGCTGCTTCTTTAAAAGGAAGAAAAAAAAGTTTTTTTCCAATGAGACAGTCAGACAATGCGTCCATTGTCGTCACAGAATTGTGCATACCTCAGCTCTTCATCTGGCTTCTGCAATTTCCACCCAACTTCTTTCATTGTGACAAAGTTTGAATTTTCACTAAGGGATTAAAAATACAAAAGAGATTAGCCGTAAAATAGAAAGCCCTAAATATATTAGGAATCCTAATCCTAAGGGTACGTTTGGCAAATAAATTGGGTGATAATAAGTTACACGCTCAACTTTGATTTAAAAAAAGAAAACAAACTCTCCGTAAACTTTGAACAAAATTTGATATAGAGAAGAAGGCTTAACTCAGCAATTTTTTTTTTTTTAAAAAAAATCTTTATTTAATAAATAGTTTTTTTGGATAAAATTATCCTTCAAACATATCAAATTAAAAAGAGCTTAATATTATATCATCATTTTTGTCTACATAGATAAATAAAAGGAGCTAAGGATTTTTTTTTTCCTTTTCATTTTTTTTTTCTTTCCTTCTTTTTTGTTTTTTTTTTCTTTCTTTCCTTTATTTTCTTTTTTTATATTTTTCCCTTTTTTCTTTTTTCATATATCTTTTTTTTCCCCATTTTTATGGAGCTAAGAAACTACTGATGTTACACACTTGTACTGGTGCGCTAGCATAACGCAACTGTGGTGGTGATACTGATCACCAGTTGCGGGGGGAGAAAAGTGGACAGGGGGACTCGGCCTTAAGAGAAATGGGAGAAAGGCGGTTCGGGGGCACTTGAGTTGGCCGCTGGTGTTCGGCACCTCCAGAGCCCACATTCAAAGTCTCCTTCTAGAAATTGATGACCCAAGACACAAATCACCAATCACCGGTTCAAGACAAGACTTTTGAAGAAAAGAAAATCCTCCGATCTCAATGCTTTGTTGGAGATTCCAGATTTGATTGCTAACCATGACATCAGTCTTTCCTCCCTCAGGAGGGTCGTCACTAAGCATTCCTGTATATTATTGTTTATGGTGTATAAATATCTCTTATAATATAATAAATATATTAAGTGTATATTATTATGAATCAAGTTTTTAAATATTTTTATATAATAATATATAAAAATTTTGTATATTATTGTATATCTGGTGTAAATCTTGTATATTGAATTGTATTTTGACTAAAAATTTGTAACATAAACTTTGAGATATATTTTTACAATATAAATTATCTAATTGTATATTTTTGAAATTTTTATGTTTTACAATATTTCTTCTTATTTTCTTTCGACTCAGGTTTTCAAAAACAAAAGCTTCATGGTATTAAACTCATTCAGGAAGTACTACCAAAAATGGAAGGTTGGAACGCAACTATCAGTCATATCCATCAATAAGAACTTATTATAAGTTGATTTAAGCTATTTTGTTCGAGAATTCAAAAAAAACCCCTCATAATTATGGAGGGTGGAATTAATATTACTAATTTGAGTGATCATGATTCGATGGTTATGGCCTATATGCTTATTCAACTTATACTCGTTTTTATCCCTTGACATAGTATGAATAGGAAAATAAATAAGTAAAGACATAAGTATTTTATGTGAAAACCTCCTTACTCAAAGGGGAAAATCACGATTTGTCATACAAGATTTCAGTCAAGCTTCATTATCATCAAGGAGTAATAAACAATTACAAGCTCATGTAATCTAGGACTAAACTCTTAATCTCTTTCTCCTTAATATGATTATAACTTAGAATCCTCGACTACTATGCAACAACTTTATTGCCCATTAAACTACCCCATCAGATTAATTTAGATTTCAATAACTTGACACAACTAGCTCTAGCTATGTAACTCCGAACAGAAGAAACAAAAAGAACACATAGTTCTTTTATAAATCGGGACTAGATTTACAAGATAAAAGCAGAGAAAATACGACTAAGAATAATACGAAATAACGATGACAATCATAAGGTCCATTGTTGTTTAATTTCTTCATCAATATTTCTTGAGTGTTTTTTTTTTTTTTTTTGCTTCTTTTGATTGTGAAAAATCTGAATCACAAAAGCTTCATTGTGGCAATGAGATAGAGACGTTATATGTTATGACCATTGGCTAAAAAGTTTGTCATGTTGTCAAAACTCGAGCACTCACAAAATCAATTATTTGCAAAGTACTTTTTGCACTAGTCACTTCCAATTGCACAAAATAGTTCTACTATGAGACCAGTGTCACGTCTCGAGAGGGTATCTTAGACGTGACGGTACTCAAAATCATTATTGGTTCTCAAGCGAACCACTTGGTCTGTCACTCATTCAATTAACGAAAGACTCAATGAAATCAAAGAATACTCAAGTAGACTCTTCAACATCATAATCAACCAAAAGAATAACTTAGAATATAACATAAAATAATAACTCTATATCAATAAGAATAGTCTTCAAAATAGACTCATAGTTAATATCATTTGACTTAGTCTATGAAGTTTGTATCAACTCATAAGAAGGTATCAAAATAATCCCAAGGCTTTAAAGCAACGAAAAGAAGTAAATTGAAATAATAAGGGTTATCCTCCGAGTGTAGGGGATCTCACCAATGCTCTGGAACACTTGGATCTTTAACAAAGCATTTGTTGAGGATCCATAGCACTTTTGTCTATATCATGCAATGATACAATGCCAATATATGAACTGTATGATATGCAAAATGACTGAATAGAAACAATACGTTAAGGGCAGTTAAAGGTAAAGAATGAAGATCAACTCAACATCAATATGCCATTCAAGTTTAAAACATAAATAATGCTTCCATTAATCATGAATCTTGAGTAGCGGATTAAGAAATATTTAAAACTGAGACTGACAAATTAACTTCATTCTAAACAGTTTTTCTTCTAAACAATTAGGAAATATTTTCTTCTTTTTAAACAATTTTTCATGTTTAGTTGTCTCTCAATATTTTTTCCTGTTTCTTTATTTTTTATTTGTTATTCATAGTTTTCTTTTTTTTCTTTTTAGAAAAAGCTAACACTTTTTTCTCTCTCTTTTTTTAAATTTTTTTTCCTCGACTTCCATTTTTTTTCTCTTTTGTCATTTTTGTCTTTCTTTACTTTTGTTTCATTTATTGTTATTTCTGTTGTCTTTTTTTTTTTCTGGAAAATTATTCTCTTTTTTCCCCTTAACTCTTACTACTGTTTCCTGATGAATCGAAAGTTGAGTGATCTGCAAAGATCGTCTTTCTTTGATACGTAAGTAAACTTATGAGTTTTAGTTTCAACTTAGTTAATGTTAGGAAATATCCCTCCTACATGGAGGGATAGCCCAATTAATTTGGGCTACTTTAAGCTCAATATTTATGAGTTTGTCTTGGCCCATTTCACTTATTTGGCTAATAAAAGAAAACAAAAATTAATAGCAGCAGTTCAGTCAGCAGAAAATCAGATTCTGCAGCAGCAAAAACAGAAAAGAAAAAGCAGCAGAAAAATCTGTGGAGGCAGCTAGTTTTCCTTCCGGATCGGAGGTCAAAATGGAGTCAGTTCGTCCTCAAATTTTAGTATGTTGTTCGTGACACTCTCCTCTGCAGCGTGATCAATACCCTGAAATACTTTCTCCGGCGTAACTAGGCTTTTGTTTTTTTTTTTGCTTTCAGACAATCTTTTTTGGGGATCTGTAACTATTGGGGCTCCTACTCCCCTATGCTATGCTCTCTCTCTGACCTTGTTCTCTGCCCATTCTTTCCTTTTTGATACTGCCAAAGGGGAGAAGAAGACTTTATGCACCACTTTTTGCTATATTACTATGTTTACTCTGTTAGTGTATGCATTGTGTGTAATCTAGTATGCTGCATTCTTTCCCTACCCTGGTATTGCTTTGTGTTTTGTTTTCTGGATAATGATATAGACAGGGGGAGCAAACTACTATTGCACAGCTAAACCAAAGATCACCTAGATAGGGGGAGCTGACTGCTGAAATCAGAAAATCACCTAACTAAACAGGGAAGTCTCCATATAGCAAAAACCTATGTCATCATCAAAAAGGGGGAGATTGTTAGCCTCTGATAAGTTTTGATGACTTTGCTTGCAGGTAAAGCAAAAAGGAAAGAAGATAAACGATTGTATGAGATGACCGGATGAAAACTTGAAGATGTACTCCAAATCACTGCCGGATTCATGAAGTGTTACAAAAGGAAGAGAACCAGTCAATAGTCCATCTGTAGTACTAATTGAGAGAAGGTCACGGAAAGATGGATCCCCAAAATCAAAGAGAAACTTCTGGATGTATGCTACCGAAGGAAAGAAGATCGAGCCATTCCAGGATGAAGGTCCACAAAAGGAAAGACATCTAATCATAACTGGATGTATCCCCAATCAAGGATCCCCCTTAATCATTGATTAGAAGAATTCCCTTGGGTCATGTAAAACCTCCAACTTCTGGTCCATTAAAGCTTACTATATTAGCCCTCTTTCTTTGTCTTTAGAGTTAGTACTTTTGAGAAAATTATCTAGGCTAAAAACTCTGCTATTCTACTCTACAAAGCATTGTACCTTGAGTGAACAATTATAAAGAAAGAGAGAAAAACGTGAGGTTTTCTAGACTTGGCTTTCTTGAGATGAGTTGATCTTATCTGCGAATTAGACTGTGAGGATAAGGTAAAAATTGTAACCAATCCTTCACTTGAATCATAAAGGAACACTACTAACCCAAGGGGACTAGACTAGGCACCACATTGATGATCCGAGCCAGTATACATCATTGTGTTATTTACTTTACTGCTTTACTTTCAATTCAGCATTAGTCAACTAAGTCTCAAACAAAGTCAACTGTTGGTTTAAATTTTCAATTCCCCCCCCCCCCCCCCCGAGTATCAGAAGACTCTTTGTTTTTGGATTTGGTTTTGAGTTGATTACAAATGCCTAAGACTCTTTGTTTTTGGTTTTGAGTTGATTACAAATGCCTAATGTCACCCTTATTTATAGTTGTATAGGGATGATTCTATATATATTTTAGATATACCGAATAAAAATATCTAGAAAACTTTATCTACAAAAATCTGGATTTTTTTATAATTTATTACAAATATCTTCCTAAAATATCTATATTCTAGACTTTCTAGATTTTTTCTAAATACAAAATATACAAGATATTATAATACAGGATTCTAGAAAGTTTTACTAAATATTTAAGATATTCTTACTTCCAAAAAATCTTCTTTATTTTTTCAAACACTCCCCCTTAAAGTGATTTTTTGGAAGCTACCCTGCACTTGTCGTGGAAAAACTCAAATGAAACTTTGAACCACGTCTTGGTGAAACTTTATGGATTTCTTTTGCTTCTTTAAGTGATGAAGATTCTTCATCACTTATCGATCCATGTGACAATTGCATTATCTAGAGGCATACCTGTGATGGCAAAGTTTGAAACTCCAGAGTTTAATAGTTTAGAATCCTCTCCTTCCAATGTAACTCTATGATACAAAGATGATTCATCACTATCAACCCTAACGATCCAATCATCAATTTCCTGCGAAGCATCAACATCATAATTAGATGATCCACCACCAGATTCTGCTTTTATCTTTTCAATAAATAGTTTATCAACTTCAAAGCTTTCAAAAATTATGTCATCTCTTTCTCCACCTGAAATTTGGCCGTCAAGATCAACTTCTTCATATGTCTGATCTTCATCTTCTTTATTTGCTTCCCATGTTTGATCTTGTTCAATAATTAACTTTGATATGGCTGATGATATCTCCCTTAATGCTTTCTCGACGCTACTTGTTCAGAATCTCTTTCTTTGATTTCTTCGGTAAAAGTTGTCATGTCACCAATATGAACAACTTCAGAAGTTTCTTGCTTCATATCAATGACATCACTATATTGCTTCTTCACATGATTTACTGCATTATATTCTAAATCATCGATCCAATCCTTTTCAAAATTGATAGAGGTCATGGCAACTTTTGCACAAGCCTCAGCTACTAAGCAATTTTCCCAATCTTCTTATTCTTTAGTAGCTTTATTAATTTGAGCCACATTGCTCTCCTTAGCTTGGCAATATCTTTTTATGTGACCTATTTTGCCACATTGATAACACCTTGGAGGTTTCCTACCATAGGCTCTTCTTTTTTTCCAGGTGAACTTGAACTACCTGAGGATTGATCATGTAGTGTATCTCTTTCCTTTTCCTTAAAGTTCCTCTTGTTGGCTACAAGAGCAACTCCTTCTCCTCCATTAACAAATACACTAGCCAATTGTTTGGTTAGTAACTCTTGTGACGACAATAAATTCTGAAATTCCTCTAAGGATGGTTGTTGAGTCATCCTTGAATTGATGTCACAAATGGAATATATTCAGATGTCAAACCACGAATAATAATTCTTCTCATTCGTGCTTCAGATATAGCCTCCTCTGGATTCAACAAAGATATCTCAGAATATAAGTTTTAAATCTTCAAAAAGTACTCGGCAATAGAAAGATTACCTTGAGTTGTGTTAGCTAATTCATTCTCCAAACTTTGTAGCCGAGCTTCATTCTTGTTGTTCAACAAATGATCGAGAGTCTTCCATATTTCATCAGCTGATTTACACCTTATAATATGATCAAATAAGTCGGAATATATTGACCTCTTAAGGATAAACTCCACTTTTGCACTAATCTGCTACCACTTCTTGTATTTACTGCTATTTTCCGGTCCGTCATCAGGAGGACTTGTGTTACTCTCATTAACTACTTCACAAATCCTTACCCACAAGGTATGATTCCATACATATCTTTCATACCTTGTAATTGGACTAATTCAACAACTCCATCCCCAGTCTATTAACACGACCACTAAAAACCATTTGGACAATCAAGTTGAATCAACCACTAACCCAATCTTGAAGTAAACCCACAAGCCAACATATGGCTATGGCTCTGATACCATGTAGAGAAATATAGCAGAAGAAAAGTATTATCGGGAGACCTTCTGCTAGCCCAAGATTGTTAACTAAGATCGGACGATTCAATTAAAGAAGTAGAAGCTAGAATGGAGAAGGAAGATTTTGGAAAGGAGTACTTTGTATACAAAAAAGAAGACTCTTTGTTTTTGGTCTTGATTTTGAGTTGATTACAAAATGTCTAATGCCACTCCTATTTATAGTTGTGTAGGGATGATTCTAGATATATTCTAGATATACCTAATGAAAATATCTAGATAACTTTATCTACAAAAGTCTAATTTTTTTTATAATTTATTACAAATATTTTCCTAAAATCTCTATATTCTAGACTTTCTAGATTTTTTCTAAATACAAAATATACAAGATATTATAATACGAAATTCTAGAAAGTCTTACTAAATATCTAAGATGTTTTTACTTCCAAAAACTCATCTTTATTTTTTCACAGTGTCGACATCTGATGGATTTCTGCAGCGTCTTATTTCTCGATTTCAATCCCTAGAGGTCTTGAAGATTCAGTGTTATGAGGGAGTAATGGAGGTTGATTCTCCAAATTTGGTATCATTTGAGTATATGGGAGACCAAATTCCTCAACTTATAATTGTAAGAGAGTCAAGAAAATTGAAGCACTCAATAATTGGTCTTCACTGCTTTGATTCTTTAAATGATGCATGGTTTTGTGAGTTGAGGAAGTTTCTATCCAATTCGGCCTCTTGGTCTCAAGTTTCCCTTTATTTTCCCAACTGCGATATGATCAACATGAAAGATTTGCAATGGCACCACAGAGTTGCTCACCCCCAGGTGGATGTCTTTGTTGCTACCCCCCAGGTGGATGTTTTAAATGTCGATATTCTATGGCAGAATGAGGAGTGCCCAATGTTTGTGGATGCTTTGCTACGGAGTTGTCATCCTAGGAGACTCAATCTACACTCAAGTATTAAAATGATTACATGCTCATGCATCGTTTATCAATGTACACAATGAATTCAAGTCTTGCTTCTTCTCAATTAATAGAAATAGAGGCTTTTGATGAGAAAAATCAGCCGCTGCAACTCAGAAGTGGGGGTGGCGGGAGAGCTGGCAATAAGCACCCTGATGGAGAGGAATAAAGTCTATTTTTTATTGGATTGGCGATGCAGTTAATTTATCACTATTTCAAATTCAATTATGAAGTTTATTCATCTGTTTGACAGTATGAATTCTTTTTTTTTCCTTTAATCATTATGCGCTAGAATGTCATTGTTACTCCCCAACCTTTAGCTTTCCTTTCAACACTGTGGGGGTGTCTCAGTAAAAAAAATTCCCCCACCCTGCATGTCGTAAAATATATGGATTCAGGTGCATTTAGCTTTATACTTGTTGCTGCTGCAAGTTACCCACCATTTTCTTTACAAATTGTGTTGTATTCATTTGGTTAGGTTCAATGAAGAAATTTCTTTTCTTTTTTGTACCTCGTCAATTTTATTTGTGTGTAATTGATTCATTTTAACATTAAGCTAATGAAATCAGAGGGGAGGAGTCTCTCTAGAGTAATGCGACAAGGAAGATTTCTTGTTTAGTTTGTAGTGTTGGGGCTCACGCAGCGGAGTGAGCAATAAAATTTAGGAGGAATAAATAAATAAAAATAGACATCAAAAAATTTAACGTGGTTCACCCAAAACTTTTGGGCTACGTCCTCAAAAAAACACTTCTACTATATTTTTTCTACTGTTACAAATAGTAAGCACAAGTGTACAATTTCTTCTACTATTACAAATAGTACGCTTTCATAGAAAAATACCAAAAATAGTGAACATAATATTTCTTTTAGGAAAAATATTTTTTAAGCACACACTCTAATTTTTTCTTCACAGACTATTTTATTTTATAGTCTATGGTATACTTCACAGAAGAAAAATACTTACTTTCTCTCCGTGGCTCTCTCTGTATTTTTTCTCTCTTCTAAATGATCTTGAAAAATAAGGAGCAATTACTCCTTTTATAGGCAGTATTTGCCTGCCCAATTGATATTACATTTTTAACAATTCAACAAAGTTGGTGGCCAACTTTGTTTGAACAGCCGTCTATTTTGACAAATGATTTTATATGGCTGTCTAGCCAACTTTGTTGAATTGAAAGTTTCTTTGATTTATTGCATGTGGGCCTTCCATTTTGAGGGACCCACTTAACAATTCTCTCCCTCCCAACAAATGAAGGGCTCTGTCAATCCTGCAACTGATCGACAATACTTGAACTTCTCTCTTGGCAGAATTTTTTTCATTATATCCGATCCACTTTCATCAGTATGAATCTTTTGAAGTTGTAGTAGCTTCCTCTCCCATGCAAAAGTTATCTAACGATATCTTACATCAATATGTTTGGACTTTGCGTGGAAGGAGGCATTCTTGCTAAGATGGATGACACTTTGATTGTCACAGAACATCTCAAACTTGTTTTGTTTGACATCAAGTTCTTTCAGAAATTCCTTCATCCATAATAAATCTTTGCAAGCTTCTGTTGCTGCTATAATTCTGCTTCTGTAGAAGACAATGCAATACACTTTTGCAATTTCGACTGCCAAGACACAGCTCCCCCTGCAAATGTAATAAGGTATCCTGATATAGACTTTCTTGAGTCAACATCGCCAGCTAAATCTGCATCTGTGTATCCAACTAACACAGGTTCTGTCTCTCCAAAATATAAGCATATTTTGGATGTACCTCGAAGATACCTGAGAATCTATTTAACATCTGCCCAATGTTCCTTTCCAGGATTGGAAAGGAAACGACTCACTACTCCAACTGAGTGAGCAATATCTGGTCGTGTACACACCATGACATACATCAACCACCCAATTGTTGAGGCATATGGTATTCTAACCATTTCTTCCTTCTCTTTGTCAGTAGAAGGGCACATACTGGAACTTAATTTAAAGTGATTAGCAAGTGGACAACTAACCGCTTTAGCCTTGTCCATATTGAATCTCTGAAGTACTTTTTCAATGTACTTCTCTTGAGATACCCAAAGCTTCCTGGCGCTTCTATCTCTTGTAATTCTCATGCCAAGAATTTGTTTTGCTGATCCTAAGTCTTTCATCGCAAAAGACTTACTCAATTGTACCTTTAGACTGTTGATTCTTGAAATATTTTTTCCAATGATCAGCATATCATCTACATAGAGTAGAAGGATAATAAAATCATCTTCAAAGAATTTATTGATAAACACATATTGATCTGCAGTAGTTTTCATGAAGTCTTGCTCTCGTATAACAGACTCAAACTTCTTATACCACTGTGTTGGTGCCTGTTTCAAGCCATATAAACTTTTTTTCAATCTGCAGACATAATCCTCTTTTCCCTTCACTTTCAAACCCTCTAATTTTTCCATGTAAATTTCTTCTTCTAGATCTCCATGAAGAAAGGCAGTCTTCACATCCATTTGCTCAATTTCCAAATTGAGACTTGCAGCTAGCCCTAGCACAGTACGAATGGATGTCATTTTCACAACAGGTGAAAATATCTCGTCAAAGTCAATGCCCTTCTTTTGACTGAAACCTTTGACGACCAATCTCGCTTTAAAGTGTGGATAGACTCCGTGTTCTTCATGTTTGATTCTAAACACCCATTTATTCTTCAACGCTCTTTTACCATTAGGCAACTTCACGAGATCAAACATTTTATTCTCAATACAAGGATTTTATTTCATCTTGCATGGCTTCCATCCATTTTTCCTTGTTTTCATCGTTTGTTGCCTCACTGAAGCTTTACAGTTCTCCCCCGTCAGTTAGTGTAACCGACTGATCAACTGGGTAACTAGTAGAAGGCTGCATATTTCTACTAGATCTTCTTAAGGGTACAAGAGACTCTCCAGCTATTAGTGGTTGAGTGTGACCACCATTAACATTCTCTTCTTCTGGTTCATCTTCCTGGGGAATACCTTCATTATCTGCATCTTGCGGATGGTCATCATGAACCTCATCTTTAACTTGAGTCAGTACTTCTATTGGAGAATTCAACCTTAAGCTTGTTGAATCATCTGTAGGAGTAAAGCCTTCTTTGTCTGCTTTATTTATATCCTTAATAGTTTGATCTTCAATAAAGACAACATCTCGACTCCTAATCAGCTTCTTGTGCACTGGATCATAGAACCTATAGCCAAATTCATCTTGACCATAGCCAATAAACACACACTGCCGTGTTTTGACATCAAGCTTTTGCCTTTCATCCTTTGGAACATGAACAAAGGCTTTGCACCCAAATACTCGTAAATGTTTGTAAGAAACATTCTTGCCTGACCAAATTTTCTCCGGAACTTCATATTGAAGTGGAGCATCTGGTAAGCGGTTTAGCACATACACTGCTATATATAGTGTTTCACCCCAAAAATATTTATCTAGTTTTGAATGAAAGAGTAAACACCTTATTCTTTCTATCAAGGTTCGATTCATCCTCTCAGCTGAACCATTTAACTGTGGTGTCTTTGGAGGCGTCCTTTGATGTCTAAATCCATGTTTTTTGCAATAAGCATGAAATGATCTAATATACTCTCCGCTATTGTCTGTACGGACACACTCGATGTTCTTCCGAGTTTCTCTCTCAACTGAGGCATGAAATTGTTTGAAGACTCCTAGCACTTGATCTTTGGACTTAATGGTGTAAGCCCAAGTCTTCCTCGAATGGTCATCGATGAAGGTCACAAAATATTTGGCCCTACCAAGTGACTTCGGTAGTGGACCACACATGTCAGAGTGAATCAGATCTAAAACATTCTCCATTCTGGAAGGTGGAGAACTATGGAAGGAGACTCTGTTCTGTTTCCCATCTAGATAATCTTCGCATTTCTTCAATGATGCCTGATCTAAATCAGGTAGAACTTTATCTTTCACCAATTTAGACATCCCTCTTTCACCAGCATGGCAAGTCTTTTATGCCATAAACGTGCGGTATTTTCATTTTCTGTCATATTTATAGATTCATCAGAGACCTTTGCTTGCATCACATATAATTTTGAGAGTTTGTGTCCTCTCGCAATGATAAGAGAGCCTTTGGTAAGCTTCCATTTTCCTGTTCAAAAACCATTTTGGAAACCTTCATCACCAAGCTTGCCTATAGACATTAAATTTAGGTGCATGTCAGGAATGTGCCTTACATCTTTTAGAAGAAGTTTCATGTCGTTATTCGTATCCAAACGGACATCTCCCTTGCTAATAACTTTTGACAAGTTTCCATTTCCCATCTTTACAACACCATAGTCTCCATGTGTGTAAGATGAGAAGAGGTTTTTGTGTGGTGTGCCGTGATTGGTTACACCACTATCAATTACCCAACTTCTCTCTTGAGTTAATTGACTAACAGTATCACTGTCACAAGTAATGTTGAACTCGTCGACAAGATTTCCTTGTTCATCATCACTGTTTGTCTTTCCCTTCTTGTCTCTATTATTTTGTCGGTCACTCTTGAATTTTCGACAAAATTTTTGATGTGACCTTTCTTCTTGCAGTAATGGCACTCGACATTTGCATATTTGTTTGACTTTCCTTGACTCCTGTCTCTGGAGCTTGAACCCTTCACTTGACTTCTCCCCTTTTTTTTCAGTAATCAGAACTTCTGATTCTGAGAAAGAGGTTGAACCTTGAGATCTACGTCTCATTTCTTCATTTAATATACTGCTCTTAACAGCTTCCATGCTTACTACACCATTTGGTGCAGTATTTGTCAAAGAAACTTTTAAAGTTTCCCATGACTTTGGTAAAGAAGCTAAAATCATAAGAGCAACTATCTCATCATCAAACTTTATGCCCATTGTCGATAGCTGGTCCACCATTTCTTCTATGTTATTTAGGTGATCAGCTACAGAAGTGTTTTCTTGATAATTTACTTCTATCAACTGGGTTAAGTAAAATAATTTGTTGTTGCCGGTCTTTGAAGCATACAACTGCTCTAGCTTGTTCCACAGTGTTCTGGCATGAGTTTCATTTAAAATATGATTGTAAACGTTGTTATCGATAAAGTGTCAAATATATCCACAAACTCGTTCATGCTCAAACACCAACTCATCTTCGAACATCCCTTCCAGTTTGACATGAGAGAATACCGGCAAGTGCATCTTCGTAATCATGAGAAGATCCTTCATTTTGCTTCTCCAGACACAATAGTTTGAACCGTTCAGGTTGATCATTTTGCTTGTCTTTACCTTCATTGCCATGAACCTAGACCAGGCTCTGATACCACTTATTGGGGCCCACGCAGTGGAGTGAGCAATAAAATTTAGGAGGAATAAATAAATAAAAATAGACACCAGAAAATTTAACATGGTTCCTAAAACTTTTGAGCTACGTCCACAAAAGAACACTTCTACTATATTTCTTCTACTATTACAAATAGTAGGCACAAGTGTACAATTTCTTCTACTATTACAAATAGTAGGCTTTCAGAGAAAAATATCAAAAATAGTGAACACACTATTTCGTTTAGGAAAAATATTTCCTAAGCACACACTCTAATTTTTTCTTCACAGACTATTTTATTTTATAGTTTATGGTATACCTCACAGAAGAAAAATACTCACTTTTTCTCTGTGGCTCTCTCTGTATTTTTTCTCTCTTCTGACTGATCTTGAAAACTAAGAAGCAATTGCTCCTTTTATAGGCAGTATTTGCCTGCCCAATTGATATTACATTTTTAACAATTCACCAAAGTTGGTGGCCAACTTTGTTTGAACAGCCGCCTATTTTGACAAATGATTTTATATGGCTGTCTAGCCAATTTTGTTGAATTGAAATTGAAAGTTTCTTTGAATTATTACATATGGGCCCTCCATTTGGAGGAACCCACTTAACATTTAGTAGCATAGAATGAATCTAGTATCAGAGTCTTTGATTCAGTCTGTAATTGATATAGTATGAAATTCGACACACAAAGATAACTGCAGATCCTTCTGAGAATCGGGCTTGACATTGTAAAACTACTGGTTTATCGATCTACTATTCCGCTGCACTATTGCTCTATGTGTCGTTACACGCTCGACATATGACACAAATCTCTTGTTTTCTATGATATTATCTACTCCGTCTTTAGATTGAGCAACACGGGGAGTTCTTGTTTTGAAGTACTCCCATTGAGCAACACAAGGAGTTCTTGTTTTCAAATACTCCAATAATATAACTTTGTCCTGTTTCTTGTCTGTGTAAGCGTCTTCATCAACAATTAGTTCACTTGTTGCTTGAGAATAATGTGGAGATGATGGGGCATTGAAATTGTGTTCTAGTTAATATCATAAATGCTCACTCAATTACGAATTCTCTTCACAGAAAGTCACTCAATTTTTATTTCTTACTCTAAAGTCACCCAACTATGAATTTTTTTCACAAAAAGTCACCCAGTTTTCTTTTTTAACTCAAAAGTCACTCAATTATGAATTTTTTCACAAAAAAGTCACTCAGCTATGATTTTTAATTCAAAAATCACTCAACTATCAGTATGTTACTCTCCAAGTCACTCAATCTATTTAATTTATTTTTATTTCTAACCAATACTTCAAAAATTAAAAATATTCCCATTTAAGCTATTTAATAACCCGCCTCACTTGACGATCCGCTAAAATAAGATATGAACCCAATTATTTAATTTTTAATTTTTTTCTATTGATGATAAAAAAACATTTCTTTCGTTCTTACAAGACTAACCATGTGAAAAAGTTATGGAGACCTGAACCAAAGAGGCAAAAATATATTCCTTTTGATTTTGATCATATTTTTTTTACTCAAAGTTCTCTATCCATTCTAAATAATTTCTTTTAAAAACAAATTTGCTGATTGAGTCGATTAAGATGGATGTTATTTTGTCTTCTAATGATGAT